>OY037008.1:51998359-52513359 GCA_955831195.1 Pilophorus perplexus
TTATTATAACAAAGAACGTTTACACGTGTCAAGGTCTTTCTTTACTGCCTTATTATTTCTGGAACACGATTCGTGTTCCCTCCACTGGTAATCTGCCACCCTGATTATCTTTCAGGCCTATCTAATGGTCAAATTACTAGGAACACTGGAAACTAAAACCACCAGTGATGACCTCATCTCTAAAATGTGCATAATGATGGCTCATGCTGGTTATGTTTCAATTTCACCACGGCTGGATCACATTCTGAACTCTGAGCTTCCCTCAATAATAATAGAACTACCTATGTGGGTGGCCGAGCAAAGCGAGCCCCCTGGCCAAGAAAATGATGGGCCGAGCGAAGCAAGGCCCCCCTTGTCAAAGTGCTAGTCAAATCAAATTTTAAAAGTCCACCCTCAATAATAATAGAACTACCAACGTGGGTGGCCAAGCCAAGCGAGTCCCCCTGGCCGATAAAATGAGTAGAATCAAGCATTTTTTCAAGAGTTATTAAAATAGCTGAGCGAAGTAAGGCCCCCCGGTCAAAGTGCTAGTGAAATCAAATCAAATTTGAAAACTCACAGGAAAAAAAACCCTTGGGGCACTATGGGGCTAAAATACTCGGTTTACCATCCAGCCCGATCGCTCAAACCCGTGGGGCGCTATGGGGCTAAAATGGGGCTGCGGGAGGTTTTTTTTTATGGGGCTGTGGGATCGAGTGAGGTGTCGTTTTCGAAGCCATTTATGCAATAGGAAATGCACTTTCCTATAATATTACTATTTTTTTAGTAGTAGTTTAGTCAATAATTAGTCTATCACCAATAGCAAATAATTAATCTATCACCGTTACTGTCACTTTATTATTGAAGGGTGTAAGGGGTGAGGGGGGGGGGGGGGGGGGGGGTAGAGTATGCGGGGCCGCCCGCCGGTTCTCCCGCCTGCAGACCAATCATATCATCATATCATATCATCATCATACAATAATATAAAATCGTGTTGGTCGCCGTGTGGTTTGTTGGTACGGGATAACGCGTTCCCGAGTGAGTTTTTTTACTTTCCGCTCGCTGGCCGTTTAGGGGGTCGAAAAAATTACGAAAAAATACGAGCCGTATAGATCAGACCTAGAGGTAGACGTCGGTCAAATCGAAAATCCGAAATTCGCCCGGGAAATTCGTCGAAAAATCGTCTTTCTCCCGTTTGTCCTACGTTTTCCACTTTCAACTCGCGCCAAAGGCCGTTTAAGGGGTCGAAAAAATTACGAAAAAATACCAGCCGTATAGATCAGACCTGGAGGAAGACGTCGGTCAAATCGTAATTCGGAAATTCGCCCGGGAAATTCGCCGGAAATTCGTCGAAAAATCGTCTTTCTCGCGTTTGTCCCACGTTTTTTCGGGTTCAAAAATACCCAGTAAGGAGCCATTTTTTGGGTATGGTATCCGCGAGCCAAATGCGCGCCAAAATATGGCCAATCCGATTCCGAAGTCGGATTTTAAAAAAACCGAGGGGGAGGGGGCGATTTCACGGTGAGAAGACAATTGGATCCTTTTAATTCGCGCGGGGCCAGGGATCTTAGAAAATGGAGGGTCCAGGGACCTTTCATAGATGGAGAGGCGGGGAAACTGGTCGGCCGAGTATACAAGTGATTTCACTAGCACTCTGACGGGGGCCTTACTTCGCTCAGCTAATCATTTTATCGGCCAGGGGGCTCGCTTGGCTCGGCCATCCATGGGAAAAAATTATTGAGGGAAAACTTTTCAAATTTGATTAGACAGAGAGGGGGGGGGGGGTTGCTTCGCTCGGCTGTTCATTTTCTCGCCAGAGGGGGGCTCGCTTTGCTCGGCCACCCACATAAGTAGAATATATATAGTTTCTTGAAAATCTCGAGAAATTAAAAAAATGATCTACATTCTGAGATAGATTGAGCGCCCTCAAGGATTTTTCACGTTTTCTCCTCCTTCAACCCCCTCTCCTTCCCTAAAGAAGGGTAGGAGTGGGGATTTCAGCCAATATCATTTTATCAGCCAGGGGGTTGATGTTGAAGGAGCAGTTGACCCCACGTGAATTTGGCTCGGCTTCACTCCAACTGCCTCCACCCCCCCCCCCCCCCCCCCATCAATCTTCACTCTGAGCGGGTGGGACATCAGCCTTTAAGGGGCGCTCGCTAGGTCTACGACATCTCTCCCCGACGGAAATGGATGTAAATTAAATGAATCGATTTAAATTGAATCGATTATTTAAAAAAAGTTGAATTGAATTAAAAATAATAATTTCCTAAACGGTAAGCCCTAAAAATACGCCGATTTTTTCTATCGTCTGCTACGAATAGGGGGGGGGGGGCGCCGCGGACCCCCCCACAGCACGAATAAGCGCTCGGCCGAGCGGAGCGAGGCCTTATGTCTGAGTAGGGGTTTGAACGTGTCCATCGATGCTACGCACCCCACAGGCGGCAATACACCCCACAGGCGGCAATACACCCCACTAGGGGAGCGAGCGAAGCGAGCCAGAGAGACTAGTAATTATTATTGTTATTGTCTTCTCACCGTGAACTCGCTCCCTTCCCCTCGGTTTTTTTTAAATCCGACTTCGGATTCGCCATATTTTGACGCGCATTTGGCTCGCGGATACCATACCCAAAAACGGCTCCTTACTAGGTATTTTTGAACCCGAAAAAACGTGGGACAAACGCGAGAAAGACGATTTATTTCGACGAATTTCCCGGGCGAATTCCCGATTTACGATTTGACCGACATCTTCCTCCAGTTCTGATCTATACGGCTCGTATTTTTTTTTACCCCCTAAACGGCCTTTGGCGCGAGTGAAAAGTGGAAAACGTGGGACAACCGCCGAGAAAGACGCGAGAAACAACGAATTTTGGGGAATTTTCAAATTTGGCGAATTTACGAATCTAATACGGACGACGTTTCATCCGTGCGGACCCGACCCGAAAAAACCCCGTCTCTCTAGGCTCTACCGTTGAGGCTGGGTAGCGTACATGAATACATACGGACACGAACAACTTTGGTAGTATAGATTTATGTAGACGGGCTCCCCACAATATTTCTAATTTCTTCTCTGGGGAGCTGAGCAGAAGGTACAGTTTGGTATCGTATCATTATTTTGCGGGGGCTGAGTTGTGCCGAAACGAGGACCACCGAATAAAATGAATTTCTGGTTTCCCGACGTTTCTGCCGTTTATTCAGCCATTTTCAAGGACTACAACAAATGAATGACAGAAAATAATGACTATAAAGGCTACTGACATGAAATAATGAGAAGTTTTTTCTTTTGCCTAAGTGTCTACAGTAATTATGTAGGTAAGACTATAAATAATATAGGTAATTACATAGGTAAGACTATAAATAATAGCTCCTACATTCAGTCAATGAGTAATTCTTTTGCCTCGTCACTTAATGGAATTGATTACGTTGATTCACTCACCTTTATCGCCTCGACCTCTAACCCGAATACCTACACCAAAATCCTGTTAACCGGCATCTTTGAAAATTCACTGTGCCTGAATACGGTGAAAAAACGGCGACCAAATCTTCACAGCATCTTAATAATTAATTATATTGTGTAATTATTATAGTGTGTGGTTTAATAAAAAAATAAAAATAAAAATAAAAAATAAGCCAGACCTTAGGATGGCCTAGCTCGATTTTCACGCTCCCCTAAAGCCAAATTCTGCAGAAAACCGAGAATTCGGAGGTGATGTTCATCGGAATTCATTTTAAAATTGAATTTTGAAATTTTATGGAATACTGTTGGTAGGAACTACATACTTATTGAGAACATGACATGTTATACATGTTATACATTGTATAATTTAAAAAACTGCACGATTAAACTGAGTGAGAGGGGATTCTTTAATGTTATACCTACCTATAAAATGCTTACAATCTCATTATCCCATGATTCACACCTCATTTATGTCGTGAAAACTAATTTTAACCGCAAAATGACTATTACACGCTGGTTCCACAGGTAAAAACCTTGGAGAAAACCACAAAAATTCTCTGGTACCTATATTCTCCACACACTGTGCGCCGCCACCATTAAACACGCTGGAGAAGCATGAGCCTAGATAGTAGTTCACCGGCACATAATAAGGGATTTCATCTTTTTTGCACCAAAGTTCAGTGAAACGTAAGAAACTGATGTGTTCGCGATTACATAAAAAATGGTTGACCTCTTGAATTTTTGATCCATTGAAGCATGGAACAAATACAATGCTGAGATCAGAAGACTCAACCGCATCCACTTTTTGGCGTCACGAGGCGTGCGACGAGCCCTGCAAGATTGATTCAGTCGAAGTAACAGCCATCAACGGTTCCTCAGATAGAGCAGCGTAACCAGAGGACCCCAAATGATCACCGCACACGAGTCCCTCGCACGGTCTCGTTTCTCACTCATTTTCAAAAATGATGCGCTTTAAAGTTTCGCATACCTAAGTCAGTTCTTTCCTTCCTGGTGGAGAAAGGGTCGACACTTTTGGAGGCAATCTTACTTTTTTCCAACGACGGAAGTGCAGCAAAAGTGATGCATTCCTGGGGGTGATGCTTGCCCCCAAACTAAGTTGGACGACCCGGCTGTAGTCAGCTCTGAACGGTTACACATTTCTGCTGAGGCTCCTGAATGAGCGCCTCTCGAGGCTTGCCGTTTTGGCTGCCTTCCATGCTTGTTTCCAGTCACGGGCCGTATATGCCATCATCTGCTGGGGACACTCACCCGCCTCCTCTAAAATCTTCGCCTGCCAAAGAAAAGCCGTGCGAGTTGTGGCGGGTTTGGGCTACCGGGAAGATTGTAGACAAGCCTACAAAGACCTCGGAATTCTAACTACCTATCCCCGCCGCATTCATCTTTGAATGCGTATGCCATATTAGAAGAAATGTGGATAAGTTCCGAGCTCCGGATCATGTATCCCACCCGCAATAGGCATAACCTTAATCTTCCACATCTCTGGCTAACGAAAACGTGCAGCGGAACCTCATGGTGGGGCATAAAATTTTATAATGCGCTTCTATTATATAGAAATTTTGACTCACGAAGTGCTCCATTCGATCTACTTGGGTCTCGGTTAAACTTGGGGTCCGGGTTGAGCCAGGCGCGCCGCCCCGTCAGACGGTTGCGACTTCCACTTGTTGCAGCAGCTACAAGCTAAGCGGCTAGGCGGCTTGTTGCTATTGATTTCAAATTTTTGTGACACGTTTCTAGGGTTATGAAGACCATACTATAAAAATTTCATACTGATTGCTCCAGTAAAAAAAAATAAGAAAAATCAGAACACAAAAATTTCCTTTTTCTTTCGTTTGGGACAACAAAACCCCCCCCCCCCTCAAGTCATTCAAATGGACTGAAATTTATACCACGTATTCTACACTATATGCCAAGTAATCCCACCGGATGGTTTAAAAAAAAAAACGATTTGCCTATTTTTGACATGAGTTCGAACCTACCCCCGCAAAAGGCCCGACTTTTTCAAGCTTAAAAAATTTCCACAAATTTTAAAAATGGGTTTATCGAAAAATCATCCGGCAGGATTCTTTGTATTGCCTCTACGAACGTTGTGTAAAAATTTCAGCCATGTACGACAAACGGTTCAGGAGATAAAAAATCCCAAACAGGAGAAAATGAAAGTTTACAGGAGAGCGATTTTTCCGAGAGGGTAGCCAACGGCATGCCTTCGCCGCTCGTTATGTCCTTCATGGAGATGATTTTGGCACCTAAAAACACCCTGAATCAGCTTATGAATGCTGTTGTTGTGAAGTTTCATTTATTAGTTATCTGTCCGATAAGTTAGTGTTTGTATTATCTGATATAGTACAGTGTCACCAGCCGTTTTTGTTTTGAAGTTCAACTTCAGAAGTTGTATTCTGCGTTGTTTCCGTTGTTTCTCTTCCAAATGCCTCAGAAAGGTCCTTTTGGTTTATTATTCTTGGAATAATACACCTATGTTTTCGCGACGGGGGTCGACGACTCCGATCGGGCTCAAAATTTGACATTATCCGTTTCAAGAGGTCTACATTCTAAATCCGAAATGTCCGCTGTCCGCCGTCCAGGCCGTTTTGGGCAGTAGGAATTTTTTGAAAAATCTGAAATTTCGGCAAAATACTTGGTTTACCATCTAGTTGTGCCCGCAAGGTTTTCAGTCCGATCGCCCAAACCCGTGGGGCGCTATGGGGCTATAATGGGGCTACGGGAGGGGTTTATTGAAGGCTTTTAGCATGGGACCGAGTTAGGTGTCGTTTTCGAAGTATTTTTGAACGTAGAATCCATTTTTTGGGGACCCGGAACGATCCGATTTCACTGGGGCGATGTTTAGGGCATTCGTGGGGCTAAAAATGGGATTTTTGAAGGATCCCAGGATGTTAAATATTTTTCGAGTAAAAAATACAGTTTTTGAAAAAACACATTTTTGAACAAAAAAATCCAAAAAAAAAATTTTTTTTTTTGAGATAAAAATCCAAAAAAAAAAATTTTTTTTAATTTTTTCATTTACAGAATTAAATTTCTGCACAAGTAACGTATATCAAAGAATAATAAACCCTTGTGTAAAATTTGCAGCGTTTTTCCGCAAGAGAAATATTACGTGTAATACGTGGGGAATGGGCCGTGAAAAATGTGAAACCCCAGGGGTTGAGACAGGATGTCGACGTCTTCGGGATCATCAGGATCGTCTACATAGGGAAAGAAGCTCATAGAGAACTTGGAGGCTTACGACGATTTTTCTAGTGAAGCTAGAAACGACATCGTGAATATTGTGGACTTTTTCAAGAAACTTGGTGAGCTAGTCGACGTAAAGTGTAAGGAAAAGGCTGGAAGACCAATGGGAGCAAGCAAAAGGCGGACCATCTTACGGCGCTGGCGAACACTGACCGGAGCGGAGGTGAGCAACTTACAAACTCAATTTGAGCGACTTCCCGTGGTTCAATTTTATTTTTTTATTTTTCAAAATGACCAGCAGATTGTGTAGAAAAATAATAAAAAAATAATAAAAAAATCGAATTTTTGATCCAAAACCTGGCTCAACCCCCTTAAAGAGATACCCTCTAAATCTTGCTCCCTATAATTTCAAAGAATTCTTAACAGATATTGTCAATGGGTTCCCGTCAGCTTAGTCTTACCTATTGGTTATATAGTTGAAACAATTTATTGGGGTTTTTAAAAGTTTTAAGTTGTTTCCTATTAATTGATGTTCAAAATGTCCTTCACTATGATGTCCTACTGCTATGTTATAATGCCTTTTATCTACATGCATGGAAGAAATAGGAATTCCTTATTCCATGATCTACATGTTACGCTGACAATAATTGTCTAATAATAGACAATTATTGTCTATACATTGATGTGTTTTTGGACAAATAAAATGTGAGTTGAGTTGAGTTGAGTCATCCGGGAAACGACAAGAAAGACCGCAAGGAAATTGTTGAGCTTGTAAATTTCCATATTTACCATTTATAGCTGGAAGTAGGAAATTAAAAGGAGCCGCCAGTAGAATATTCTCTGAAGCGATTCAAGCATGACCTCTTCAGTTTTGTATCTCGGCTCATAGATCCTGCATTATATATGGAACCTTGAATCGCTTCAGATCATCATATTCGGCATCAACAGTCCCGGCAGAATCAGCAGGCTTGGAGTTGGGAAGTGCAGTATTTAGAATTACATGAGGGGTGAATTAGTCATTCTGGTGGAACTGAGTTGGAACCGTCTTGGCAATATTGAGTGGTATGGAGTTCATCTCTGATACCAAACAAACACGAATCCCCGATGATTCTGACCAGTTTATAGACCACACTTGAACTGCTCAAATTGCGAGTGCATTTTGCCACTAGGTTCTTTACTTCATATGGCTGTAGCTGTTTGGCAATATTAACCGGAACAATTATTATAGAGCCATAGATTCCCACAGTGTAATCGGATCATTCTGGGACCCCATAAAATGGATTCTACGTCCAAAAATATTTTGAAAACGGCACCTAACTCGACCCCATAGCCGAAATCCTCCGAAACCCCCTCTTGCAGCTCCACGGGTTTGGGCGATCGGGCTGAAATCCTTGCAGGCGGAACTTGATGATAAACCGAGCATTTTGTCAAAATTTCAGATTAAAAAAAAATCGTAAGTAGTACCTACTGCCGAAAACGGCTCGTACGGCGGGCGGACGTTTTCTTCTCGGAATCTACCGGTCTTGAAAAAGATAATGTCAAATTTTGAGTCCGATCAGAATTTTCGACCACCGTCACGATTGCATTCAATTCTTTTCGATTCTTTCCAGGAAGATCGATACAAGTTGAATCGATTCTTTTTTAAGAATCTGACATCAGCTACTCTTGTGCTTCAACAATTCGCGCGTTATCGACTAATTATTAGTCCATAACACTATTATAGTGTTCTGGCGGTACAATAATTGTAATCCTAAATTATTTAGGAGGTCGACGCCCTCAAGTTTTACCTGGCCAACACAAACAAATCAAACCCGGACAGGCCTTTTATCAGACAACGTGTAGCGCTTCAAGATGATGTAGTAATACGCTTCATCTGGATGGCTTCATCTAAAAAACGGGTCGTAATTTGTAATGAGATCGCTTCGTCCTCGCAAAAGGTCACATTTGCCTTAACGACCAGAGGGCATGGACCTGGGGATACCGCTAAAAAGTATCATAATAATCTATTAAACCTGAAAAATCATCCCAAGGCAGGTGGAGAATTAATGCCTCCCAGCTCCGCGAAAAATAAATTTATTCATAGCTGTCCTCTTCCTCTTCAATCTTGTCGTTTGTGTTGTAGGTACTACGGGAATAAATCAACCCCTGTCAATATTCCCTCTGATCTATCGCTTTCGTGGAACATCTTTCCTGAGAACGGAAGCTGAAAACGATTAATTTATACGCGATGTTTAAAAATAGGAACACCGTGAAATTCCGAGTCATTTTTATCATCACAGTAGGTGGCCTGTTGTTGGTTCTTCAGGCGTAGGAGACCGGTGATGCATTGGATTGCACTGAAAATTGCTAACATTGGGGAAATGTTAACTGGGCAAATCGGATTAAAAATTCCAGCCCCTCGTAGTAAACTGAGCGAAGCGGTTCGGAGGCAGACTAACCCTCTCATGTAAACTGGGCGAAGTAGGTTCTCACCCCTAGTAGTAAACTGAGCGAAGGGTGTTCTCGTGACAAACAGAGATAATATCTCTATATAGGCTGGTCTGTCAAAAGTTGATATCAGTTTTTTTCTGATTTTCTGATTTTTTGCTGTATAAGTCGATTCTAGCAAGCTCTTTGGTCTGGCAAAACATGATATGGTAGAAACGTTGGGAAATACTAAAAACAATGACTGGCATTATGAGGTAAGGCCAAAAAGAGGGGTAGCACAGTCTGGCAAAAGTTGATAAGAACTTATCTATCCAGTATTGCCACCCTTCCAACAGGAAAGTTTTGATCAGCCAAACCATGATAGGTCCCGTTCTATTCAATGGTATGTCCATTCAACCCCACATCTATGGTCTGCTAAATAGTGATATGTGTATATTTTGCACGTCGTTGAAACAGAGATCACTGAAAGTACATATTCACATAATAAAGTAGGCAGAGGTTGTTCTCGAGACAAATAGGTAAGTAGGTATACGTTGCACAAGTCAGGAATCAAAGTGTCTCAATAAAAACTAGGTACATCTACTTTACTTATTCACAGAACTGTAGAAGTGACTCACACGCTGCACTAAGTCTATGGAGGTTATCTCTTTCGATCTGTACAACATTACCTAGCTGGTTTTCAATGAAAATCTGTGTTTTTTTTTTTTTATAGTGTCTTCGTTGCGCCGACCGTACCAATGCTATTAGTTTTTATTTGCACCTCTTTTTGGTATGTCAGCAACGTGTCAACAAACGGCCGCTCATTCAGCTGCTCTTCTGCTTTCCGTTTTGCTAAGCACTCACTTGTTGCCTCTCCAAGACTCTATCAGCCAATCTCACAACTGGCCGTCGGAGAGGCTTCAATGCTCGCCTTCGCTCAGTTTACACCTTTGACTTGTTTATTTATCCAGAGTCGTTCGCCCAGTTCACATCCACAGATAATCTTTTAATCCTCGACCCCGAGCCGAGGGTCATTACATTCGCCCAGCTTACACCCGCCCAATTCTGTCAATGAAAAAATTTAAAAAAAAAAATTTTTTTTGGATTTTTATCTCGAAAAATTTTTTTTTTAATGTTTATTTTCAAAAATTCTTCATTTTTTACTCGAAAAATATTTAACATTCAAGGATCCTTCAAAAATCCCATTTTTAGCCCCATGAAAGCCCTAAAGTTCGCCCCAGTGGAATCGGATCGTTCCGGGACCCCAAAAAATGGATTCTACGTCCAAAAATACTTCTAAAACGACACCTAACTCGATCCCATAGCTAAAAGCCTTCAAAAAACCCTACCGTAGCCCCATTATAGCCCCATAGCGCCCCACGGTTTTGGGCGATCGGGCTGAAAACCTTGCGGGCACAACTAGATGGTAAACCCAGTATTTTGTCATAATTTCAGATTAAAAAAAAAAAATCCTACTGCCCAAAACGGCCCGGACGGCGGACGGACATTTCGGTTTTGGAATCTAGACCACTTGAAACGGATAATGTCAAATTTTGAGGCCGATCGGAGTCGTCGACCCCCGTCGCGAAAACATAGTTGTATTATTCCAAGAATAATAAACCAAAACTACACAATAAGGAAAAGCGAGTTGTTGGATCTGAGTCCAGGTGGGATAAGGTCGGTGGTTCGCTGGCGTAACCCTCGCTACAAGCTCGTCTAAGTTATACATAACCACGTAATTACATTAAGGTTATCAATACCCGGTCTGAACATTGTTCATTCATGATTAAAACTTTATTTTTAACAGTAAAATTCCATTTTGGTTTATTATTCTTGGCATAATACACCTATGTTTTCGCGACGGGGGTCGACGACTCCGATCGGCCTCAAAATTTGACTTTATCCGTTTCAAGTGGTCTAGATTCCAAAACCAAAATGTCCGTCCGCCGTCCGCTGTACGCCGTACGCCGTCCGCCGTCCAGGCCGTTTTGGGCAGTAGGAATTTTTTTAAAAATCTGAAATTTTGACAAAATACTCGGTTTACCATCTAGTTGTGCCCGCAAGGTTTTCAGTCCGATCGCCCAAACCCGTGGGGCGCTATGGGGCTAAAATGGGGCTACAGAAGGTGGTTTTTGAAGGCTTTTGGCTATGGGATCGAGTCAGGTGTCGTTTTCGAAGTATTTTTGGACGTAGAATCCATTTTTTGGGGTCCCGCAGCGATCCGATTTTACTGTTGCAATCTATAGGGCTTTCATGGGGCTAAAAATGGGATTTTTGAAGGATCCCAGGAGGTTAAATATTTTTCAAGTAAAGAATAAAGAATTTTTGAAAAAACAATTTAAAAAAAAAAATCAAAAAAAATTTTTTTTTACAAAAAATCCAAAAACATTTTTTGGAAAAAAATATCCCAAAATTTTTTTTTCAAAATTTTTCCTTTTGACACCGAAATAATTTTTGCGCAACCATCCTATATCAAAGAATAATAAACCCTTGTGTAAAATTTGCAGCGTTTTGTAGAGACTTTTTTGTCGATTAATTTAGTATGCGGAAGGGTTTTTGCTATAGGCCGTAGTTTTTTAGTTATTCGCCATAAACTATGAAATGGGACCTTTATAGACCCCCCCCCCCCCCAGTACTTTTAGTATGTTTTCAGGACACCTTCCGCTACAACTGTGCCAAATTTCGCTTCCACATTTAGAAGTAAGAGAACATAGAAGAATTAGAATGAGGTAGGTTTTTCGTTGCACGTTCAGGTTTATTTTCGATATTGGATCACGTAGGTCCTACCACTCAGGTAGGGTAATATACAGAGGAAAATCTCCAGTTTGAAAGCGATTAAGAAATGTTTAATTTGTGATTTTTAGGCGGAAGCCTTGGCCCCCACCTGTTGGCTCCACTGCGGCATTCTGCAGAATGAACGCCTCACATAAAACCCCTTAGAGCCTGCATGAAGATTAAGAAACTATTTCATTGGTGGTTAGCACCAATAGCAGATATGAAACAGGTCTATTGAAGAGGAATAAGGAGCTCTGTCTGATCTTGAAAGGGCCGGCACTTTCAACGAGTTTGCGACACTCGGAAATCGGCTGGTTCATAACAGAAGCAACTGTTTCAAACCAGACAAAACAAATATCGCAAGAACCGCCTCCTTCGGGGATGATTTGTAAAGGCAGGAAATACGCTTTGATTCTTTTCATAAAACCATTTGTAAACTCTCTTTAGATGAATAACGGCCTTTTTATCCGAGGTGCCTTTTTTTTTCATTCTTCCTAAGGGTTTTTTTGGGGACATCCAAGTGATTTATTCGGTCCCGACCTGCCTTTCCACACGCGATCGGACTTTGAGCAACTGGCAAACGCCGGGGCTGAATATAAATGAAGGTTTGTCTTCCGACCGCATCAGCATGTAAATCGGAATCAGACTTTTAGGAGTACTCACTCACTTGTCCCTTCCCTCTTCAGAGCTCATGAATAACAGAGGAAACACAATTTTAGCGCAACGTTCTGAAAAAAATGTCAACGATGAGATTTGTATAAGAGTCATTCTCACCAAAACGTAAATATGGGTGTCCAGTGCAGTTTCACGTGGTTAAGTGTCTCTTATCCTAAAAAAGAATTTTTTTTAGACTGATATTTTCGCGTTCTGTTAGGCCCGTATATTAAAACAGTATCAACTCATAATTTCTATACAAACGTTTGAAAAATAAAACCGAATATCTATCTATACTTCAATAAAATCGGGTTTCTGTCTCTGGGTGTGTGTGTCGTGCAGAACGGATTTTGAAGTTTTTTTTTTTTTTTTTTTTTTTTTTTAACGATCCGGTTGAAGGGGACAGTCCTCTATTCGACCTTCCCGTCCCCTTGTCCCCAAAGAAAGCTAAAACTTCCCCTTTTCTGAAGAAAATGCCAAAAAGTTCCTCCACGTTGTCCATACGTGATGGATCATCTCATCACCAACCAACGGACTCTCCATAATGTTGTGAAGGACCAGGACACAGAAATGTAAAATTAGAAGAAGAAGAAGATCGTCTTATCAATAACGCGCCCAATCACTATCACCATCATTCATCCTAGTGGGCCACCATCGGATGGTTTTGGTGTTGCCAAATCGGGGGTTCCCCCCACCCCCCCCCCCCCCCCCCAGATTTAGGGTTTTTTGTAAAGGAGGAAATTTTTGGGGAATCGCTCTCTCGCTACTGTCACTTACGACTTCGAAAGCTGTAGTTGAAAGCCTAGTTGAGAGAGCCTTCTCAATTCATAACAATTTTGAAGGATCCCAGGATGTAAAATATTTTTCGAGTAAAAAATACGGAATTTTTGAAAAAAACACATTTTTGAACAAAAAAAAAAACAAAAAAAAATTTTTTTGAGATAGAAATCCAAAAAAAAATTTTTTTTTTAATTTTTTCATTGACAGAATTAAATTTCTGCACAAGTAATGTATATCAAAGCATAATAAACCCTTGTGTAAAATTTGCAGCGTTTTTATGTGTCAGTTTTGCCTCGTAGTTGGTGTTCAAATCGAACTAAGTTGCCTCGTAGTTGGGTTCAAATCGAACTAAGTTGCGATATAGGTGGCACAGGGAAGAGCCTGCCCCGAGGATGTGTTGCATTTCGTGCAAGAAGGGACCTTATTCCCGGAATAGGGCCCCTTCTTGCAAGAATAGAAAAATTTGCCCTCCATTTTCTAGTTGAAATAGTGCCCGGAGAAGGTCCCAACCTGCTTGAATCGGTGGAACCGAAGGTAAAGACGTAAAAACCACCCTCATCTCGATTTGGCCAAAAGTGGCGATAAGGACCCTTTTTGCATGAAGCTATTCACATGTCCCATCAAGATTGTGGCATTGGGTCACTTTGAGGGGTTTCTTGTATAAAACACGGTTTGTTCAGGTTTTTACCAAGATTAAGGAGCAATTTTAGGTGTCCTAACATGGGGTATAATCGTAATCAGCGTCAAATTTTGTCCAAGTAGTCAAGGTTTTTCCAAAGTATAGTCACTTGGCCCCACTGTGACGTCGGTATCCGACGCCTACTTCACTCAGCAGTTGAATTCCGTCTCTGGCCAGCCTCAAAAGAAAATAACGAATAGAATTAGCCGACTGATGATGGAATGGAAACCCCCATTAAAAAAGGAGTGAGAAGACTTGAAGATGTTGTCCCACGCCTTTCTTGCTCTGTCTTCGCATAATATTCCACTATTTCAATACGACAGAGCCTCTCAAATGTTCCTTCTCCAAAGATTATCATCTAAACTAAACGACGGGAAGAGATGTAAATTAAATTGGCTTTTCACTCCTTGTTTTTCTTTCCAAGGATAGCGAACTTTACGCAGAGTTAACTCTGTTGAAACTATTCTACTCGATCAAAGTGGGTAAATAGGGCCTTCTCAACGCCGGGGATTAATTTTTAAACCATAATTTTTTAGTCTAGAGCTCTGTTAATTGAATAATAAGAGCAACATCGCCTAATTGAACTTTTGGTGAAAATGAGTTTTGCGTTATGTTGACAGTCAAGTGTGACAGCCAAGATAATATCACGGCTGTACATAATATTATTAGGTATGTACAGCTGAACACTTAAAGTGTGAGAAATTGAAGAAAAAGGCTACACCGCTTACTTAATTGTCGACTTGTCTAGCAATGCAGGCCTCTGGAATTACTACTTTTTTTTTGTTGTTGTCGATGATAGGGATACCTTCAAGGAGTGTTAGATTTGCATAGGTATTCATGTATATACCTTGTATTGAAAAAAAAAAAAAAAAAAAAAAAAAATAGTCGGCCTGGATGCGTTGATTTTCAAGACGCTCAAACTCTTCTTCTACTGGGTATCCATTCAAAGTTAACGAGTTTATTTAAAGGACATTTAATGCTCTTATCAGCTTTGGTTTATTATTCTTGGAATAAAACACCTAAGTATGTTTTCGCGACGGAGGACGACGACTCGGATCGGCCTCAAAATTTGACATTATCCGTTTCAAGAGGTCTACATTCTAAATCCGAAATGTCCGTCCGCCGTACGCCGTCCGGGCCGTTTTGGGCAGTAGGCATTTTTTTTAAATCTGAAATTTTGACATAATACTTGGTTTACCATCTAGTTGTGCCCGCAAGGTTTTCAGCCCGACCGCCCAAATCCGTGGGGCGCTATGGGGCTAAAATGGGGCTACGGGAGGGTTTTTTTGAAGGCTTTTAGCTATGAGATCGAGTTAGGTGTCGTTTTCGAAGTATTTTTGGACGTAGAATCCACTTTTGGGGGTCCCGGAACGATCTGATTTCATTCTGGCGATCTATAGGGCTTTCATGGGGCTAAAAATGGGATTTTTGAAGGATCCCAGGAGGTTAAAGAATTTTGAAAAAAAAAAAAAAAAAAAATCCCCCCAAAAATTTTTCTTTTGGAAATATAAAAATCCAAAAAAAAATTTGTGTTTATTTTTTCATTGACAGAATTAAATTTTTGCATAAGTAACCTATATCAAAGAATAATAAACCCTTGTGTAAAATTTGCAGCGTTTATGGAGGACGCATAGTTGCGGAGTTATACGCGAAAAACTGAAAAACGTGTCGGAATGTTAAAAACCTGCGGGACAAGAACCCGAGCGGGAGATCCCTACGGGGATGGAATCCAAACGTCACAGGATTTGATAGGAAACTAAGCTTTCAAGTGAAAAAAAAAAATCAAGCCATCAATTGAATTGAATAGATGAGCGCAACCTTTCTGTTATTACGATATATTTAATGAGCGAGAAAAACTAAGAAACAGTAGGTACCTACCTAGCGACCAAACTATGCCACACAACACATCAAAAATATCCACGTGATGCTCATTACGTAAACAACTGCACCCTAACGACCGATGCTTAAGAAAACCTTAAATGCCGATCAGAGGTAACGAACGGCTCAGGCTGCAAAAAACGTTTTGGAGTCGTTGGAATCAGCTTAAAACGCTCATTCCATAGACCCTTGTACCAACGAAATCGGACAAAAACTTTCGTCCCCCTTTTGAGGCCTCCTTAGTTACACATCAGAGATAAAGCAGTTTCGTCGTGAAGGATCTCCCGAAAACCGATGAAGGGGATGAGGGAGGAAAAATCAAGGTAGCCTATAACCACCCCCCGAACTCGCTGATCACAATGAGACCACCCTCATGAAAATCTGTTGAGCCGCTCGGGGGTGATGCCGTGATACACAAACAAACAAACAAAAAACAAACATGCCGAAGAGGTGAGCCCACCTTTCCTTTTTTGGGAAAAGGTTGCGCTAAAAACGAGGTTTGAATCAGACCAATATTATCAGACTATATAGTTTCCGAGTACCGCCAAAAATCTATCAAACAGCGTAGTGTTTCTCGGGAGTATCCCAACTGGTCCGCTACCTACCGGTCAAAAGTGAACGGGGCGGGAAAATAAATGAACAGGAGAGCAGTGTCCTCATCGTGACAAGTGGTCCGCCGGGCAGGCTAAAAAATCATTTAATGATCTTTCATTACCGGTCCGTGACAAGTGGTCAAGTGGTCCGCTCCTCGAAGGGATTGCAAAGGATACGAGTGTCATTACGATACGAGGATAAGAGTGTCATTTAATCTCTTGCATTTACTAAAGCACTCCAAGTTGGAGTCTCCAACATTATTCTCGCTGTTGAAGTGCTGCTCCAGTATAGGACGTACCTATAGGCCAGTCATTGGAGACATCAGCTTGTGCAAAAAATGGTGTAGGTAGTAGATTTTATTTTTGGTGCTTGTAAGTATGTGAACTAGGAAGCTAGCTGACAGTTTTTCTTTTGGGGTCCTCATTTTTATGGGCTAATAACAATGAAAATATGACAAACATTGTATTAAATTTCAAAAACATGTGCGAATCCTCAGGATGAGGTACCTACCGAAAAGGGGTAATCAATGTTACAGTGATCTTTAATGAAACCACCATACATCAAGCCCTCAAAGGAAATTCCTGCCAAGAAAACAATTAAGTATTTTGCAGATGTTTTTTATAAACATCTGCTGAATGAGGTGCTGAAGACCTTTTGCACAAGTAAGCCCAGCTTTTGTGTCTCTAATGACTGGTCTAGTATATACTATTACTAGTATAATATACCATAATATACATATTATGGCAAAATAAAATCAATCGAAGAGGAACACTTTTGGAATCTATTTGGAAAACGACAATGAGAATATAAAATCAAAAAAATATAATATTAAAAATCAAAGTTTAAGAAGTGGTGGCTCCAGCTGCTGTCAGTATTTCCGACAATATGCATACCACGGCATGGCTATTATTACTTTATTATTTCCAACGCTATGCCTTCCACATCAGATTCTAAAAACCGCAACATTTTTAACCAGACCTTCTTTTGTAGTTAGTCCAAAGTCTGTACAAGTGGGAAAGAAAATTTTGTGGCGGAAGCAGTTTGGTCACAAAGGGCCTAAGTGCCATTTTCATGTTTTTCTAATTTTTCTTCAATTCCGAACCTATGTGCCAGTAGTGTTTTGCGTAGAAAAGGCCCAAGTGCCAACTTCCTGCTAACAGTTCGAAATCGACCGCCAACATCAGGTTAACCAACCGTCAATGCGCGTACTCATTTTAATATTAAAATTACAATAACTTTTTTTTAACAATTTGGCACTTAGGCCTTTTGTAACCAACCCGCTTCAATTATTGTCATTTCGTAAATCAGGCTCTTCGTCAGCTCGCGGACCACTTGTCAACTAGCGGACCACTTGTCCAAGTCACTTTTGAACCGGGTGGCGGACCAGTTGTCCCCATTTTTTCGCCTCGCGGACCAGTTGTCCGAACCCCTGTTTCTTCTGACGTTTTGGGGCGTTTTCGTATCACATGTTGCTACAACTCTGCCCGCTATTCGTATGGCAGGCACTTTTCGACAAATTTTGCGAGACTCTTAGGATATGTACCTAACGCTCTACAACGTTTATGATGTAAGTCTTAAAAAGTTTAAGACCGGTCGATTTGTAAGTGGTACTGTAACAGCTGTTCAAAGTGCAAAAAAGTGATTTTTCGAAAAATGTGTAAAAAAAATCGCCCTTTTTCAAATCGCTCTAGCATCTGTCCTATTGGATTTACAATCAACTATAACCAAAGAATTCTATAGGAAATTTAATGATCTTTCACTTTGTTCATAGTGACTTTTGTCCTAGGACGCATAGTTTTGGTGTCACAGCGAAACAATTTGAAAAGAGTGCAAATATTTTGGAGTTTTTTTGCGAATATCTCAAAACGCATAACAAATATTTGTTGGGTATTTTCAGATTTGGATTCAGCACCCCAAAAAAACATGGAATGAGACTCAAATACACTGCCAAGGACATGGCACAGAAGCTTCCTCGTGGCCCTCACAGTAGGTATGTCATCATTAGAGACTGGAATTAGCATATTTTGCATATGTCTTTAAATTGAGTATATCTTTCTACTTTTGCGTTTTGAGGGTTTCTGAAGCGTTTGGCGTGTGTTAAATTTAAATTTAAATTGCATATTTTGCATATTTTTGACGATTTTGACTATTTCTGCATATAATGGCCATGTTGTGCATATATCTGCATATTTATTCAAAATTGGACAATTTCTCTATTTTTATTCATTTTTTTTTGAATTTTTTAGTTTGACTTATAAGTCCACTTATAAGTGGTTGTTTTCACCATAAAATATAAATTTTATATTTTACTTTACTATATACAGTACTAAGCAATATTAAATTGATACGTTCTTCAACTCCTGAGTGGAATTTTGCCTCATACCAGTTACATTTTCCAAAAATAAGGCCTTTCCGAGGTAAGATGGACTCGTCGTCTAATTACCTGTTGGGGTTACAATAGGCATATGGGTCACTTATTATCCCGAAGGTATGATTTTTGGGCACCCAAACTGAATCCCATTCATCCCGCTAAAAGGGCGATGACCCAAACGGAGTTGTTCACTTGTACTGGAGGTTGGAAACATTTTGAGAGGATTGCCCTCTGACTTGTCGTCAGACCATACCCCAGATGAGCTGTCGTCCATCAAGTTTTGGCTCATCGTATCCTGCGACGTCGAGAGGTCGTTTTCCGCCCTGAAGCAACTCCTCTCTGAGAAACGAAGGAACTTCACAGTCGAAAATTTGGAAAAATCGATTGTAGTTCAATGTTCTGTGGTGGATGAATGAGTTTTGTATCTAATGCAAATATTTTTAAACATGTAAATAGTAGGATCTACTATTTAGTACCTCGTACTATCGAAATACAAGATGGCAAGAAAAACCGTGTACATAACTAATTAATACATTTCTGCGGAATCAGTTAATTCCATTTCATTCCTTGAACTTTTTCAGTTACAACGCGACGCCACAATCATCGGAGACTACCTGTAAATACGTTTTACAACAACATTTTAGTAATTAATTAATAATAATTATTAATTATTATAGAACCTATTTAAATTTTTTTTTTACGTATTTTGGCTTGGGGTGCATATTTTGCATATTTTTCCCATTTCGTGTGCATAAAATTCCAGTCTCTAGTCATCATTATGTATGTCACAGTACTGTGACAAGAAATTTACGTTCGCGCATGCGCTGAGCGTACTGCTGATTCAATCGTGATGAAACTGATACGGGACCATCTAGGGCTAAACCAACACTATTCCTGAAAATTTTATTGAAATCCGATCAAAATTGTGGAAGTTTTGGGCGTGGCAGGGAAATGCGGACAGACAGACAGACCGACAGACACGGAACCAAATTTCTTCAGGAGGCTCTGAAACGCAAAACGTGAGTGGAAAATTTGGTTTTGGAGAACAAACTTTCTTTCATTTCGAAAGTGAAAACAATGCTTCTTCTGCCTTGCAGACTCGGAAGCAAAATCCAACAATATAATTTTTTCCAGGTCATGATACGCATCGAGTGGACTTGATATTTCTAAAAAAAAAAAAAAAAAACCGCTGCAAATTTTACTTCAGGGTTTAATATTCTTTGATATAGGTTACTTGTGCCAAAAAATTAATTCTGTGTCAATGAAAAAATTTAGGGAAAAAATCAATTTTTTTGGTGAAAAATTTTATTCCACTTTTTTTTCAAACTTTTTTTTTTCTCGGAAAATATTTGACCTCCTGGGATCCTTCTTAAATCCCATTGGTAGCCCCACTAAAGCCCTATAGATCGCAACAGTGAAATTGGATGGTTCCGGGACCCCCAAAAATGGAGTCTACGTCCAAAAACACTTCAAAAACGACACCTAACTCGATCCCATAGCCAAAAGCCTTTAAAAACCCCTCTCGTAACCCCATGTTTGTCAAAATTTCAGACTTAAAAAAATTCCTACTGCCTAAAACGGCCCGGACGGCGCACGAACGATTTGGTTTTGGAATCTAGACCTCTTGAAACGGATAATGTCAAATTTTGATGCCGATCGGAGTCGTCGACCTCGGTCGCGATTACAAAGGTGTATTATTCCAATAATAAATTATTTACTTCTACGAAAAACCAATATTTATATTATTATAATATATTGTATTATAATATAATGACCATCTTGCCAAAGAAGCTATCGCTAATTTGGCTCCTTTGTCTTAAATCGTTTCTCACTAACCGGTGGCCCAACTCCCCTAATATACCATCACACATCACCGTAATGGCCTCCTTAAAAAAGGTTTCAGAGATTCTGCCAACCCTGAACACAAAACCCCTATTAGAATCGGGCGAAGGCGCCATAAAGAAACCTATACGAGCGAGTTGGTGGTATTTTTTTTTCAGTATCGGGATGTAAATTAATTGACAGTTTAAAAGTGTCTACGACGTTGAGGCGAAAAAGTCAGAGGTCGAGTGAGTCTTTGAAGGGGATTCCCCCACAGGCGGATCAGCTTATTTTGCAAGAACTGGATACTTGAGAGGAACACTTTGTATTGGGGACTTAAACTATGTTAGTCATGCTTGTCACAACTGATTCTGACACCTCGGGAATGTTTTGTCCTTAGCATATGAGTCAGCATACCAAATAATGAAATGTGGAATTCAAGAGATGAAAGATTTTCATTTATTTGATTCACCGATGAGTAGTAAATTTTCCTAGTTTATCTAAATTCTAATAAATAAGTTGACCCTTCACCTTATATGGGAGCTTGAAGTAGGTACCTATGAATTATTTTATATTGCTTATCATGATGTTGTGAGGGGTAAAAAACCGTAGGCTGTCTATGGTGCTAATTGCATTTAATAAAGTATGCAATAATTATTACTCCTCTCAAGGCGCCTTTCTCCGGTCTTTATCAGGGTTAGGGCTCATCAGGAGTTTTAACAGTAACCTGCCGGCACATTACAACATTTGTCTTTGATGGAGGTTCTGCGAGGAGCAGCCATCACATTGCACAGAAGTAGATACTTTTATATAAATTTAGATCTAATTTTTACCTTCGAGTCCATTTGGTGTGTAGGCTTTCCTTTAGAGCGCCTCGCAAGGTAGGATTTGGGAATTATTGGGTTATTGTTAGCTGGGTGGTCGTCTTGGTTGTTTCATTGCCTATTAATGAGTATTTCAGTTTGGTTGTGCAATATTACAACATTAGTCATCCTGTATTTTCTATTATTTGACCAACTCTTGGAACCAATCACCTGATTCCAAGGGTGAATCGACCTGATTAACTCGTAAGGGCCTGTAGGGTAGAAGTTTATCGAGACAAAGGGCTTTGACGTAGGCTGACCAATCTCAAATTCTAATGTCCCTCCTCCCTCCGACCACTTTGAAGGGCTCTTGTTGAACAAGTTTGATTCGAACAATCGACGGTCGTGAGATGCTGATGAGATGACCTCTAGGTTCTTGGTGGCGCCCCAATCGTTTGGATAGTGCCAAGTCCCTTGACAACCAATTCGGAAGACATCAAGAAGGAGCTTGTAAACTATAAACAATGGCTTTTTTTTCTTTTAGTATGAAACATGCTTTAGCCTTGACCTAACTGGACGTTAGCCCGGGAGGGAGACGCGGGTGTATCATGTTTATATATTATTGCGTAATAAATAAATAAATATATATACGTTAAGCCACTAGATCGGCATGCTCACTAGTCTTACCGTGTGGCCACTAGCACTAGTTCGGCGTCCTCGCCTGACGTAACCTAATTCGGCATCCTCAGTTGTCTTATCGTGAGGCTACAAGTTCGGCGTCCTCACATGTCGTACGTTAGGCCACTAGTTCGGCGTCCTCACCTGTCGTACGTTAGGCCACTAGTTTTACATCATCACTTGTCTTACCTTTAGGTCGCTAGTTCGGCGTCCTCACCTGTTGTACGTTAGGCCACTAATTCGCTGTCCTCACCTGTCGTACGTTAAGCCACTGGTTCGGCATCCTCAGTTGTATTATCGTGAGACCACTGCTTCGGCATCCTCACTTGTCTTACCGTTAGGCCACTAGGTCGGTGTCCTCACCTGTCGTACGTTAGGCCACTAGTTTGACATCATCACTTGTCTTACCGTTAGGCCACTAGTTCGGCGTCCTCACCTGTCGTACGTTAGGCCACTAGTTTGACATCATCACTTGTCTTACCGTTAGGCCACTAGTTCGGCGTCCTCACCTGTCGTACGTTAGGCCACTAGTTTGACATCATCACTTGTCTTACCGTTAGGCCACTAGTTCGGCGTCCTCAACTGTCGTACGTTAGGCCACTAGTTTGACCGGAGTCGATCTTGATACCAGGCTGACTTGGTCCAGGCACATCTCCAGGCACATCTCCAGGCTGTGCAGTCAGGGTGAAAAGCGCATGTCCCTCCTTAGTCGACTATCAGGGGTGCGGTGGGGCGCATCCCAGGATGTACTTGCCACCGCTTTTAAGACCTATGTACGCCCCTCAGTGGAGTATGGTGCTGAGCTCCTGGTCACCGCATCTGATGCCGCTCTATCCAGGCTCACTGTGACCCAAAATAAAGCTCTCCGCCTCGTTACTGGTGCCTCCAAATCTACTCCAACAGCGGCCATGGAACTACAAAGTGGAATCGAGCCATTAGCTCTCAGACGGGAGGCCGCTGCAGTTAAGCTGCATGAGCGCCTGAAGAGAGGGAAAACCGAGTACTGGCAGCAGTACCAGCCTGCAACGGAGAGGTTGTCCACTCAGCACACCTATGCCTCGAAGGTGCAGGGGCTGGCCCTTTATGGGGTGATTGGAGAAGTTGACAGACAATCAATCCCGGCTGTGACTGAATTGACCCCACGAAAGTTTGCCCGAGGATCATTAATCCTGACAGAGCCGGTCGACAAACAAAGAACACCCCCAGCGATGCTAAAGGCTGTTTTCCTTGAAACCCTGCACTTATGGTATCCGCAAGAACACTGGCTGCACGTCTATACGGACGGCTCAGCCAGAGATGCAAGATCAAATGCAGGGGCTGGAATTTACTGCTCTCGCTTCCAAATCTCACACCCTGTGGGTAAACTCTCCAGCAATTTTGAGGGAGAGGTTTGTGCAGTGAAGCTAGCAGTGAAGCGCCTTCTTGAGTAGGACGATCGCCAAGTTGTTATTTTCGTCGACTCACAAGCTGCCATCCAATCGCTCACAGGCAATGGAACAACTGACGTTGCTCTGGTCCTCCAGTGTCGATCCGCCATTGAGCAGTTGTTGACGAGGGGCTCCCAACTGGTGCTGCAGTGGGTTCCCTCTCACTGCCAAATAGAGGGAAATGAGAAAGCGGATGCACTGGCCAAAAATGGATCGCACTTACCACAACCCGACGTTCCTGTCCCCACAGCACGGCCAAGCGCCTGGTCGACGCCAAGAAGAGGGTCCTGGTTCGGGAGGCCCACGAGAGAGCTGCAGAGGGAAAGCAATGGGCCCCCCTACTGAGTGAGCCTGTGCCCAAAATGCTGCCCAGAAAGCAAAGTGTGGCTTGCTTTAGGATTCAAACTGGGCATGACTTCCTGGCCAAGCATCTTTGCAGAATCGGTGTCTATGACAGTCCAATCTGCACTCTTTGACATCAAGATGAAATGACATTCCTTCATTTAGACGCATGTCCAGCCTTGCAGGACATAAGAGATTTCATTAGAAACGACGACTCCATCTGGAGTAAAAAATCAACACTTTATTGGGCTGCTCGAGAACGGATGGCCGCAGAGCTCCGTATACGGCGTAGTTAAAAAAAAAAAAAAAAACTAGTTTGACATCATCACTTGTCTTACTTTTAGGCCGTTAGGTCGGCGTCCTCACCTGTCGTACGTTAGGCCACTAATTCGCTGTCCTCACCTGTCGTACGTTAAGCCACTGGTTCGGCATCCTCACTTGTCTTGCCGTTAGGCCACTAGTTCGGCGTCCTCACCTGTCGTACGCTAGGCCACTAGTTCGGCGTCGGTCAGTTACTTTTCCAACACGCAAGATGGGTTTGAAACCCACAGTTAATAACGCATGTCCCATGTTTCTTGAATTTCAGCATCCGGGGGTGCAGGGGGCTTGCCTTCTGGTGAGGCCCGAAGGGCCGACTTTATTTTCAGACTACCCATTTCAGACTTGGTACGTCGCAAGAAGTACACATACAACATGCACAAAGCAAACTAAAAATAACCCTACAGGTTAACCTTTAACTTAACAAACTTCCCCTGGGCACTTGCGAAAATTCCATTTCGGGGTTCCTTTGTCCCTTAACGGACCTCTGATGGAATGAAAGTTCGGGTCACGTCGAAAGATTGAATATATTTCAGAAGAGAGGAGCCTACAGGTATCTACACAAACAGGAAGAGCCCTTGAACGGTTAAAAGGGTCACTGGAGTTGTGCGGGTCAAAGGGAGTTTTACTCTGAGTGAGCTCGCATTGGGGGAAGTTATGATGAAAGAGGACACCCTTTTGGGGAATATGTGGTGTAAGTAGTTGAGTTATTCGTGTAATGAGAAGGAACTTTTTGAAAAATAGGGTAAGTTGAGGCATCTGGGCCACCCTAGGAAAAACCCTGCAAATTTTACACTAGGGTTTATTATTCTTGGATATAGGTTACTTGTGCAACAATTTACTTCTGTCAATGAAAAATTTTTTGGAAAAACCAATTTTTTTTTTTTTTTTGAATTTTTTTTTTCAAACGTGTGTTTTAATCGAAAAATATTTAACCTCCTGGGATCCTTCAAAAATCCCATTTTTAGCCCCATGAAAGCCCAACAGATCGCCACAGTGGAATCGGATCGATCCAGGACCCCCAAAAATGGATTCTACGTCCAAAAATACTTCGAAAACGACACCTAACTCGATCCCATAGCTAAAAGCCTTTTAAAAAAAAACCCTCTCATTGCCCCATTTTAGCCCCATAGCGCCCCACGGGTTTGGGCGATCGTGCTTAAAACCTTGCGGGCACAACTAGATGGTAAACCGAGTATTTCGTCAAAATTTCAGATTTAAAAAAAAAAATCCTACTGCCCAAAATGGCCGGGACGGCGGGCGGACATAAATGTCCGGAATTCCGAAATTTCGGATTTAGAATGGTCGTCGCGGAAGGAACATAGGCCTACCTTTAGAAAGGCTGGCCAAGTTACCCCAGACCGAAGATGGTTAGTTGCGGCCTAATCCCCTTCGAGACGCATATGAGTTGCGGACCGCCGATTAGATAACCCGCTCGTGAACTTGCAGCCTCCCGTCCAATTTTTCATTGGTCAGTGAGTGGCCAATCAAACAGGTTTCTACTCGGAAGCCAAGTTCGCAGTTCCGTTCAAAAGGATTTTTTTTTTTTTAATCTGAAATTTTGACAAAAATACTCGGTTTACCATCAAGTTGTGCCCGAAGGTATTCAGCCAGATCGCCCAAACCCGCGGTTTTGGAATTTTTCCGGCTATGGGGTCGAGTTAGGTGTCGTTTTCGGAATATTTTTGGACGTAAAATCCGTTTGTGAGGCCCCAGAACGGCCCACTTTCACCAAGGGGCTATGTGAGGGCTTTCATGGGGCTAGTAATGGGATTTTTGAAGGATCTCTTGAAGGGATTGGAAGGAAGGAGGTGGTGAATCCGATCACTCAAGCCTGTGGGGCTGAAAAAGGACAATGGATGGTTATTTTTTTATTATTTTTTTTTTTTTTAAGGATTTCGGCTATGGGGTCCAGTTAGGTGACGTTTTTGAAGATTTTTAGGACATTGAATCCTTTCTTGGGGGTCCCAGAACGATCCGATTTCTTCGTGGGGATCTATTTTGCTCTCATGGGGGCTACAAATGGGGGTTTATAAACCCTTCTATAGAAGGATCGCAGGAGGTAAAATATTTTCTGAGTAATTTTGGATGCATAAGTCCCACATATGTCCAACATTCTTTTAATGAGTTAGTTGTTTCAGTTGTTTGCGATTGATTGATTCATTGATTCGTCATTTCCGAATTCTTCATGGTTGGGCACTGAATACGGACCCTGGGACGTCTAGGAAATTTTTCAGGAACGAGCTCTTCGTCAGCTCAGTTTTCAGTTCTCCAAGAAATCGCATTCTTGTTGGAACTGTGTACTTGTCGGGGCACCTTTTAGATGCTAACAAGCCCCATAACCTCACGTTCAGATGTCACAGGATAAGGTCTACGTGGAACTAAGACACTTATCATCTGGTTGTTTTGCTTGTGAGGGTGAGAGGCTGTCAAGGGGGCAAAATCCTCGGGGATGAGCAACTGCGGCAAAACATGCGAAAGGAAACGCTCGCATAATCACCGCGCGGGGACAAAAGCCTCACGTACCTACGTCACCCATAAGGTCCATGCAATTCCTTTTCTAAGGCAGATAAAGATCTGACCCCGTCTTCCGTGAAATGGAGAAGGAAAAAATTCACTCTGTGCCCTTCTACGTTCGACTGGCGGTAACAGCCGGCACACTATGTCACCTGCATTGGGATGCACCTCAGCTATGGCGAGGGTATTGGAAAAGGGTGTCACCTTGACAATTCACATGGGACCGGTGAATAAGGCGGTGGGAAAAATACCATCTTTGAAGACAGAACTAAGAACAAACCATTCTTGATCGATGACTCTTCTGACCTTCCCCACATTTGGAACGACTGAGAAGTTGTCTTTATTTAAATAATTTAAATACAAACAAATTATTTGTAAGTTCTGTAATAGCTGGACATCTTCAGGAGCACATTATCTTTTGAGTTCACCTCATCAAAAAAATAATAAAATTTATTAACTTGTAACACTAAGTGTCTTAATGTTACGATACATACGATAACATTAAGTCTTAATGTTACGATACAACATACCTATTATGTTATAAAAAGTTATACCAAAAAATAATAATATTAAAAATAGAGACTATATTATATTATATTATTTTTTGGTATAACATTTATTTTATTTTTATTTATTTATTTCATTTTATTATATTTTTTTGGTGAGGTGAACTCAAACGACAACGTGCACCTGAAGATGTCCAGGCCTAAGATATTATGGCCTTAAGTTACCCTGAGTTGTAATACTCTCAACTAGGGAGCCAACGCTCTGCTGGCTACGACAGCCAACCCCCGTCGTTCCGCCCTGAGGGGGCGGGCAGCTTTTCTCGGGTGTTGCGCTGTGAAGAAAAACTTGTTTTTCAATAATTTTATTTTTTGTGGAGGAGGGTGGGGGAGGAGTCAGCTGCATAGCCTTTAGCCCCCCCCCCCCCCCCCCCGGTTCCACAGCAACCTCAACATCCAGTCAAGTGCTCCAATCCCTGATTTCAGGTCCACTTTTGGAGCTCCGACGCTCCACGAGGAGCAAATTTTTGGTGGTTTCATTTTTCTCGTCATCTACTCGCCAAAACGGATTTTTTGTATTTTTTTCCATTTTTGTTAGAAAAAGTTTAATTTCCGTTTTTTCACTTAAGGGGGCGCGGGAGTGTTGCGCAGGGATTTGCAGTGGAAAAGAAGTTCGTGAAAACCCGAAAACTTGATATATTTAAATGAATTTAGTCATTACAAAATAGATGAAACGCTGCGGGGTCACCGCTGATAAACAATAAGATAAGAGGGAGGTGGCGCTTGAGCTGGCAACTCTGAGAATTTCAAATTACGCCCCTCAACACACCCTCCTAATTTTGACATTTCTCCATTAAAATACTTTTATTCTATCCCATTTCTAATTATGACTTTTTAAATTTGTGCTTTACTTAATAAAACGTAGGAAATAATAAAAAATTTGAAAATGTTGAATACCATTTCGTAGTTGATCGAATCACATCACCATCTTCTTAGAATGCCTTTCAAATTTTTCTCGAGGAAGAGGTTTCGTCAAAAGATCAGCTGTTTGGTCTTCAGTCGGAATATACTTCAGAGTGATGAGGCCTTCTTCAACTTTTTCTTTGATATAGTGAAAGCGCACTTCGATATGTTTGCTTCGGCGGTTCATTACGCCATTCTTGGCTAAAAAGACGATTTCAGACGAAGTAGTCTATTTCCACGATTAATAAAATAACAACTTGTAGACGCGTTTCGGTTTACTAAACCATCATCAGTACAATACAGAATGAGGGAGTTGTGAGAAGTTCCTTATATACAAAAGTGAATGTGCCTTCTTATGGGCGTGGCATTAGAAAGGTGGCAAGAAAAGAGAATGTGAAAGGCAAATAGGTGAAAGGAGAACTCACAGGAAAATATCGATTAGAGGGGAACGCCTAATTACATCCAGGTCATTTACTGATATTCCTAAATTGTAAACTTTCTGAATTTCCAAAGATTCTAAAGCATCTAGTTTTGGACCTTTTTGGCAAACATGAGCTATCCCAATGGCTAGATTATTATTAACTATCTCATAACTGATTCTATGGTTTTCTTCTGACAAATGTTTTTCAAAAGCTTCCCTACCCCTTCCCAACCTAAGATCATCACTATGTTCCTTCAATCTAATTTTAAATTTTCTTCCAGTTTGTCCTACATATTGAATCCCACAAGGGATCGTCTTTTTATAGGATGGATTCCCACTATTTCGCCGCATCTACCTTACGTTATATTCTTGGCTAAGTTGATGGCGCTTTGATTATCCACAAGGAGCTCCGCTGGAACAGTTCGTTGAGTCATTTCCTCCAGGAAACTCTTCAGGGAGATGAGTGTCTTTGCAGCTTCAGTTGCAGCAATATACTCAGCTTCGCAGGAAGCAGTTGCGACAACTGGTTGGCGTCTGGATGCCCAGCTGATTGGACCACCGTTAAAATATATTATAAAACCACTGGTGCTTCTTGCACTGGTCCTATTATCAGGGGAGTCATTCTTGGAGTCCAACTCTCCTGCATAGTCTGAATCAGCAAATCCCTGCAGGCGGAAATCATTTTCCTTCCTCCAATAAGAAACCCCAAGGTGCTGCGATGCTCTCACATACCTGATAGTCCTCTTCAAGTTGATAACATCGGATTGTGTAGGATTATCGACGTGTCGTCCACAAAGGCCCACTGCTAAGACGATATCAGGTCTTGTTTTGGTAGAGAGGTACAGTAGGCTACCAACAGCTTCTCTGTATGGGAAGGTCACAGTCTTTTGGTTCAAGGATGGGTCATGCTTGTTTCCAATGGCAAAAGGCGTCGCCACAGGTTTGGCATCAGCCATGTTGAACTTCTCCGCAATCTGGCGTGCATAGAACTCTTGGGACAACTTCAACTTCCCGTCTTGCTCAGAAAAACGTATTCCAAGATAGATCTTAAGGTTGTCGTCAATGGTAACCTTGAATTCTGATGCAAGGTCCTTCAAGAACATCCTCATCTTTTCAGAGTTTGATCCGGTGAGCAGCCCATCATCAATGTGAATTGCCAACAGCATGGATCTGTCAGAATTTACAAATACACACTGTTCACTTTTGAGTTGTATAAGTCCATATTTCTTCAAAAAATCTTTAAGCCGCTGATTCCACATAGCTGGAGCTTGTTTCAAGCCATATAGGGCTTTCTTAAGCTTGCATACTTTGCCATTTACATTGTAGCCCTCAGGTAGGCTCATATATATATCTTCTTGGATACTTCCATAAAGAAAAGCACTTTTCACGTCAAATTTCATGAACCTGAAATTTTTCATTGCGGCATAAGCTATGAGCGTTCTCAAGGCCTCAGTGCAGACAACGGGGCTGAAATTTTCTTGATAATCAATGCCCTCTCGCTGATGACAACCGCGTACAACAAGGCGCGCCTTGTACCGTCCGTCGTCCTTGATTCTGATAACCCAGCGGCTTGTGAGAATTTTACCTGTAGTCACCGCTGATTTGTTCACGAGGTCCCAAGTCGAGTTTTCCTCTAATGCTGTCATCTCTTCTTGGATGGCGTCAATCCATTTCTCCTTGTCATCACCTGTGGTTGCTTCCTGGTATGTGAGGAGGCTTATGTCACTGGCTGAAAGGTCATAATCCTGGAGTTTCAAAGGTAGGTTCCTCTTGCGACAACCACGTCCAAGTTGTTCAGCTGTATTTTCTTCTTGGTAATTTACAGATGAACCCATTGATGGAGCAACTACAAATTGGCCTCCATCATCACTGCTTCCATCCTGATGATCTGGAGTAGCATCAGTTGTCACGCCACCCTCGTCGTCATGTCCACTTTAGTCGCTAGAAGATTCAGATCCAGAGGCTGGACTTTCAGTACTTTCTTCGCCTTTAGATGTGTCACATCCACCATCTGACAGAAGTAACTTCTTGTCAAACGTCAGCAGCTGATGTGTGTTGCTTTGATTGTCACCCTGTTCGAATGCGTCTGGCAGGTCACTTGCAAAAACCACATCTCATGAGATAATCACTTCATGTTTTGACTCATCCCACAATCTGAATCCGTTCGGTGCATAACCCACGAAGATACATTTAGTTTAGCGCTTGTCCAGCTTCTTCGTGTAGGTTAGTTTCTTGGCGTAGGCAACGGTACCGAAGATTCTAAGAACGGAGAGATCTGGTTTTTTTCCAAACCATTTTTCAGCTGGAGTGCAGTCCTTCAGGGTCCTTGTCGGGCATCGATTCAATAAAAATGTGCTTGCCAGCAGTGCTTCGCCCCACAACTTTTTATCAACTCCACTGTCAAAAAGGAGTGCTCTGGTTTTCTCCATGAGAGATCTATTAAGCCTTTCTGCAGATCCATTTAACTGAGGAGTATAGGGTATGGTCAGATCCATTTCAATTCCTTTTTCAGCGCACCAATTTTTGAAATGGTTAGAGACATATTCGCCACCATTATCGCATGATAATGTCCACAGGAGTTTGTGGACTTTGACATTCCACTTACCCTCAGCCTTTGCTATGAACTCCTTCAGGGCAGTAGGCGCATCACTCTTCCTGTTCAGCAAGTATACTGTAGTGTAGTGGGTGAAATCATCAAGGCACGTCACAAAGTAGCGGTAGTTATCCCAAGTTGGAATTTCTACTTCAACAAGATCAGAATGAATGATTTCTAGAGGCCTGGTGGCACGAGTACGATCATTCTTGAAGGGTTTGCGAGATTGCTTCGCATCTTGACACACTTCACACACATCCAACTTGTTTGTACCGAGGTGGAACCCATCAGCCATTTTTGTCAACTTTTTCATGTTCTTGTGACTTAGATGTCCCAATTTTCTGTGCCAATCACGGACTGAACAAAGCACATTCAGATTAGCAGACTCCTTTTTTAATGGGTTGATGTTCACTAGGTACAGGCCTGAATGGTTCCTTTTTCCACTAAGTATACTTAGTGGAAAAAGGAACCATTCAGGCCTGATGAAGAATGATGACATCATATATGATGTCATCATTCTTCATCACAGTGACCTTGTCTTCTTCGAAATAGATTTTGCCTCCATTTCGTGGGATCATGTTGGCACTTAGAAGATTTTTGTCTAAACCAGGCAGGTACAAAACGTCATTGAGCGAACACTCGGCAGCTTCAATTTTTCCCACTGCTTTGGCTTTCATACATTGACCCTTTTTGGATGTGTACACAGTAGCATTGGTGCTCGACGCCTCAGTCAGCAGATCTTCCTCGCGAGACATGTGTGACGTTGATCCTGAGTCCAAAACCCACAAGTTGTCCGATGGTGAAAAGCGAACCTCATTTGCGCAGAAACTGCCTTCTTCTGACGATGTATAAGTCAAAAAACTTGCACGATTTTGTTGTGACTCAGTCGCAGTCTTCCTGAAGCGGCAGTCGTAGTAGATCCTCCTCCTCATCCTCCTCCTCCTCCTCGGGCTGCAGCTCCAATATTAATAGATGTATTCTCATAAATTTCTTTCACAATAAAAATTTAGACACAATAAGGATTTAATCCAATAATGTGGGCAACATTTTACTCAGCATCTTCTAATGTCGAAATAACGTTGAATATATTCAACGATCACAACATTCATTGATCACAAGCCCCTTGTGAGGAGGGGGAAATTTAGAGAAAAAGGCTGTTGTGGCAACACTGGCAAGACGCCAGGATCACGTGGGTTTTTTTTTTTTTTTTTACTTTCTTCCTCTTCGATTTGCTCTAGGATGTGGCGTAGTTTGGTTATTGGTGTCGTGTTTGGCTGTCTCTCCCTAGTGTTGATTTGACAGGGAGGATTTTTTTTTTTTCTTTTCAGTATTACGATCTTGACAAAATTAGAGCTCTCTTTAGATTTATGACCGCGATTTTGCTCTTCCTTGGAGCTTCTTGTGTAGACATGTGGAACGGCTTATTGGTCCTTCCCTAGTATGTCCCTCCCTAGCCCCAACCAAATTGTGGAATTGTGGATTGTCTAGGGAGTGGCCAGGGAGGTCTACTAACCCTATAATGTCACTCCCTAGCGCTGTTTTTTGGTTTGTTATTCTTGGAATAATGCACCTATGATTTCAGATTTCGACATAATACTTGGTTTACCATCTAGTTGTGCCTGCAAGGTTTTCAGCCTGATCGCTGAAACCCGTGGGGCGCTATGGGAGGGTTTTTTACAGCTTTTAGTTATGGGATCGAGTTAGATGTCGTTTTCGAAGTATTTTTTGGGGTCCCGGAACGTTCCGATTTCACTGTGGCGATATATAGGGCTTTCATGCGGCTATAAATGATATTTTTGAAAGATCCCAGAAGGTTCAATATTTTTCGGTAAAAAACAAAAAATTGTTTAAAAAAAAAATTCCAAAAGACATTTTTTCCCCAAAATTATTTTTATTGACACATAATTAATTTTTTGCACAAGTAACCTATAATATAGGTTATAATATAACCTATACGTATATTATACGTATAATAAAGGTAATAATGTAGGTATGATATTATCAAAGAATAAACCCTTGTGTAAAATTTGCAGCAATTTGTTTGTTTTTTTAACAATGTTCATCTCCAGAATTACAAAATTTAATAATAGCGTGGGCCGGCTTACTGAGGTTATCAAGGACCGAATTTAGAAGGCAGTAACAGCAGAAAAATTTGAAGTTTGGACCCCTGAAAATGTTGGAAAAATAAACCTCAAATAGTACCATTTCCGAAGAATGGACCCACCCACCGAAATAAGTGTGTTTTGGTTCATCATTCGGGGAATAAAACAACTAAGTATTCGTGTCGGAGATCTGTAGATTTGGAAACGAAATGTCCGTCCCCCCCCCCCCCCCCCCCCCCGAGACGTTTTGAGCAGTAGAATTTTTTTGTAAATCTGAAATGTTGACAAAATACTTGGTTTACCATCTAGTTGTGCCCGCAAGGTTTTCAAACCAATCGCCCAAACCTGTGTGGCGCTGTGGGGCTAAAGAAGGGCTACGGGAGGGGTTGTTGAAGGTTTAAAACCTGCATAAATACAGCATGCTTTTACTCCTACTGGTAACTTTTTCGATGATCGCCAGCTTTAGGGGCGACATTTCCAACTTACTCCGCTTGCATCTTCCGCATATTGCACTGTTTTCGAACGTGTAACGAAAACTGCAATATGCGGAAGGTGCAACCGACATTGTCAACCTGAACATTCCGAGACAGAAGAATCTTTCAACGGACTCGAGTCACGTTCGGCCCCTTAGCAAGTGAAAACGTCTTGACCTCTCTCGTTGCATTCGGAAGAGATGTCTCACCAGTTCGTGGGTGCATTCGGAAGGGATAGAAGGTACTTCGAGGATCCTCGGCTAATTGCTTTCGTGATGGCGGTTTTACGCAAAAGGTTTAGTCAGATCATCACGAGCTGATTAGAGCATAGTTTCGACGCGGTTCCTGTTCTTTTCCGGGTTCTTTCAGGAGCGAGAGTCCACAAATTCGTGTTCAGGGCGACCTAAAATGCGCGATTGGCGCACAGCGGGACAAAATATTCGAAGAAGAAGAAACTAAAAACGAAAATAATAAACCAAAATTCCTTCTGCCCAAGATGGCTCGGACGGTGGACGGACAATTGGAACAATGTCAAATTTTGAGGCCGATTTGAATATTCGACCTCCGTCGCGATTACATTTGATTTGGTTTCTCATTCCAGGAGTAATAAAGCAAAATGGTCACATCTGACGCTCGATCAAGTGGAGCTAATGAACTCCAACAAGATTGAAATTTAAATCAACTTGGATGGAGAGGGCGTTAGATGAAACGGGAGATGAATTAAACCGCTTGGCGCCTCTGCGGTGAGCTGACAAGCCGCGGCGGTTATTCACATCAGCTGAGAGGTTCGCGAGTGTGGATGAGATGAACGGATGCGATAAGACAGCTTTTAACATTGACCTCAACTGCGATGGTGTTCGCAATCCGGATAGAGATTTTTCTCGGAGGGTTTCAAGGCGGCGAATGAGCAATCTCCGCGAGCTTTTCTCGCTTTCAGATGAAAGAGGGATGTTCAAGGGGTGAGGAAACCACATAGAAGAACGTCGTAGCGTGCAGGTGCGCCGCACGGTGGAGTAAAAGCGAAAAATAAAAACGCTGCCAATTTTACACAAGGGTTAATAATTAACACTTTGTTAATCGTTATTCGTCTAATTGTTATTCTTTGATGTAGGTTACTTATGGAAAAATTAATTCTGTGTTCCTAAAAAGTTTGGAAAAAATTTTTTGTTTCAAAAATTGAAGAGTGCCATATGCAAAATGGCCCAAGTGCCACTTATTTCATAAGGCACTTGGGCCCTTTTGAATACGGCACACTTCAAATTTTTTACTCAGAAAATAATATTTAATTAATATTATTAAATATTTTGACCACTTGGGATCCTTCGAAAATCCCATTTGTAGCCCCCATGAAAGCCCTATATCTATAATATATCCCCACAGTGAAATCGGATCGTTCCGGGACACCCAAAAATGGATCCTACGTCCAAAAATTCTTCGAAAACGACACCTAACTCGATCACCTAGCTTAAAAACTTTAAAAAAACCTCCCGCAGCCCCATTTGAGCCCCATAGCGCCCCACGGGTTTGGGAGATCGGTCAGAAAACCTTGCGGTAAACCGATAATGTCCAATTTTGAGGCCTATCAGAATTTTCGACTTCTGTCACGATTTCATAGGTGTATTATTCCAAGAATAATAAATGAAAAATTCAAAACCTTAATGTTTATGGGGAACTGCTACATCATGAAACCGTAAAATAATATTATTAAATACTATTATTTTACGCGCTCAAACAAATTTGGTTTGAGCACACTTTTTTTTCCCTCTTTTCCTTTTTTCCCCTTTTTCCTCTTTTTCCTCTTTCCTTTTTCCTCTTTCCCGCTTTTCCCCTCTGACTGTCACACTACGTTGCCTCGGCCGAATAAGCCTCCTGTGAGCTGGTTAGGGTGAGAATTTAAATGTCTCCTCTGCTGATAGGGGACGTCTATTCAGGCACCTCCCCCCCCCCCCCCCCCCCCCAACCCTCCACTGATTCTCCCTTTTATGGCAGGGTAGCTCGTGACCACGGGAAAAGAGCGTCTGAATGTTGTTATTCTCCGCCATTGCAATAAAATTTTGATTTCTTTGGCGATATAATTTGGGGATATTATCGTGTTAATTCTTTTATTTACCTTCTTCTGTGAGCTCAATATTGCTGGGCGTTGTTGAATTCGGCCAAAGTTCGTATCACCGTAAAGAAACTTTCTATTACGCTCAAAATGAACCATTGAACTCGGCCAACTATCTCGAGATAGTTCGATCGGATTGTGTCCTATTGAACTCGGCCAACGATCTCCGATTATGTGCTATTGAACTCGTCCTCAATAGTGCACTCTTGCTGTCGAGTCAGTTCACTTCTGATATCGATTCACTTCACTTCTGAAAGAGGAGAAAAATGGATGTGCGTTGTGGGGTTAGTGAACGCGGTAAACCATTGTTGTATATTGAAAGATACGCTTTTTCGCAGCAGCGGATGATGAGCACTGGAGAAGTTAAATGGAGGTAGGTACTACATTTTTTACAACAAAAATAATTACTTATTTAGCAAAATTTGCTTGGCACAATTGTAGGTGTTGTGTTCGCTCGTGTACTGCGATGGCCAAAACCATGGGGAGCGGATGTACTTTAACAGAGTCCCGTCTTGAGCATAATCATTCAGCTAGACCGGAAACAAAAATAGTGGCGCAGAACATTTCTCAAGCCGCAAAGCGAAAGGCAGCTGAATGTGCGGGCGAGCGGCCTGCAAAAATCGTCCGATCGGTCCTTACTGAAAATGCCAGCAATATTTTGAAGGTACTGTACGTTACCTGGGTATATTTTTTTCTACCAAGTTTAAAAGCAAATACTTAAGTGTAAAACGTTTTCATTTTTTCTTACAGTCAAACGACCTCAAAAATATCAAGCAAAACGTGTATTACACCAAAAGAAAACAGTACCCAAAGCTACCGCAGACCACGAGTGAAGCGCAAGAGAGCCTTCAGACTTAGACTTTGAAAACGCTTAATGAAGAAAACTTCGTTGCTCTTAACGACTTTGAGGCTGAATTAGTTGTTTTCACTACGGTGGTTAATTTAAAAGTATTAGCTGAAGCCCAGACGATTTACCTCGACGGTACTTTTCAGTATTGCCCTAAACATTTCAAACAGTTTCTAACTATCCATGGTTCCTTTAGTGAAAACTAATCATTCACTGATATGTGTGCGGAACACGGTCTTGTTTTGCATCCACCTACCGTTGTTACCGATTTCGAATTAGCGCTGCAAAATGCTTGTGTTAAAACTTGGCCTTCTGCTCAATCAGTTGGTTGCCGTTTTCATTTGGCGCAAGCTTGGTGGCGTGCTATCCAACGACATGGTTTGACAATGGATTACAAACAAGATACACCAGTAGGCAAATGGTTAAAATGGTTTTTTGGTCTCCCATTTTTGGATCCACCTGCAGTTGAGGGCTGTTTCAAGAAAATAGTTGAAAAAACACCCACCTCAAACGACCAACCAACACCGAGTACTTCAACTGGAAACAAAAAACAGAAAAGTGGCAGTAAACTTGTAACGGTCAAGGTTCAGGATTTTGTGTCCTACTTGTCCATAAATTCATGAAACGTGATTCAACATACCCCCCCGCTATTTGGGCGGAGGCCACAGCTGAGTTGAATCGTACAACTAACTCATGTGAATCATTTCACTGCCATTTTAATGAGCTATTTAGTAGATCTCACCCATCAATTTATGCATTCGCAGACGCACTTCTCAATTTTCAAAAGGAGATACCTATCATGATCAATAGTCGAAATATCGAACCTACAAAAGAAAAGCTGACCACAAGAAAATAAAGTTTTTGCGCTCAATCCTTGAAAAACTGAAAGCAAAGACCATTACTGATATTGAGTTTGTTCAACAAGTTTCTTTGTACTACTCCAGCGCAGTTGCGTTGTAGGTTTTTTTTTTAAACACCTGCCTTACCATTAACTTATTGAATAACTTATTAATTTATTGAAACTTGAAACGTATTGAGCAAATATATATACTGGATGTCTCCTGCCTATTTTCTGTTTCACATTATTTTTTTTTAAGCACCCCCACCTATGTTTTTGGAGATATTGGCCGAATTCAAGACTGTCCAACTGAAGCACATTGACCGAATTGAAACACCACTTGCGAGCATTGGTTTACTATTGGCCGAGTTCAATAGTGGCCATATTGCTTGTTTAGCTGTTTATTATCATTAATGAAAATGTATTATTAATGATTTATTAATACAAATTTTTTCTTCTTCAGTTTTTTATCGATCTGACTTTAAAATCGCATTTTAGGGTCCTCGGTGAACACAAACACACAAAACTCAGCGGGGACACGTTGATACACTAACTTTTTTCGATTTCCTGATATTTACACTGAAGGTAAAGTAAAGGCTAAAATCGATAAGTGCCAGTTTAATGAGGAGACTATTTTTAATAATATTAAAATATTATCTTCATTCTTATTAAGATATTATCTTCATCTTAATAAAGTCCATAAGGCCCCACATCTGTTCAAACAGTGTAGGTACAGAAAAATAATGGTTTTTTCTTCAATTTAATTTTTTTTTTTTTTTATGTGCAAAAATTAACTTAATTAGTCAGAATTAGTTCTTGCACGCATAACAAAAGAATACCAGGTATTCTTAAAAGGTCCTTTTAAACCCTTGTATAAAATTTGCAGTGGTTTTTTTTTTAATTTAAAAAAATTGTGTTATTGCTACGGCGCATAAACAGAAAATTTGTAAGGGGAACTGTTTCATCCTCTTTTAAACCTTCTCACCATTTTCATCCTCCTCAATAAGTTTGTATCCGCCACCATCTTGTAATCATTACAGTGTAATGTTTACTATTTCTAGTCGCAAGTTAGTGTGACGTCGTGGGCCCCCAGTCCATTTTTTGTATGTCTATGTCGAACAGCGAGGATCCACCGGAGCGAGCGGGTGGGGAAAGTTACGCAGCATCACAAGGCCGGGCAAATCAGATTGTGGAACAATAAAAAAAATACACTGCCAAGGCAATGGCACATGAGCTTCCTCGTGCCAAGTTCAAAATGAACGTAACAACTGTAACAAGAAAATTACGTTCGCGCATGCGCAGGGAGTACCACTGATCCAATCGTGATGAAACTGATAGGGAACCATCTAGGGCTATATCCACACAATTCCTGAAAATTTGATTGAAATCCGATCAAAATTGTAGGAGTTATGGCTGCGGCAAGGAAGTTACGTTCGCGCATGCGCTGAGCGTACCGCTGATTCAATCGTGATGAAACTGACAGGGTACCATCTAGAGCTATACGCACACAATTCCTGAAAATTTGATTGAAATCCGATCAAAATTGAGAAAGTTATGCCTGTTTCAAGAATTTCACGTTAGCGCATGCGCAGAGCGTACCGCTGATTCAATTGTGCTGAAATTCGTATGGGACCTCAAGGAGCCTGATCCGCATAATCCCTCAAAATTTGAGCTAAATTCATTCAAAATTGTGGAAATTATGGCTGTAACAAGGAAATGCGGACAGACCGACAGACCGACAGACCCACAGACCGACAGACACGAAACCAAATTTGTTCAGTAGGCTATGAAACGCAAAATGCGAGTGGAAATTTTGAATTCGGACAACAAAAATTTTTTTTCTCCCGAAAGTGAACACAAGGCTTCCGCTGCTTCGCAGACTCGGAAGCAATAACAAGGAAATGCGGACAGACCTTCAGACCCACAGACCCACAGACCGACAGACCGACAGACACGAAACCAAATTTGTTCAGTAGGCTATGAAACGCAAAATGCGAGTGGAAATTTTGAATTCGGACAACAAAAATTTTTTTTCTCCCGAAAGTGAACACAAGGCTTCCGCTAGTTCGCAGACTCGGAAGCAATACACTGCCAAGGGGACATGGCACATAGCTTCCTCGTGTAACAACGAAATTTAATGAATTCCACGTAAGCGCATGCGCAGAGCGTACCTCTAGTTCGATCATGAGACCTAAAGGGGCCTTGTGCGTATAATCCTTTAAAATATGAGCTAAATTGAATCAAAATTGTGAAAGTTATGCAGGCATTACATAGGTGAACAGGCCTGTTTCAAGAATTTCACGTTAGCGAATGCGCAGAGCGTACCGCTGATCCTATTGTGATGAAATTCGTATGGGACCTCAAGGAGCCTTATCCGCACAATCCCTCAAAATTTGAGCTAAATTCATTCAAAATTGTGGAAATTATGGCTGTAACAAGGAAATGCGGACAGACCGACAGACACGGAACCAAATTTGTTCAGTAGGCTATAAAACGCAAAATGCGAGTGGAAATTTTGAATTTGGACAAAAAAAAATTTCTTGGCTCCCGAAAGTGAACACACTTAACAACGAAATTTAATGAATTCCACGTAAGCGCATGCGCAGAGCGTACCTCTAGTTCGATCATGAGACCTAAAGGGGCCTTGTGCGTATAATCCTTTAAAATATGAGCTAAATTGAATCAAAATTGTGAAAGTTATGCAGGCATTACATAGGTGAACAGGCCTGTTTCAAGAATTTCACGTTAGCGCATGCGCAGAGCGTACCGCTGATCCTATTGTGATGAAATTCGTATGGGACCTCAAGGAGCCTTATCCGCACAATCCCTCAAAATTTGAGCTAAATTCATTCAAAATTGTGGAAATTATGGCTGTAACAAGGAAATGCGGACAGACCGACAGACACGGAACCAAATTTGTTCAGTAGGCTATAAAACGCAAAATGCGAGTGGAAATTTTGAATTTGGACAAAAAAAAATTTCTTGGCTCCCGAAAGTGAACACAAGGGTTCCGCTGCTTCGCAGACTCGGAAGCAATAAAACAACGGGTTCTCAATTGGACAAGCGAGACCAATCACACGTAATGAACTCCTGTAATGTGATGGATCTAATTCAATAAGATACTGACTCGTTTGAAGAATGACAAACTGACGAAACTAATTTTGTGATTTTTTTTTAACGCCATGTGAACCCAGCCTTACCCATTCGCGCAAACGCAACAATTTAGGGCAGTCGTGGGCAAACTACGGCCCGCGGGCCAAATGCGGCCCTCGGGCTAGTCTAATCCGGCCCGCGACAGGGTTTTGAATTAACCCTACAAACTCGGGCAAGTATGGTATTATCGCATTAACTGACGTGCGAGTTTGCACTTTGCAGCCAAACTCGCGTAGTCGATCTGGAGACTAGATGTGCGGACGCGGCCTCAGTTTCATGTGATGTAAAAATCAAAAATAAAGTTCATTGATTATAAAAATGTATTTTGTTCAATTTTTTTATTTTTTTATTTAAGTATTTATTTATTTTTCATTTTTGGCCCGCCTACATAATTTTTTGTTTTATTTGGCCCTCCCTCGAAAAAGTTTGCCCATGTCTGATTTAGGGGATTTGATCGGATTAGCGCAAACGTATGGCAGCCATTTCTGGCTAGATATTGCCCTGAGAAGACGTCTAACCAAACATGATTCTAATGGATTCAGCGTAGAAAAAGGTAGGTAAATTAACACCAGGTTTTTTTTTTTAATCGATTTAGACAGTTTATTTTGAATAGGTAATTCAAAATCAATTCGATTATAATTATTATAAGCGCGATTTTTTGAGTTTTTGCGTTTTCGCCCCGCTGTGTGTAAGAATTCAGATGTCATAAGGACCCGGAAGAGGAACGAGGTGAGAATTTTCAAAGGTGACGATCGTTGTTTTTGCGCCCCAAGACGGAATGCTCATTTAGGGCCTTTGGTTGTTATAAAATAACGCCAAGTTAAGGGAGATTAACATATTATGACCGAAGGGTGAACGCAGCTGAGTCTTGACATTTTTGCTTTTATTGGCTCCTTCGTCTTGTATACACCGTGTGAGAGAAAAATACGTCAATTTGCATTTGTTAATTTCTTTCGTTGGCACGTTTTCAAAAGTGAGCCCCACGTTTTGGCTCGACTGTTTTTATTTAACTGATACAATTACGCTCTGATAGTTTCCTGCTTTTAAAAGAACCACAATCCTCATGAAGTTGAATTTTAAGCGTGTTTCTACAATTTAAAAGTGACAGTGAAGTTGGCCGTTTCGCGTGAAGTAATAAAGCCGTTCACCGAAAAGTGCTGAGAATTGTTTTCCCGGACGGGGGTATTACATAAAAAGTTTTTATTAAATTTTCGTTCAGTGAGGGGGAAAAAAAAATCTTCTCAAAGGGGGAAGAAAGTGAGTTGTACGATAAGCCGGTGTTTAGCCCCCCCCCCCCCCCCCCCGCCACACACACATCATCTCGGAGTCTTCCAACATTGTCGTGTATGGCATAACTAGAGCAGGGAATTATAAGTAATATAATTACATCAATGGCACATTATGCAAAAACGCTGCAGATTTTACACATGGGTTTATTATTCTTTGATATCGAGTAGGTAATTACGCAAAAATTAATTTAGCATAACCTGGTTAACGGATGTGACAGGTGTACCAACATGCCCAAAATGAGTTCCTAATTCTTTAAATAGACTATCGTTATCTGTGTTGGGTGTTTGGGGGAAGGGACATATTGAAACGTATATTGTCAAATTTTGAGACTGATCAGAATTGTCGACCTTCGACACGAATTCAAAGGTGTATTATTCCAGGAATAATAACCCATAATGTAAGGTGGATGCGGCGAGATAGTGGGAATCCATCTTAAAAAAGACGATTTAAGACGAAATAGTCTATTTCCACGATAAAAATATATAAACTTGTAGACGCGTTTCGGTTGATTAGACCATCATCAGTACAATACAGAATGAGGAAGATGTGAGAAGTTACTTATATACAAAAGTGAAATGTGCCTTCTAATGGGCGTGGCATTAGAAAGGTGGCATAAAAAGAGAAAGGTGAAAGGTAATGTGAAAGGCAAATAAGTGAAAGGAAGACTCACAAGAAAATGTCAATTAACGGGGAACGCCTAATTACATCCAGGTCATTAACAGATATTCCTAAATTGTGAATTTTCTGAATTTCCAAAGATTCTAAAGCATCTAATTTTGGACCTTTTTGGCAAACATGAGCTATCCCAATGGCTGGATTATTACTGCCTATCTCATAACTAATTCTATGGTTTTCTTCTGACAAATGTTTTTCAAAAGCTTCCCTACCCCTTCCCAACCTAAGATCATCACTATGTTCTTTCATTCTAATTTTAAATTTTCGGACGGTTTGTCCTACATATTGGATCCCACAATCACATTTTAATATATACACACCCCCTTTATCCTCTAAGGGAATCTTATCTTTCACACTCCCTAATAATTTCTTCGTAGAATTTTGTGAATAGAAACCTACTCTGAAACCCCTATTTTCTAGTATACGGCCCACTTTCTGAGTTATATTCCCATAAAACGGTAAACTAACCCACTTCCTATTATCTGGTTCTTTATCCTCCCTTTCCAAATTTGTGGCTGCTAACTGAAATTTCTTCCTACTAATCTTTCCCCAAATTCTATCTATTGTAACCCTAGGATAACCATTACTCTCCGCTATAGAGTAAATTTTTTCTTTTTCTTTCCGAAAAGCTAATTGATTCATTGGGACCGATAAAGCCCTATTAATCATACTATAAGAGGCCGCAAATTTATGAGATGCTGGATGGTTGGAACTATTATGAATAACCACGTCCGTATAGGTTGGTTTCCTAAACACTGTAAATTCATGCTCACCCCCCTCTAATTTTATAGTTAACCTTAACCTAAGTTAAGTTATAGGAAACCAACCTATACGGACGTGGTTATTCATAATAGTTCCAACCATCCAGCATCTCATAAATTTGCGGCCTCTTATAGTATGATTAATAGGGCTTTATCGGTCCCAATGAATCAATTAGCTTTTCGGAAAGAAAAAGAAATAATTTACTCTATAGCGGAGAGTAATGGTTATCCTAGGGTTACAATAGATAGAATTTGGGGAAAGATTAGTAGGAAGAAATTTCAGTTAGCAGCCACAAATTTGGAAAGGGAGGATAAAGAACCAGATAATAGGAAGTGGGTTAGTTTACCGTTTTATGGGAATATAACTCAGAAAGTGGGCCGTATACTAGAAAATAGGGGTTTCAGAGTAGGTTTCTATTCACAAAATTCTACGAAGAAATTATTAGGGAGTGTGAAAGATAAGATTCCCTTAGAGGATAAAGGGGGTGTGTATATATTAAAATGTGATTGTGGGATCCAATACGTAGGACAAACCGGCCGAAAATTTAAAATTAGAATGAAAGAACATAGTGATGATCTTAGGTTGGGAAGGGGTAGGGAAGCTTTTGAAAAACATTTGTCAGAAGAAAACCATAGAATTAGTTATGAGATAGGCAGTAATAATCCAGCCATTGGGATAGCTCATGTTTGCCAAAAAGGTCCAAAATTAGATGCTTTAGAATCTTTGGAAATTCAGAAAATACACAATTTAGGAATATCTGTTAATGACATGGATGTAATTAGGCGTTCCCCGTTAATTGACATTTTCTTGTGAGTCTTCCTTTCACTTATTTGCCTTTCACATTACCTTTCACCTTTCTCTTTTTATGCCACCTTTCTAATGCCACGCCCATTAGAAGGCACATTTCACTTTTGTATATAAGTAACTTCTCACATCTTCCTCATTCTGTATTGTACTGATGATGGTCTAATCAACCGAAACGCGTCTACAAGTTTATATATTTTTATCGTGGAAATAGACTATTTCGTCTTTTTTAATAATATCGCAAAAATGTCCATATGCGCTTGACCAAAACCAAACAGAATTCGCAGCGATCTTGAGAGGATCAAGCCCACTCGGCACCTGATGCAGCAATCCTCGGTTCGAATTCAGGCGGGAGCGCGAACGGCCAACCCCATACATGTCATGTATTTTGAAACGAAAGGAAACTGGTACCTAAGTACATAATAGTTAATTGGAATTTTTGAACGAATAAACTAATAAATACATGAACTCTAGCAAATCTTGATACATAGTAGGTACTTTTTCAAACTGTATTAGGTGCAATAATATTTTCATAAAATATAATCACGAATCCGTGACTGCACCCCCTTGTTTGGCCATCACCAGTCGCGCCTGGTTAGGTGTCGTTCTCGAGGTATTTTTGGACGTAGAATCAATTTTTTGTGGTCCCGGAACGATCTGATTTCAATGTTGCGATCTATAGGGCTTTCATGGGGCTACAAATGGGATTTTTGTAGGATCCCAGGAGGGATATTATATTTTTCGAGCAAAAAATAAAGAATTTTTGAAAATCAATTTTTTTGAAAAAAAAAAAAAAAAAAAAAAAAAAAAAATTCTTTTGAGACAGAAATAATTTTTGCACAAGTAACCTATATCAAAGAATAATAACCCCTTGTGTAAAATTTGCAGCGTTTTTTCAACTTTCAACGCCTTTTCCGTTTATGTGCCAAAGTAAAGACATAAATTTTTAACATTTAATGTCAAAAATTAAGACTAAGTCTAGCCACAACAGCACTTAATTTTTAGCGCTCATTTTCTAATCTTCACATTAGTGTTTGCTAATAGTTAGCAATAATTATTATTAGCGCCCAGAGATCCAGTTTGGTGGTTATGGAAAAGAACAATGAATGCATGTAAGAGCAATGAATCAATTTTTTTCAATGTTTCTTTTTCGAAAGTACATTTTACGAGAATAACAAAAACGACAGTCAGCCGTCTGGAATCGATTCCAGAAAATTGTTATGATTTAGAGAAAATGGTGAAGGTTGAAAAATTTAATACCTGAAGGTATTTAATACCTGGTCAGTGAAGGTGGGCTGCCGAAGTTGTTGACGCTGTTGCCATCTGACAGGCCATCACAGCGAACGCTATCGAATGACCGTCAATCTGATGCACTGGCGGATCCAGAGGGGGGGGGGGGGGGGGCTTCTAAAGCATCGTGCGTCTCTTAGTGTCGCTGATAATCGTGACACTCTTGTAAAAAAACGTAAATGTAATCATCACAAAACTGATGAAGAGTTATTGATATGTTTCCGCCAAGCCTCCTCCATGAATGCACCCATCAATCGGTCAATTTTAATCATGAAAGGGAACGAACTTGCCACAAAACTAGGAGAGACTGCGGACCTGAGAGACGGATGGTTAACTCGTTGGAAAAACCGCCATGGCGGACAATAAAAACGAATTTTTGAAGAGTTAAAATGAGTTTTGAAGCCTCTTGATGTCCGTCGGCTATTTGGGTTTTTTTTTTATGGTTTGGCCGGTACCTATATCCGAACGGCTATACCGGCCAAAAACCCTTGGAACGGAATTGGCCGATATAAGCGGCGGCTACTGTAATACGTCAATCATTCAATCAATCAATCAAGGCTTTTATTTGCAGAGGCCAAAAATGACACAGCAAACGTCAAAACATCAGTTGGTACAAACGTAATTATAAACACGAAACACATCAGGCATTTGCATGGTATGTACAAAGCAAACATGTTTGCAAACAATGGTATAAACGTAGGGATAAATATAGCCCAAATGCAACTATCCAAGCCCAAGGCTCAATCCTTGAAAATTTTCCCGGTGGGTGGGGGGGGGGGGGGGGGTCGCCCGGAACACGTTTTTGGCTTGGGGGTACCTATCTATCATTCAATCATTTCCCCCCCCCCTCAGAAAAATCCTGGATCCGCCCTTGATCTGATGTAATAAGACGTTAAACTATAAGTACCTATAATATATTCTGAATCATTTATTCACTATATCAAATGATAAACCTGCGTAAATTCCTTCTACAAGCTGTAGACACTAGCACCCCAAGTGAGAGCTTTGCCTTGTTTGTGACGTAGATTGGTCAGCCTCGCGGACAGACCCGCGAAAATTTGGGGGCTTGTACGGGACTTGACTCGGGAGCCATGAATGGCCCCATGACCCGGGACCGGGCGCCGCTCTCGAAACGTACTGACTCCCGGCTTCTCCAAAAATGAAGCGGGACGGACTGACTCCCGAAAAGGTGGTTACGTACTGACTCCCGGCGCCGCTCAAAACTGAAATGACTCAAAATTTGTGGTTGATGTCGATGTTGTGAAAGAACATACCTATTAACTAGGTTTGTCAACTGTTGTCAATCGTTAGTTGTCACGCGTTAGTCAATCACAGAATAAAACTGAGAAGGCAGAGATAAGAAGATGGGCACTCAGCTGAGCTGGTTATCGGCCTTCCAATGTTCGTTCCTTTCATTTCAACGTTGTTTTGATATTGACTATTTCGAAACCTGCCTATCAAAATATTTACGGCGCCTGTGGGAGTCAGTGTACAAGCCCCCTTTCCAATCTCTTTTTCACAGGAGTCAGTACGTACGTGGTTCACGCTCCCCTTCTCAGTTTTTGAAGAGCCCGAGTTTCGGTACGTGTACGTGTACTGCCCTCGGATATGCCCCTTCACTTTTGCGAGCGCGGGAGTCAGTACGTATTCCCCCGAAAATTTGAACTGCACTACTCGCTTTTTGCTCTTCTCTGCTCCAGTAATTTTTAAAACGCTGCAAATTTTACACAAGGGTTTATTATTCTTTGATATAGGTTACTTGTGCCAAAATTAAATTTTGTCAATGAAAAAATTTAAAAAAAATTTTTAAAGAGTAAAAAGCTTTTTTTTTTAATTTTTTGTTCAAAAATGTGTTTTTTCAAAAATTCTGTATTTTTTACTCAAAAAATATTTAACATCCTGGGATCCTTCAAAAATCCCATTTTTAGCCCCATGAAAGCCCTAAAGATCGCCCCAGTGAAATCGGATCGTTCCGGGACCCCAAAAAATGGATTCTACGTCCAAAAATACTTCGAAAACGACACCTAACTCGATCCCATAGCTAAAAGCCTTCAAAAAAAACCCTCCCGTAGCCCCATTATAGCCCCAGAGCGCCCCACGGGTTTGGGCGATCGGACTGAAAACCTTGCGGTCACAACTAGATGGTAAACCAAGTATTTTGTCAAAATTTCAGATTTTTAAAAAAATTCCTACTGCCCAAAACGGCCCGGACGGCGTACGGCGTACCTACGGCGTACGGCGTACGGCGGACGGCGGACGGACATTTCGGATTTTGAATGTAGACCTCTTGAAACGGATAATGTCAAATTTTCAGGCCGATCGGAGTCGTCGACCGCGTCGCGAAAACATAGGTGTATTATTCCAAGAATAATAAACCAAAAAAAAAACTGATTTCAGTGTTTTTATAACATAATATGCTTCGGTCCTACAATAATTATTCAATGGTAGGGTTAAATTTAAAATCCTAAATTTCTGCAATTTCCCCAATGCGAAGTAAAATACCTGTATTGAAATCCACCAGGAACGTTTCCAGAAAGCGAAAACTAATCTGCTACAGTGCACTAGCATTGAAATGAGAAAAAATAACTGATTCTACGGTTTGTTCTGTTGGTCAACTTGGTTTTCGGACCTTGCAACGATACTGAGCGTTACTCACTTTAGAGTGTTTTGATACTGAGCGCCAAAGTGACGCGAATCTGACGACAGTTTTGGTTGTTGCAGTCGAACTTGAATCGCTAAAACATTTGCTGACCATTCGACAACAACATTTCCCAAAAAATCACGGAATAGGAAGGAATACTTATTCCGTGGCGAAAAGTAAAGGATGAAACCACAACAAAATCTAATGGAGGTTCTCTGCCGAGTAGTGGTTATCTACATGAATAACCTTGATCTAAACGGTGCTTAGATAACCCGTTTGTGAGGTTGCAGCTTCCCTTCCGATTTTTCATTGGTCAGTGAGTGGCCAATCACACAGCTTCCTACTCGGAAGGCGAGTTCCCAGTTCCGTTCAAAAAGGTAAAAATAATTTTGGTAATTATTACCAAAATTATATTTGGTGGCTCGCCAAAAATTCAAATTGAAATGGAGGGGCCCAAAACCCACTTTTCTCGTATCTTGAAGTACTTTCTTGGAAAAATAAAGATCAAGACACAGTTCCTGACCCCATTGAGGGGAAAAACACCCTCAATGCAATGACCATTGGGGGTTGCACCCCCATTGAGGGGGTGTTAATATCGCTAATCGATTTGCATCGCAAAACCTTGATTTCTGATAAGGAGCGGTTTCAAATAAGTACTTCTTGTTTAAAACATCAGTAACTTTTTTAACCAAAATCATTTCAATGCTTAATTATTGCTCAAGTATGGATTTTTCATTGATAGAAATATGTACAACAGCACTAGGTTTCAGCAGGAGCAGACTCCAGGTTCTCCAGGAGGTCCGTAGCTTCCGGGTCTTCCAGCCCACCCTTCCTCGCCTTTGGGACCAGGTAGTCCAGGTAGTCCAGGCTGCCCTTTATCACCTCTATCGCCTTTGTGACCTGGTCGTCCTGGATAGCCAGGTACTCCAGGGGGCCCAACTAGGGGCGGACGAGCTGTTGACAGAACAATCACAATCTTCAACTCCGAATGGATCGTTTTATTATACTTACTCATCAAATAGATCAAAATTCACCAAAAACTAAATCTCTCACCCTTTATAAGTTCGGAGCAAATCTCCCGCACGTCATCTCGGGTTAGCCCTCCTGGTGAAACAAAAAGGACCACTGTTTCAAAATTATCAGAACTTAATTTGTTTCAGTATTATTAAACATAATATATTATGTAAGGCGATGGATTCCAAAACTGTCCTATGTTCGATTTTGCAATTTTTCAGAAAACACGAAAAAAAGCCTCAACTCAACCAATAACCCTGGAGGGGCGATTTCTTTTGCATTTGACTCATTTGGCATCACTAAATGAGTGCGACAATTTTGAACTAATTCAATTAGTTCAGGGAGGGAACCAGTAAATTGAGATTGAAAAATGAATGTAGACAGTTTTGACACGAACTGTCGAATGGAGAGAGTTTTGGAACGAACCCCAAAGTTTGGGAGCCAAAACCAGCGGAAAGGAGAGAGTTTTGCTTGATTCTGAAGTCATTTTTCGATGGAGCGCAGAAAAATGCTTCAGAATCCACTGCTAACTTGATTTGGCCGGAAATGAATGTAGACAGTTTTGGAATCCACCGCCTCATTATATTTGTAATAATAATAATAATAATAATGTAACAACATAAAGTGTTAAGTTTGGGTAAAAAAGAGGCGATAACACGACAACAGTCAAGTATTTCTAACGACTGAACCAGCCATACCTGACAGTAAAATTTACTGGTTTACCATTTAATGGTTTCGGAAGATGAAATAATAAAATCAACACCAATTTTCAAACGCTGCAAATTTTACACTGGGGGTTATTATTCTTTAACAAAGGTTACTTGTGCAAAAATTAATTCTGTGTCAGTAAAAAAAAGAGAAAAAATATATATATTACTCGAAAAATATTTGACCTCTTGGCATCCTTCGAAAATCCCATTTATAGCCCCATGAAAGCCCTATTGATCGCCACAGTGAAATCGGATCGTCTCGGGACCCCCCAAAAATGGATTCTACGTCTAAAAATACTCCGAAAACGACACCTAAGTCGATCTCATAGCTAAAAGCCTTCACATAAAACCCTCCGATAGCCCCATTTTAGCCCCATTGTGCCCCACAGGTTTGGGCGATCGGGCTGAAAACCTTGCAGGCGCAACTAGATGGTAAACCAAGTAATTTTTCAAAATTTCAGATTAAAAAAAAAAAAAATCCTACTGCCCAAAACGGCTCGGACGGACATTTCGGTTTTAAAATCTAGAGATAGGGATTGCAATCCCGGGATCCCGGTCGATTTTTGTTAATTTGAAATCCCGGGATTCGAGAATTAGTTGCACCTCGTACGTAAATTGCGTCTTGTTAGGAAAAATCTTTTAATAATGGAAAATAGTTCGAAGGCTAAGTGATAGTGCTCTAAGATGAAAACTGTGAATTCCCCTGAAGATATGTAGAGTTCGGAATTCGAAGAACCAGCCGATGCCGGTGCCAAAAGATATGTATATTGATCATAATTATAGAGAAACGAGACTGTTCAAAAATGGAGGCAGCCGAGGCCACCATTTGGATTTAGTATCCAAAATTTGTGGAAATTTTAATATCTCCTGATAGGCCGGTCAGCGGACAAAAAACGGCTTAGGACGGAAAAAATCGACACGCTCTAATTTTTTATGGAATGTTGTCAGGGACGATACCAGCTTCGAAACCCTTGTGTTGAATGCTGGGTGCTCGAAAAACCGCGAAATTGTCGGAATCTTTTTTAGATTTTGGCTTTTAACTTCAATAATGTGTGTTCAATGTATACTATTTTCAAGTAGGTAACAAGAGAAAACCACAACACACAACAACAACAAAAAAACACGAGAAAATTTATGTTTATTTATTATTTTTTAATTTTATTTATCTATTTATTTATTTATTTTTTTTTTACAAGAGAAAATTTTGCTACCTGCCATTTGAGCGCAACGGCAGCGTTGTAGGTCCAATAGGTCCCGAGATTAGCCCTATTCAAACATTTGGTAATTTCTCCCCAAATGTTAGAAATCGTGGTTTTATCCTTCTTCAGTACGGAATATCGGCTATAATATTCATCCCAGGAGGAAAGTTATGCGGAATGAAATTGTAGAGCAGTGATTCACCTTCAATTTAAGCACAACCAGAACACGTAGGACCATTCCACTGACCTCCGTAGAAGCTGAGAGGGCCTTTTGATCAGCAGAGCTATTTTCGACAAAGCTAAGAAGCAAATTGGCTGATCCAACTTTGAATGCTTTCTAAGATCCAACTTATTATGCTTTCTAAACGCACATTTTTTGAATACATGAGTAAACTTTTCCCTTCATGGGAGAAGTAATATTTTATATAATTTACAATAATTGTAAATAAACAAGTTTTTCGTATTTTTTAATCAATTTTTCATTTTCGAAAAAAAATCCTCAATAACGGGATCAATCCCGGGATTCCGGGATTCAGAAAAACTTTCGGGATTGCAATCCCCAGTCAAGACCTGTTTAAACGGATTATGTCTAATTTTGAGGCCGATCCGAGTCGTTGACCGTATGTCATACACCTGCGTATTATTCCAAGAATAATAAACCAAAATTACTTTTTTTTTGTTGGTTCATTATTATTTCAATAATACACCTGTGTTTTTGCGACGATCGGCCTAAAAAATTGAAATTATCCGTTTCAAAAAGTCTAGATTCCAAAACCGAAATGTCCGTCCGCCGTTCGGGCCGTTTTGGGCAGTAGGAATTTTTTATAAAATCTGAAATTTTGACAGAATACTCGGTTTACCATCTAGTTGTGCCCGCAAGGTTTTCAGCCCGATCGCCCAAACCAGTGGTGCGCTATGGGGCTATAATGGGGCTACGGGAGGGGTGTTTTGAAGGCTTTTAGCTATGGGATCAAGTTAGGTGTCGTTTTCGAAGTATTTTTTGGGGTCCCGGAACGATCCGATATCACTGTTGCGATCTATAGGGCTTTCATGGGGCTACCAATGGGATTTTTAAGGATCCCTGGAGGTCAAATATTGTTCAAATAAAAACAAAAAATCTTTAAAAAATCCAAAAAATTGTATTTTATTTTTATTTTTTATTTTTTATTTTTTTCATTCAAAGAATTAAATTTTTGCACAAGCCGATTCTATATCAAAGACTAATAAACCCTTGTGTAAAATTTGCAGCTTTTTTTTTTTTTTTTTTTTTTTTCGCAGCGGTTTTGATACGCCAAACTGGTTATGCCCAAAATACAAACATCATCACCTCACCCAAAACCGGCTCATGTATACTAAAATATTCCTACTTATTTATAAACACTTATAGAACGTTTTTTAACCCTCTCTCACGATTCTCAACCATTTGTGACCCTCAAGACCATTCAGTCCCAAAACACTTGCATCTTCTGTGGCACATCAGGCTAAAATAATTTTCACGATAAATTGCAATAGTTTATAAATAAATATATATATAAAACCGCCCTTCTAATCCCCAATCTTTCGCCTCCTTCCCCCCCCCCCCCCCCCCCAATTCACTTCTATCACACCCCCCCCCCCCCCCTGGCGCGACAACCTACAGTCTTTGAGGGAATAACGCCAGTCTGCCGAAGAAGATCGATCTGATCGAAACGTTCAGGTACCTACTTGTTTTTCTTTGTTTAATTCTAACAGTCATTTTATGTATATATATACATTAGTATAAATACCCTCAGCGTTGGCGACGGCCACGAGAACCGCCATCAAGGGAACTGCAGCTACAATCTTCATCGTGCTGGTGCTCAAACTGACGACCCCATCTGGTCAGTACAGTGTTTTTATACGGTTTGTTTTTCTTCTATCGATAACTAAAGGCTAAAGGCCTTCGGGGATTCCCAGTTTTCGAGAAATATCGAGAAAAAAAACGTTTCATCGCCTTCCCGTTGGAATTAGATAACTGATAATGACTACATTATAGTTCGGGTATGTTTTTTTTTTTTTTTTTTTTTTTTTTTTTTAAATTAACTTCCGAACTAAATCAGTTTTCGGTTGAATATTGGTTCATTATCAACATTCCAAGTTAACGTGTGTAACGTACCTAATGTGGATTTGTTAACCTTATGTCACATAAGTGTAACAACGGTAGGATTTGTGAAGTTAAAACCTGGTCAAATGAGGAGTCGTTATCGAAGTATTTTCGGATGTGGAATCCACTTATGGAGGTCCCAAAATCATCCACCGAGGGGCAGTCATGAGGGTAAAAACGGGGCTTTAGAATAATTCCAGGGGGTTGAATGTGGAATCGTTTCCCGATCGATCCAGAACGTTTGATCCATTTTTTCAAGGTTCGCACATCAGAAGTTTTCTTTAAATGGTAAAACACGAAGAAAATTTTCTAGGATTTTTCCAAATTTCCCAAACAGTTTTTGTATACCTACGTAAACGCTGCAAATTTAACACGAGGGTTGATTATTCTTGATGTAGTTGTTATTATGTATGCAAAAATTAATAATTCTGTGTTAATAAGATATTTTTGAAAGAATAAAATAAAAAATTTAGTAGGTGTGGCGGTAAAATCAAATATACCGCCGAGGAGCCAGAAGGAGGGCCCCACGACGGGCACTCCTGCTGCATCAGCAAATTCCCCCCGGGAACGTCATCACCAGCTACGTGACCGGCGGAGAGCCCCCTCCCCCCTCCCCCCTCATTCGGTGAGTCCCGTAAGCGAGGTGTGGTTGCCACTGCGTGATAGAATCATTACAAGTTATTAAAACTATTATTTAAACAGTTCGAAGTGAGTGTTTATCCAACCCGACTAACTGGGGAGAAATACTCATACTACAGTAGGTACACTGTTTGGCCTGATATCGGGCGTCGAAAAAAGGATTAAGCGTCCAAAATTACTCGGAAAACGACACCCTATTTGACCTCCTGGGGTCCTTCATAAATCACAACTGTAGCCACATCATTGATTCTCACGCCCCTCGGGTTTGAGCGATCGAGCTGAAAATCTTTCGGGCACAACTTGATGGAAACCGAGGATTTTGTCAAATTTTCAGTTATTAAAAGAAATTCCTACTGCGTACGATGCATCGTCGAGACGTACGGCGGACGGACAATTCGTTTTTGGACATCTCGCAACGAATAATATCAAATTTCGTAGCCAATCTGAACTTTTGACCTCCGTCGCCATTATGTAGGTGTATTATACCTATATGAATGGTTAGCCTGATGAGGCGTTCCTCAAGGCGCTCGTACTTCTTGAGCCGTGGTCGGGGCGCGCAGGGATCTCCCACACTCCATTTTTCGAGGACTGTCAAGTCTTTAGATACTTCGAGCCACCCTACCCGATCGCCAAGACTTCCATCGTGAACTGAATGTTCGTGCTTCCTTAGCATTTTTTCTTGTCTCGTTATTTGAATGTCGATCTTGCACTTCGAGCCGTAAACAAGAGTAAGATTCTCGTCCGGCGATAACACCGTCGGGGACATTTTTTCTAGAGACTTTCTTTCCGTTGCCTGGGGATTTTTTTCCGGGATTCCTCGATCGCAATGGTCAACTCGGGGATTTTTTTTCCATGGTGGTCGATTTGGGATTTTCTTTCCGGGGATTTTTCTTCCGCACACTGTCAAGACCACGCCTGTACTCATTTCTGGAACATCTCGCCAGCTCCAAAATACATTCAGAGCGTCTCGAGACTCCCCAAGTCCTCAATGAATGGTGCCATCGTCGGAGAGAAATCAACTCCTCGCTGATGATTAAATTCGGATAATATTATCATCCCATTTCTTTCGGTTTTGATTTGAAAGTATACCATGGACAGGCCAAATCTACCATAGGGAACAATATCTTCGTGAAGGTCTGAGTCGCTTCAACTGGGTTGATCAAGGAATAAACCTCGAACCAGGAACACGACATGAGCAACTCCCGCAGATGGAGGATATTCTCAGTCTTACATTTCCGGGTAACAATAGTCCTTGCTGTGGGGGGGGGAGTGATTTTGTTTCCCTAAAAATTGAATCACGTATCATTCAGTCCACATCCATCAAAATCATTCACCAAATTTCATCGTGCAAATAACTAATTCACTATTTCCATCCAATTAATTTGAATAAGCAACTAAAATTTATTTACTGCAATTTAATACTGCAACTCTGCCGTCCAACGGAGAAAAGCCGTAGAAATAAGGTAAAGTGAATCTGAGCTACGGCTTTTCTCCTTTGGACGGCAGAACTGTAATTTAATATTTCGGCCAATAATTATAATTAATAGTATGATAAATCGAAATTCTAAATTTGGATAACAGCTACCGAACCGGCATTTAACATCTATGAGAGCCCTCGGCCGTTTGGAAGATAATCCTGTTGCGTCAGGATTTGGGCTCCACAGGAAATCTCTCTCCGACCCTCAACACACTAAACTTGGCCGGTCAAGGTCTTCTATTCTTCTTCGCTTTCATTCGTTCTCCTCTTGTTAAAATTATAACAATCAGCTGACTAGTGACATTTGAGCGATGTATTGAGCACAAGTGAATAGTAACAGTATAGCAAAAAGGTAACAATAGTCGACTTTGTGGGTTTGAGTGGCTGAACGGTCGATTTGACGCAACTTTGGACGATTCAACTTGAATTCCGTGGGAACTATTTTGAAAATAGGTACTTCTACTACTCATTCATGCCGCTCCTGCAATCCCGCGACGTCGTGCGGTGAGGTAGTTCGTCCCTTCTGAGTTCGAAGGGCCTAAACTTTGAGCTTCAGTTTTAGGACTCGAGCAACGCAACAATAGTTAACAGTTAATAGTTACTATAGTCCGTTCACCGAGATCGGAGATCAACGTTGTAAACAAACAACGGAGAGCTACAACGCCTATTACCTGTACTATGAGGGTTGCCTACCTATGGATGGAAGGGAGGAGGTCCTTTTGGCATATGAGGTATGAAAAAATAAAAAGATGCTGATATAAAACCACATTTTATACACCAGATACTAAAAAATAAAATAAAAAATAAAATAAAATAAAAAATAAGATACGTATCAAACTTGACACTTTGATGGTTGATAACTTGATACGTGTAATGGGGAATGCAAGAAGGGCGTGGCCTGGACCAGCAGGTAGGCAATCTGGCGACATTGATGGCTTAGTATACGGCTAAGCCACCAATGTCGCCATACTGTATACTGTTTATAGTTCTCAACTATTTCCTGCACCCTGACACTCATTGACTGCTGGGTACTTAAGCGCTGGGTGGAAGTTTCCTGGATGTCCCAGTAATCTACGTACAGGCTCGACAAAAATGGACCACACCAATCGAAAGAGGTAAAAAATTACTGAAGGAACCACATTAACCCGAAAATCGCCAAAAAAAACGCTGCAAATTTTACACAAGGGTTTATTATTCTGTGATATAGGTTAAGTACTTGTACAGACAATTAATTCTGTCAATAAAAAAAATTTAAAAAAAAAAATTTTTTTGGGGGATTTTTATATTTAAAAAAAAATTTTTGGGGGGATTTTTTCTTTCAAAAATGTGTTTTTTCAAAAATTCTTTAATTTTTACTCGAAAAATATTTAACTTCTTGGGATCCTTCAAAAATCCCATTTTTAGCCCCATGAAAGCCCTATAGATCGCCACAGTGAAATCGGATCGTTCCGGGACCCCCAAAAATGGACTATACGTCCAAAAATACTTCGAAAACGACACCTAACTCGATCCCATAGCTAAAAGCCTTCAAAACACCCCTCCTGTAGCCCCATTTTAGCCCCATAGCGCCCCACGGGTTTGGGCGATCGGACTGAAAACCTTGCGGGCACAACTAGATGGCAAACCAAGTATTTTGCCAAAATTTCAGATTTAAAAAAAATCCTACTGCCCAAAACGGCCCGGACGGCGTACGGCGGACGGCGGACGGACATTTCGGATTTTGAATGTAGACCTCTTGAAACGGATAATGTCAAGTTTTGAGGCCGATCCGAGTCGTTGACCTCCGTCGCGAAAACATAGGTGTATTATTCCAAGAATAATAAACCAAAAATCGACTTAGTGCCTTTCTCCTGTAAGCCTGTACCTGCATATTACGTACCTAGTGAATAGTAGTCAGAGATATTATTTCTGTGCAGTGGACGCGGCACTTGCAGACTTCTGCGTATTCCAAAACGACTCGGAAGTCACTCTGTTGTACCGATTTGATCATCTTTCTTCCTGACAAATCCTTGATTGAGCGCTTTCGGCCAACCTCATCATCCGCTTTTTCATGAGCCGAGAATAGCCGCCCTTTAAACGGCGAAACGTGACATTTTGACGGGGTTTACGATCAATTGAACCTCTTCCGTCAAGTGAGGAGCTGCGCCTGAGGGTCTGTTACGAATCGCTGTTGAAACCCCCGTTTTAAGGTCGCAAACCTCATCACGCACTCTGAACTCATTCCCCCGACGTAATGCGGGTTTTAACGACGACAATGAAATTCCCAGGATCTCTTCCCTATGTTTGTAATTGCAATTCGTTTTCTGGACCTGTTGCGTCACTTTTGGGACTTGACGTTTAAGCAATATTGGTCGTCTCTTCGCACTTACATTAATATGACGTATTCACATTGTGAACTCTTCAAGTGCACGCATATCACGTAACCACTGCGTTTGGAGTTTGATGATCCTGAGATCTTCGATGTTTATTACGCTGTTTTTGAGTTTGTTTCGCTGGTAGGTTTTGCAGGAGGGCTGATGGAGTCGTGGAGAAGGTAGACACGTCAAAAGGCGAAGGAGAGAGATGAACGGAAGAAAGAAAGTTTGTGTGTACCGTGTCTTCTTCTACAAGTGTCTCCGCTGAAGAAGGTTGGCGACCACTTCACCAAAACGGAGCGACGGCTCTCCAGGTGAGGCACCGCCTCACTTGCCTCGCCTGACCAATCACCATCCACCAACAGTATTTTCAGTTCCCTATTAGTTGGAGTAAACAACTTCCCTCAGAGAACAAAGAAATAAGTACTTTTCGCAAGTGTCTGGTCTCTTTTACTCTGTGGGCCTGGCTCTATCTAACCCCATGGAAGGAAGAAAAGGAACCCTCACTCCTGTGTTAAAAGGGGTTCCCGAAACGCCAACCCTTTTGTGGAACAGTGGGGGGATTGCGACTGCAGCACGACCCCAACCTAGTGAACATCGAAGGTGGTTAGTTGTCTAGATGAACCAGAACCAGAAGATGGTGAAGGGTCTCAAAATATGACATTAAACGAAATTCCAAATTGCAGCAAATTTGATTATTTTTTATATAAGTAGGTTAATTGTGAAAAAATTAACTCTGTCACCCAAAAATATTTCGAAAAAAAAAAAAAAATCCCTACAAAGTTTGGACAGATGTGACACCTCCAAAAAATGTATTTTCCATGGAAATTACTCGGAAACTACACCTTATTAGACCTCCCGGGATCCGTAAAAAATCCTATTTGTAGCCCCATAGATCCCCACGGTGAAATTGCATCATTCTGGGACCCTCAAAAATGGATTCAAATGAGCTACCTTTAAAGTTAAAATTGAGGTAGCCGTAATGGCGTGACGCTTGAAATGAATAGTTTTCGGGTCAAAAAGTCATCAACCTGACTCGAACTGGCTACAGACCTTTCACTATTTTGGCAAATTGTGAGTTTACGGGAGCAGTAGAATTCGACTTATTTACGGAGAATCGTAGCCGACTCATTGTGCACGTGCAAAAATTCGTTAGACAAGAATGTTGTTTAGTTTTTACTCAACTACAAGAAGGTAATTTTTTTAAATCTTTTTATGGAAAAAATCTAGACACAGTTTTCAGCACGATTTTAGCGTATTCTGAAGCAAAAAACCATGATTTTTCATGGTCTTTTGATTCAACATACCTAAGCCCGACTTATGTTTGATTCAACATAAGTCGGGCTTGAGGGGGCATAAGACGGTCTTCGACTATTTTCCCTGGGTAGTGCACTATCTACAGAACAACTAGAAATTTGGCGTCCGTTCCTGTCCGTCTGTTTTTTCTACAAATTTTAAGGTAAATGCATGAAATTGTGAGAATTCCTTTTATCGCCGAAAAGACGCTGAGTGGGTAGGTACCAAACTTCAATAATATATATTCCCGCCGTTGGATAACGTTAAAATCTCATTAGATCAAGTTTGAAGATTCGTCAACTTCTACCTTAGCTAGCTATCTATTTGATAGACCTTTCAGAGAACCAGCGATAGTTTCGGCGCTCGTTTAGTCTCGAGAAAACATACTTTGAAAACATACATGAACCCTATAATAGATTAATAAGTTAGGTACAGAGGATAAAGATTAATAAGTTACAGCGAGATATTTCTGGTATGAACCCTGGAAACAAAATGTAATAATATTTATATTATAAAAGACCGGATTCTTTTACCATACAAAGTAATGAAAATAACAAATCTGACTCGGCAATTTTCCGACTGAAGTAGAAATTTTCAATTTTAGGATGTTCAATCGAATTCATCCATGTTAAGGGGTTCCATCAGAAAGCATATCGATCAAAATCATCTATGAAGTTCTTATTTTTGTAGCAATTTTCAATTTTAGGGTGTTCATTCGATGCCGAATTATATATATGTATTCCAATTATAATATTGTATTCCGAATTATATATATGTATTCTAAAACTACTATTGTCAAGTTACCACCATTCTGGACCGTTTTCATCAATTATAATTTCCACTATTTATACCATTGTCATATACCTTCAGTATAATATTACTTTGTTACTTTGTTAATATAATTTTATGGTTTTTCTCTGGTGCTAATGACAAATGGTTTTCTTGTCAGGGCTGTAGATGAGCTTAGTTGCTCGAAACCGGTCCCCACGCTACAATTGTTTATTCAAATAAACAATTTAGTACTCAGCAGAGGAGTCATTTCTCACCCTAACCACTTCGCCGAATTATATTTTTATTTTATCTGAGACGCGATTGTTTTTCCAAATTATTAATTTTCAAATTTCCTACCTATATAATATGTATTTATTATTATTTAATATTATTTATTAAATTCCAAATAATTATTGAGGGTGGACTTTTCAAATCCTTTGAGCTTTTCAAATCCTACCACTCTGACAGGGCACTCTCCTTTTATCACCCACGTAGGTAACTAATTTAATTAATTTCGGATATATTCTGGTGTGTGGGAAGACGATTTCTCTCTATTCCCTGGCCAATTTTACGCCCGTTAAATTTAGCGCATTGGGCGACTGTCACTTGGTGGTGATGCCCGATTAAGTGGTCGTTATGTCTGAGTGCTAGTTATACTGAAAAACGTGGGTTTTTGAGGTATTTTAGAAAAATTATGGCTAAGAAGCCATTTTAGGTAAAGGGACATGGGATATATTTGTGATCAGCGTCAAATTTCCTTTAAGTACCTATGGGGTTTTCAGGGGTTTTGGTTTATTATTCTTGGAATAATACACCTATGTTTTCGCGACGTGGGTCGACGACTCCGATCGGCCTCAAAACTTGACATTATCCGTTTCAAGAGGTCTATAGATGTATACATTCTAAATCCGAAATGTCCGTCCGCCGTACGCCGTCCAGGCCGTTTTGGGCAGTAGGAATTTTTTTAAAAATCTGAAATTTCGACAAAATACTTGGTTTACCATCTAGTTGTGCCCGCAAGGTTTTCAGTCCGATCGCCCAAACCCGTGGGGCGCTATGGGGCTATAATGGGGCTACGGGAGGGTTTTTTGAAGGCTTTTAGCTATGGGATCGAGTTAGGTGTCGTTTTCGAAGTATTTTTGGCCCTCCTTATTAAGAACGTCCTATGTCCATTTTTCAAGTTTTGAGAAAATCGCGTTTTTGTTTCGGGTGCTGCGCCACCCAAACCATTAAACCTGGAGAATTCGTTTTTTGACCATCACCTCTCAAATCTATTCCCCTGTTTTGCCATTGTGTTAACAAATCTTGAAAACTATTTGACTGGCCTCCATTAGGAAATTTATGGTAAAAAGTTGGACATAGGACATTTTAGTCTAGTACCCATGGTAAAAATTTGGACATAGGACATTTTAGTCTAGTACCCATGACACTTAAGACCGCTCGAACAGTGTGATGCTAGCTTAAAACGTCTTATGTCCATTGAGTTTCGAGTATTTTTTCAAAAATATAGTTCAATCTCAAGGTTTCTGGCGACAATCGATCTTTGAAGGATCTACCTAGAATATATCAAGAATATCTAGGAAGTATAATACGAATCTAGGAAATAATTTCGTGGCAATCCATCGAAAGTATGTACATAGAGTTCGTATGAAACGTTGCCAGCCAATTCAGGGTTTTTGTCACGAAAATCATGGTGCATCAATTTTATGGTTACATCGTTGGGTAGGTAGAGTTTTTCTGGCGCATGCTCTCTGCGATAGTGGGAGATGGTTGGGTTGAATGACAGAATGTGGTTAGTTATGACATTCCTATCCACTTTCTCCGTCTTGGCATGCAGTCCTCTTCCATCACGTTTTGGCATCACATCGCCCACATTGATCCCGGGCCGAACAAACTTCAAAATACGATCGTTGGATGATTCGTACCCCAACGTGGCAAGAAAAAATACTTTACAAACGTGAACATCATTACCTGCTTCATCTTGGAGAACGTATTGCTATGTGTTCGCCTTTCGACTTTCGATACCTCAACCATACCCATCCTGTCTTCTCTCTAGTCTCTCCCTCTGCTTAGGGATTCGCCTTTGGCTTCTCATAACGAAAGCCTTTTTTTCACATGAGCTCAACGCCCAATAAGCTTCATTAATGGCACTTCGACGTTCCCGGCTTATCAACATTGTGCACCCTCGCCTGCATTTTCGAGGTCCATCGCTTTTGCATGGTGGTTTCACAGCGTGGGATTCAATGATTGATTGCATTTTTATACTCTTCCTTATTTTCAAAGGTTGATTATATGCAGAACGCTTGCGTTTCTTACCTTTCTTGGTCACACCTTTGTCGCAGTAACTTTTACCATCAGCAGCACAGTCCACCAAATCATGGAGAAGCTCAAGCACTGCAGAGGCCACGTCAACGTCACTTTCGGCAGGACGCTTGCGTTTCTTACCTTTCTTGGTCACACCTTTGTCGCTAGAACGTCTTATGTCCCTGATTTCCCTCTACATAGGACGTTTAAGCCTAGTAGGTCTTACTTAGGCCATTTTAGCCTAGTAGGGGTATGTCAAACTGCAGAAATGGACATAGGACAAATTGATTTTTGAAGCCTTTTCTTTTGACATAGGACGTTCTAGCTTAGCTCAAAAGGTGCGCCTGATCAAGAGCTACAACAATATGTCCTCATCTCAAAAAGTGCAAAAATGGACATAGGACGTTCTTGCTAAGGACGGCAGTCGGATTTAGAATGTAGAACGGATTTAGAATGTATACATCTATAATAGATGTATACCTACATTCTAAATCCGAAATGTCCGTCCGCCGTACGCCGTCTAGGCCGTTTTGGGCAGTAGGAATTTTTTTAAAAATCTGAAATTTCGACAAAATACTTGGTTTACCATCTAGTTGTGCCCGCAAGGTTTTCAGTCCGATCGCCTAAACCCGTGGGGCGCTATGGGGCTATATTGGGGCTACGGGAGGGTTTTTTTGAAGGCTTTTAGCTATGGGATCGAGTTAGGTGTCGTTTTCGAAGTATTTTTGGACGTAGAGTCCATTTTTTGGGGTCCCGGAACGATCCGATTTCACTGGGACGATGTTTAGGGCATTCGTGGGGCTAAAAATGGGATTTTTGAAGGATCCCAGGATGTTAAATATTTTTTGAGTAAAAAATAAAGAATTTTTGAAAAAACACATTTTTGAACAAAAAAATAAAAAATTTAAAAAAGAAGATAAAAATCCCCCAAAAAAAATTTTTTTTTAAATTTTTTCATTGACAGAATTAAATTTCTGCACATGTAACGTAAGTATATCAAAGAATAACAAACCCTTGGGTAAAATTTGCAGCGTTTTTCCATAATATGGCCGTTTGGGATCACTGTGCGCGGTGGAGCAATGAGGTACGCGCGTTTGACGTAGAGGACTACCCAACGCCCCTCATCTCTCTCAGAGGCGATTTGGAGTGGACAGCACGATCGCCCGATTTAACCCCGGCCGCCTTTTTTTTGTGGGGTTACCTTAAGTCCCGGGTTCTTCAACAACCGTCCACGAACTCTTGTAGACCTGAAGACCAACATTCGCGAGGAAGTGGCTAAACCGGTCGACATGTTAAAGGTTGATGCGAAACACTTGAAATAGGTTCGTTAAACTTCGTTCAGTGCTTCGACAATGGAAGGCTTCACTTGGCCGATATGATTTTTAAGACCATGTACCTAACAAAAAACTTGGAAATATTTCCTACACTTACAACAATAAAAAGAAATATCTTTACATAGTAGGTACTTTTTTTTTTACTCGGAAAATATTTGATTTCCTGGGATCCTTCAAAAATCCCATTTGTAGCCCCCTGAAAGCTCTATAGATCCCCACAGTGAAATCGCATCGTTCCGGAACTCCCGAAAATGGATTCTACGTCCAAAAATACTTCGAAAACGGCACCTAACTCGATCCCATAGCCAGAACCCTTAAAAAAACCTTAGCTCCATATTAGCCCCATAGCGCCCCACGGGTTTGGGCGATCGGGCTGAAAACCTTGCGGGCACAACTAAATGGTAAACAGAGTATTTTGCCAATATTTCATATTTAAAAAAAAAAATGCCTACTGCCCAAAACGGACCGTGGACGGACATTTCGGTTTTGGAATCTAGACCCCATGAAACGGATAATGTCAAATTTTGAGGCCTATCGGAGTTTTCTCGAACTAAACATTTGTGCAGGGGGTTTTTAAAGGGTGCTGAATCCGAATGTTGTTAGAAATGATGAATTCCGACCTTTTCAAGGGGCCCATTAGGAACTCCCGCGGGAGGACATTTTCCGGAATCGTGGTCGGTTCGGCAGGAGTAATGGACAATGATATTTCTAAATTAAACCCAATTGGGTGCCGAGCGCAAAAGTTCGTTTTCGAAAGACCTGGGTGTCGAACACAATCAAGTGCCGAAAGCAGCTATTCCATTTTGACCCAGCTGGGTGCCGAGCGCAACACTTTTTCGGGTCTAGGTGCCGAACCCCGGCCGGGACCTGATTGGTTAGACCTCTGCAACTTCGGCAAACGACCACTTCGTTCAGCCAATTTTGGATATTAATATCACTCGTCTAATAGCCGAGCGAAGCGAGCTCCCCCTCCCCCCCCCCCCCTCCCTGTTGGCGTGTTAGTGATGAATCAAAAAGCCCAGAGGGATTTTAAAAAGGGTGTGTGGACAAGTGTGAGGTAAATTATAGGTTTTATGGGAAACATTTTGTTGAATTATTAAGTAATAGTTTAAAATTTTTTTTTTTAACGATAATAATTATCGTTTTAAAACAATAAAAAAAAAATGTATAATTATAATACACGTCTTCACCTCAAATTACAACAGATTTATCTAATTTAATCATCAATACAATGTACCTACATTATACACCTAAAATAATATTTTAGCATATTTTTAGCATATTATGCTTTTGGTCTGACATTCGGAGAGCACCTATTTGTTGCAACTCACAAAGCGTGATTGTTCTTCAACGTCTTCGAAGGGATTTCTCAAGGTTGCTGGCTCAAGGGGTTTTGGGGATGTGAGCTCCTTCGGCTTGGAACCCATTTTCGTCGGCTTTGTAATTGATGGTGTACGTGATGCCGTCGGTCCCGACGAAGGAAAACGATCCTTCGGCGACGATGAAGTCACCTTCGGGGCCAGGCTTCAACAGCCCTCTTTCCTGCACTTGGGTTTTGTCGCCGGATTGGTAACTGCAACGTTTGAAGAAGGGACGTCAGATTCTTCGAAGAAACGATTTAAATCGAATCGATCCTTGTAAAAAGAATCGAAAAGAATCGTGTAGATTTTCCATGAAAGTATCGATTATTGTTTTTCAATTATTCCAAGAAAATCGTAAATACAATATTGACTTTTTCGAAACGAGTCAGAGTGCTTTTTGACTTTGTCGAGTGAAATATGACTTTACAAAAACGCAGCAAATTTTACACAAGGGTCTATTATTCTTTGATAGGTTTAGGTTGATCGCGCAAAAATTAATTCTGTGACATTAAGAAAGTATTTTGAAAAAATTAAAAGCAATCATTTTTCTGTAGGTACAATGTTGGACAGATGTGGGACCTCGAATAACGGATTTGCGTCCAAAAGTACTTCGAAAACAACACCTGACATGACACCATAGCCGAAAACCTTCAAAAACCCCTCCCGTGTCCCCTTTTTAGCGCCACAGAGCCGATCACCCAAAGCCTCACGGGCACAACTTTATGATTAAGCTATCTGAAATTTTGACAAAATACTCGGTTTACCATCTAGTTAAGCCCGCAAGGTTTTCAGCCCGATCGGCCAAACCCGTGAGGCGCTATGGGGTTACAGGAGGGTTTTTTTTTTTGGAGCTTTTGGCTATGGAATCGAGTTAGGTGTCGTTTTCGAAGTATTTTTGGACGTAGTAGAGTCCATTTTTTTGGGTCCCGGAACGATCCTATTTCACTGTTGCGATCTATGCCCTATAGATTTCGTGGGGCTAAAAATGGGATTTTTTTAAAGGATCCCAGGAAGTCAAATAAGGTGTCGTTATCCAAGTTTGGACGCCTAGGCTAATTCATTTTTCGAGGTCCTACGAATATCCAAACATTTGACAGAAAAATTGTTTTTTTTTTTGTTTTTTCAAAAACATTTTCTTAATAACCCAGAAATCATTTTTGCAAAAATTTTCTATATCAGAGAATAATAAAACCAGGAAATTTGCAGTTTTTTTTTTTTTTTTTTGTTTGAAAAATTGAGGGTCAAGAATTGTTTCTTTTTTGCTATGCCTAGTTTGAAGGACTAACTAATAGTTGACGATAGTTGGACAGCTGGTCAGCGTGTTTCTAATATTTATAATTTTACCTGTAGGAATAGCCTTTGTCGTCCCTGACGTCAGTTTGGGAGACGATGGGGACGACCACTGGGGCCTGCCTGTAGACGGGCCTGCGGTAGTAGGGCTGCTGAGCCAAAGGACGTCTCTCGTATTGCTGACTCTGGATGGGCAGAGGTTGGTACTGAGAGGCGGGTACAGGTTGGTACTGAGAGGCGAACTGGGGTTGGTTGGCCGTCACCGTGAACACCGGCCTTCTCGCCTGCTGAGCCGACACTGCGACGGCAACCACCAACAACAAAGCAACCTACAATCATAGAGTGTAACGCAAATTTTCGTTTATTCAAAGTACCAGAAATTACTACAATGTCATATAAATTAAAAACTCACTGTCTTCATGTTTCCCAGGGTTCGCAACCGTTCAAACGCACTGACTGTCATTTCTGACGGCCTTCCAACCTTTTATAGTTCGAAGTGAAACTAATTAGGTATGCTCTAAACAATCACCCCACTCCAGAAAAATCTTTACTATCCCTCGAGATCTTGACAATCCTTTAGGTCATTCATTAAAAATCGGAAACCTCCCCAGCTCTGATCCTTGTCGAATTCGAGGAAATCGCTAAATGCCTTCCGCGATAGTCCTTAGAAATGATCCGCCAATCTTTTTCATTGATATAATTTCTGCGTGGATGGATTTCGATCGATTAAATCAGCAGGTTTCGTCGAAGTGAACTTTTGGATGAAATAACAAAATCCTGAATTGTTTTCATGAACTATGAAGCTCACTTTCAATTAATGGAATCAGCCCGTGTCAAACCTAAACCTCCTGACTTTATTTAATAATAAATCGATGGCGTCATAATACCTATCATATTATGATAACCTCGTATCACAATTTTTGGCCTTTTATGTATTCAATTTTCTGAATGAAATCCTCGTATCTCATCGGCCAGTATTTGAATGTTGGCGGAAACGCATTTTTCTGCCCTCTAGCGCCCTTTTTGATAACCAATTTTCCGTGATACGAGGTTATCTTTTTTAGAACAACCAGATAATATATTATTCGTGGTTTAACCACCAGATATACCTACGCCAAGGTTATCATATGATGATGGTTGTTCTTAAGTGATAACCTCGTAACTAGAAGTAAAAAATTTACTGTAAAATGGTCTCTATGGCTAAAATTTTAGTTTCTATGGCTACAAGTAGCTTAAAATACTTCGAGACGGTAGTCCATTGAGACACGCGGACGGTTGATGCAATAAAAATCAACATTTCTGACGTCATAATCAGTTTTTTGTCTCCCCTGAAAAGTTTGGTTTTTCTGAGATACAAGGTAATCATATGACGCCACTTTATTTAAAGTCGCTCTCATGCCAAAACCATGAATGTTCAAAAAAAAAAAAAAAAAAAAAAAAAAAACTGCTTAGAGCCTTGGGCTAAAATTCAAGAAACATGGAACATGCTTTGCCTAGTACCTAACGATGCCAAGCAAAATTTCGTGACACTTCGCCGTCTCTCAAATTTCGTTCCAATAAAAGCGTAACACAGCTCAAGGCTAAAACATGTTCCATGCTATTATATATATATATATATATGTTACGGTGAAAGCTCGAAATCGGTCAAAGCTGAGAATCGCCGGTGATTGTTGATATTCACCGAGGTGGATAACGTAACCCCTGGCGAAAGTCCGAATTCCGGACTTTCGCCGGTCATTGTCGACAGTCTCCGGCAGCGAGCGGTGTAAGTTCGATTTTAGACATATAGTGGTATAGATCTAATGACTCGCAGCCAGTAGTCTTCTATGCTTATCGGTGTGATGATGTCTGATGTGCTCTGTTGAACGGGCAAACCAATGTAAATGCAAACATAGAACATGCTTTGCTTATTATAGTCAGCGCGGTGTAACTTCCGACGTGGGTGAAAGTCAGTTTCAGGGCGAATTTTTATAGTAACGTTGCCAAGCAAAATGACTTCCGGAGGAAACGTAAACACACTCGGTCGGTAAGGAAGACGGGGCCTCGGGAGAATGAAACTATCTATGCCTATCTATGTCCGTCCCCGGGTTTTAAGGAATCGAGCAGAAAAAACGGCGTCTACCTAGGCGCTACCGTTTAGGCGTGATGCCGCGACAAATTTCGTTCCAATAAACCGTAACACTTTTTGTCAGTTAGCTCAAGGCTAAAGCAAGTTCCATACTAAAAAAATTCCGTTTTTTTTATTCTTTGATGGAAATTATATTCGAAAATAATGGAACTCCAAAAAAATAACCCGTACCTAGGGTAGGGTGGGGTAAGGTCCCGCACGGGGGAAGTTCCCGCACACTGCTTTGCAAAGCAAAAACTCTCTCCCACAAAAACTTTCTTCGTTGTCCGCCATGGGGCAGGTAAGGGCAATCATGTGACTACTCAGAATGATCAGTTTGGAGAGGCTGCTCAAAGTGAAGCCTTCACAATGAGGTGATTTTCATTTTTTTTGTATTTTGACGTAAGGTAGGGTGGGGTAAGTTCCCGCAGGTTCAAATAATTATTGTTTCTGTGACTCCTAAGCCACTATTCCTCCCATTTCTGAGCAAGGATTATTCATTGGAGCCTTGCTGAAGACATCTAACGCCCACAGCGCAGTTTGACCATTATTAGGATAGTTATAGACCCATTTTTCAATTGCTGCGGGGACTTACCCCATCGCGTGGGGCAAAGCCCCGCAGAAGCAATTTTTTGAAAAATGGGTATAACTATCCTAATAATGGTCAAACTGCGCTGTGGGCGTTGGATGTCTTCAGCAAGGCTCCAATGAATCATCCTTGCTCAGAAATGGGAGGAATAGTGGCTTAGGAGTCAATAGAAACAAAAATGAATCGAACCTGCGGGACCTTACCCCACCCTACCCTACTCATTAATAATTATTATAAAACGCCTTTTGCATTGTAAGAATAAAATGCGGTTGGGATGAATTGAGGATGCCAGTGCAAGAAGGGCACATAGACCCTTGTGCCCTTTTTGGGGGGAATGCAGAAATCGATTCGCCATCTTGTCTTCCATGTCTGTACCAAGTTTGGTTGAAAAAATCCTGATAGTTTTGTTGGAAGCCGTGTTAGAGTCAGCTGTTGTTATATGCCCTTTTTGCAGGGAACCACTTTTAAGCTGAAAAAAAAAAAAAAAAAAACATTTAGGGAAAGCGTGATTCCTTGCTTCGTATTGTGATTTTTTGACGAAGAAAATTCCGGAAAAAAGAAAAGAAAATTCCGAAGTAAATCAGGAAAATTTGGAAGCTGGTGGAAGCAACCAGAATGGCGATGAAGAATGTGAAGACTTCATGGCTGAATCGGAGATAGAGGATGAAGATGAATAATATTGGGAGGGTAATCAACATGTCTGGCTTGTGATTTTGAAGAAAATAAGAAGAAAAAATAGGTAGTGTTCTACGGGTATTTTTGATCACGGTTGCTTCGTTACCATTCGTTTTACAATCAAAACAAGCTCCTAATAAAAGTGAAGCCCACACTACTCACCTAACTATAAGTTTGGGTTACTAATCAATCAATCAATCAATCAATCAAGGCTTTTATTTGCAGAGGCCAACATGACACAGCAAACGTCAAAACATGAGTTGGTACAAACGTAATTATAAACACGAAACAACAATATTTTTCTATTGTCAGATCCTATTTTGTATTATAAAAATTTGAACTAAGTCAGCATTTTGTATTTCGGAAAATCGAAATTTCGAGTTAACTCCCTCGCTTATTTTGGAAAATATTTTTGTAAAGCCCCAAGTTGTTAATGATGAAGTCGTTGAGAGAAGGATTGGAAAGGATAAAACCTGGAGACACTCCAGGGTGTGTGTTAGAAAACTTTGGAGTCCATTTCCTCAAAACGCTGTTTTGACACGTAGGCCCTTCTTGCACGGACCTCCTCAATTAATTCGATCAACTCAAAAGATTTGTAATAGGTAATGGATAATGTTGAATTTTGAGACCGATCGGAGTCGTCGACATCCGTCGCGAAAACATAGACCTATGTATCATTCCAAGAATAATAAACGCTGCAAATTTTACACAAAGGTTTATTATTCTTTGATATAGGTTACTTGTGCAGAAATGTAATTCTGTTTCAATGAAAAAAATTATTTAAAACATTTTTTTCAACATTTTTTGTGGTTTTTTTACTTGAAAAATATTTGACGTCCTGGGATCCTTAAAAAATTCCATTTGTAGCCCCATGAAAGCCCTATAGATCGCAACAGAGAAATCGGATCGTTCCGAGACCCCAAAAATGGATTCTACGTCCAAAAATACTTCGAAAACGACGCCTAACTCGATCCCATAGCCAAACGCCTTTAAAAAAACAATCCCGTAGCCCCATTTTAGCCCCATAGCGCCCCACGGGTTGGGGCGATCGGGATGAAAAACGTGCGGGCACAACCAGATGGTAAACAGAGTATTTTGTCAAAATTTCAGATTTAAAAAAAATTCCTACTGCCCAAAACGGCCCGCCGGCGGACGGACATTCGGTTTTGGAATCTAGACCTCTTGAAACGGATAATGTCAAATTTTGAGGCCGATCGGAGTCATCGACCACCGTCGCGAAAACATAGGTGTATTATTCCAAGAATAATAAACCAAAATGGAGCGATGGAGGTGGTGGTGGTAATCTTCCAGTGTCTGCAGAGAAATTTCTCCTTGTGTACAATGTACACTGTACATTAATGATTGTCCTTCGCTGTTGTCGTTTTCTGTTTTCTCCTTCTCGTGGACTCCTGTGTAAGCATAATAATAATTAATATTATACTATTATAGCATAATAATAATTAATATTACACTATTATTATAATAATACAGAGAGTAGTACTATACAAGGACCTGATAGATACAGTCGGAAAGACAGCTGCAGTAAAGACTGCTTCTTGCTGGCCACGGGGATTTCCCGGCGAAGCTCTCCTCCTTGGGGTTGGAGGCGTCCGGCCGGTGTGCCTCCCCGGGCTCCGCGGAGCATATCCTTCGGGAATGCCCGCTGGCCCTCGAGCGCGTTGCCTTCTTGGATGGGGGGCAGGAGGGGGCGTTGCGTCCCGTTATGTGGGCACAGCAGGTGGCTTTAGGGCCCTGGCAACGTTCGCCCACGCTACACAGGGGGCGGCTGCCCAAATAAGGGGGCCTATAGGCTATAGCTCCCAGGCCAATGGGCCTTGGAGCCCCTGAGGCAGGTGCTGGTGGCCCTGGACTTGAATAAATAATATTATTGAATAAATAATTAATATTATGTCCAGGGTGGAGATCCCCCTTCTGGGGGACCCGGTCGCGGCCATGGGCCGACACACCGGTCTCCAGCAGTTGCCTCTAGGAAAGAGAAAATAAACACCCCAATCTAAATCGATTTCAAAATAAATCAATTCCACACGAAATTCTCTTTTTGTATAAAAATCGGTACAATCAATCGATTGTACAAAATCGACAATCGGAGAACAAAAAATGTAATCGAAAATCAATCGATTGTACAAAATCGAAAATCGGAGAACGAAAAATATAATCGAAAATCGCTGCAAATTTTGCATTCCTATTTTCTAGTAATTTTTGACGCATAATCCATTATTCGGAGGATTGTACATTGTACGAGAATTTTTTATTATTTGACACATTTTTAGTGTTTATTTTTTTTTTTTTTTTAGATGATTCTTATCGACAAAATTAGGCTACAGTTTTTAAAATTTGCCTAAATTTCAGAATAATAAACCCTTGTGTAAAATTTGCAGCGTTTCAGTAAGCCCAAGTGTCTAATTAAATTAGACCCAAATTTTGCAGGGTTTCGTTACTCCTGACGACTGACGAACATCTCCGGTTGTGCTCGCTACTTATCGCCCGGACGATCAACATCCATCATTATTCACGTTGACCGAAATCTTCTCATCGGTCGGATAAAATCTCGGCAGACGACCGACGACGGTTGATTACCTATTGAAAAACACGCTTCTAAATGAACCCGTCGAATCGTTCAGGACGTCTCAATGAAAAGCATCCCTTCTGAACGATTAATTAGCCGAAGACGCGATTATGTCGTCAGAAACAACATCCTAATCCCGCGATGTTCGAAGAGATTGCTCATTACAAGATGTTCAGTGACAGGTCTGCCACCTGAGTGAAAGCCCAGACGAGAAAAATAATCGACAGGCCATTTCCACTCCAACAATAGTCATTGTCGAATCCGCGAAAATAGTCACGTTACGGGTGAATGGCACCTGCCCGAGATAATGTTTCATTAGCCCTCACTTGTCTTAATTAACTTAATTAACCTTTTTCAAAGCCCGTTTGAAGCGGCTTCTCCTTGTTTTATTTTTGCATCAATTCCTCCCCAGACCCTTTCAACAAAAGCCTTTGGAAGGCCAACGTAGCATCAGCTGAGCTCCATCAGAGGGACCTCGTTTTTTCTTTCTTTTTCCTTCGAGTTCTTTTCAATGGAAGACAGCGCCCATTGTTGGTAGGTGGTATCGCAGCCTCATCTCCATGCCAAGTCTACCACACGCTGAACGAAGGAGATGGTTCGCGACTAATTTGAATGAACAATAGACCTTTTTTTTCTTTCTGCGGTATTAAAACTCGGCGACTTCATTTCAATTTGGGGTGTTCTGGCCGAAGGTTTTCCAGCCGCGGGCGATCAGACTCAAACAAAGTCCATCTAATTGCGAGTAAGAACATCCCAACTCCGCCAGCGATGAGTTAATAACTCTAGCTTATTATTAAAACTCAAGAGTTATCAGGTCAATGTAGGACTACCATCTCCACCAGCTCAGTTCCAGTGATCTGTTTGCGCTTGACGTTGTTCAGAATTGGAAATGTGTTTTTCCAAATCTCCCTCCAATTTACATTACCTAGTGCCAATAGCGGAATAATTTATATAGATATAAATTAGAATAATTTATATAGATATAAATTTATAAACCATGTTTGTTATATCTAGTTTAAATCTGCAGATATGTTTCTACCATTGTTATTAGGTGAGTTCGCAGAGTAGGTAATTATGAAAATTCCGAACCGTTCGCAGTAGAACCTACTTTGGCAAGGTCCGTGAATGGGGGAACCTCAGCTTCCAGAATCAAACACTCAAGTAACTGTTCTGATGGTCTGCGAACGCAGAACTCGTTCAGAATCGATTCCGGCAGGCCTGATATAGGTTTTTTTTTTAATTTTTTTTTTTTTAGAACTTCCAAATTGATTCAGACTGCCTCCTCGATTGCGGAAAGTCATCTGATTCATTTCCTTCCGTGATCTCGTAGAGGTACCTAACTTCCTAGGGACCGACTACTTTTTCGTTGGCGGAGGGCCGACGTTCTGTCCTAATTCCTGGAAGCGTTCGAGTTCTGATTTGATTCCGAACGGCCAGAACTGTTAGAAGTGGTTTTTAAACCAACTGAAAATCCACTTCATTTTACACATAGGTTTATTATTCTTTGATATAGGTTACTTGAGTGAAAATTAATATTCTGTGTCAATGATTTTTTATTTATTTTTTTTATTTTTTTTCAAACATTTTTTTTTCTCAAGTAGGTAGGTAGGTACTTATTTACTCGGAAAATATTCGACCTCCTGGGATTTTTCAAAACTCTCATTAAATGAGAGGCTACAAATTTTGTAGCCCCATGAAAGCCCTATTGATCGCAACAGTGAAATCGGATCGTTCCGGGACCCACAGAAATGGATTCTACGTTCAAAAATACTTCGAAAACGACACCTAACTCGATCCCATAGCTAAAGGCCTTAAAAAAAAAACCCTCCCGTAGCCCCATTATAGCCCCAGAGCGCCCCACGGGTTTGGGCGATCGGACTGAAAACCTTGCGGGCATAACTAGATGGTAAACTAAGTATTTTGCCAAAATTTCAGATCTTTAAAAAAATTCCTACTGCCCAAAACGGCCTGGACGGCGTACGGCGGACGGACATTTCGGATTTAGAATGTAGACCACTTGAAACGGATAATGTCAAATTTTGAGCCCGATCGGAGTCGTCGACCTCTGTCGCGAAAACATAGGTGTATTATTCCAAGAATAATATACCAAAAGCTACTCACGAAATTCAGTTTTTGAATAATATTATGTCCGGGTGTCGATCACGACCTGTGCTCCATCTGTGACCCGACTACCGAACCAACTTGGTCTCTGAGTGGCTGGCAGTCGGCGCCTCCTGTGAATCAATACGCCCAGTTGTTTTCCCCGAGGAAGGTTCACCTGCCGTAAACATGAGAGCCAGTCTCGGGAAAGTTTTCCGCCTTTCTGATAAGGTCGAGTCCAACTGTCAAACCGAAGTGAAATAGCCTGGTCGATGCCTAGTTTTCAAGGGGATGTTCAGTAATCTAGCAGGCGTGAGGGGAAGATGCTGACGTAAGTGGAACTTCAGCGTATTTTCCTAGTTGTATTCATTTTCAACTCTACCATCCCGCTGGATTCAGTTGTTAGTAGGATCAAGTTAGGAAGATTCAGTTACTATCGTGCAAGCTAATTTCGCCGCCCCCGACCTCTGATAAGAGGCTTTAAGTAGCTACAGCGTTTTTCAATTGAGTAAAATATGTAGATCACACACCATTGTAATCACGACGAAGTCGAAAATTCTGATCGGCCTCAAAATTTGACATTATCTGTTTCAAGAGGTCTACATTCTAAATCCGAAATGTCCGTACGCCGTCCGAGCCGTTTTGGACATTAGGAATTTTTTTTTAAATCTGAAATTTTGACAAAATACTTAGTTTACCATCTAGTTGTGCCCGCAAGGTTTTCAGCCCGATCGCCCAAACCCGTGGGGCGCTATGGGGCTAAAATGGGGCTACAGAAGGTGGTTTTTGAAAGCTTTTGGCTATGGGATCGAGTCAGGTGTCGTTTTCGAAGTATTTTTGGACGTAGAATCCAGTTTTTGGGGTCCCGGAACGATCCGATTTCACTGTGGCGATCTATAGGGCTTTCATGGGGCTAAAAATGGGATTTTTGAAGGATCCCAAGAAGTTAAATATCTTTCGAGTAAAAATCAAAGAATTTTTGAAAAAACACATTTTTGAAAGAAAAATCGCCTCAAAAAATTTTTTTTGAAATATAAAAATCCAAAAAAAATTTTTTTTTAATTTTTTTTTATTGACAGAATTAAGTTTCTGTACAAGTAACCTATATCAAAGAATAATAAACCCTTGTGTAAAATTTGCAGCGTTTTTTAAATATAGGTACCTACCTAAAAGTCCAAAAAACAAAGTTTTTAAATTTTTTTGTTGGCAGAATGAGAATTTTTGCACAAGTAACGTATATCAAGGATTAATAAGCCCTTGTGTAAAATTTGCAGCGTTTTGGTTTATTATTCTTGGAATAATACACCTGTTTTCGCGACGGAGGTCGACTACTCGGATCGGCCTCAAAATTTTACATTATCCGTTTCAAGTGGTCTACATTCCAAAACCAAAATGTCCGTCAGCCGTTCGGGCCGTTTTGGGCGGTAGGAATAAAAAAAAAAAATGAAATTTTGACAAAATACTGGGTTTACCATCTAGTTGTGCCCGCAAGGTTTTCAGTCCGATCGCCCAAACCCGTGGGGCGCCATGGGGCTAAAATGGGGCTACAGGAGGGGTGTTTTGAAGGCTTTTAGCTATGGGATCGAGTTAGGTGTCGTTTTCGAAGTATTTTTGGACGTAGAATCCAGTCTTTGGGGTCCCGGAACGATCCAATTTCACCGTTGCGATCTATAGGGCTTTAATGTGCTACTAATGGGATTGGGCTGTTGACGGAAATGCCGAGTCACACTCATCGAGCGCTTCTTTAAATAATATTATGTGCTCGGAATACAAATTGAACAGCAAAGGGGAAAGCGTAGCCTACAGCCTTGCTGCTCACCCTTCTGGATAGTGATTCGGTTGGACAATGAGCCCTCCACACTAACCTGGGCTGTCTGATTCCAATACAGATTCCTGATCAGTTTAATATCATCACCGGTGCCTTCTAGAACATGGACAAGTGTCATAATGTGAAGCACGACACAGTGTCGTGCTTCACATTATCAACCGCCTTCTTGAAATCGATAAAGCACACCAACACATCACACTGTTGATCCAGACACTTTTGAATGAAAACCCGCAAGGAAAACAGGGCTCTCCTTAGAAATCTCCTTTTGTTTCTTCTTACATATCAGGTTTATTTAACAGTTTCAGGTGACTTCCCAGTGTTGGCGAACTTCCTCCAGCTTCAAACATGTCGGACATACTTCACGACCGGGGGGCGAAAATTGTGCAGATTTTGAGTCTTCCCAACATAACATGGATCGAAGGGCCTTTCAACTATACGACATACCTTGGGATAAGTAGGTTTCATCATGACTACAGGGGGGGGGGGGCTATGAACGTGAATCCAACAGTCATTTATTCATTTTGCTGGCTCGCACTTTGTAGAAGGGCTGAAATTTCGGAGGGTCGCATTTTGTATAAATGGGTCTCAGTTCGACAAACCCGACGTAGGTCATCGCGTCGGAGGTCGAAAATCGTCACTTAAGTTCCCACATGTGCTATCTCATTTTCACGACTTTTCAGGAGAGCCAAAAAACGTGTTTACCAATTTAACACCGGCTGCTCGGACTTTCTTGCTACATAATTTTGATCTACTCCACATATTGCGTATATCTGAAGCGAAATTATGTGAAAAAGTGGAAAATAGTTGAAAATAGCCCAGATAGCACATGTGTTTGTTGAAAAATCAAGGATAGCACATGTGGTTAATGAGATAGCACATGTGGTTAATGAGATAGCACAAGAGGGAACAACGGAGGGAACACCTGAGATAGCACATGTGGTGAGAAAATTTGTGTAGCACATGTGGAGAATTTCGCGATTTTGAGCGATTTCTAGCGGCCGTACGCTAAAACTAATGAGTTTGACAGACGGGCCGCAGGATTTCGCATCTGTCGACATAAAAATCTCATTTTCGCTAAAAATGAGATAGCACATGTGGGACCTTAACGAAAGTGACGAAATTCTGATTGACCTCCAAATTTGACATTATCCGTTTCAAGAGGTCTAGAGTCCAAAACCGAAATGTCCGAGCCGTTTAGGGCAGTCAGAATGTTTAATTGTAAGTAATTTTATTGTCGGTATTTTGTCAACAGTTCAGATTAATTATTAATGTGAATGTTGACAAAATGCGTGGTTTACCATTTAGTTGTGCTCGCAAGGTTTTCAGCACGATCGCCCAAACCCGTGGGGCCTGAGTATGGGGGGGGGGGGGGGGGGAGTATTTTTGGACGTAGAATCCATTTTTGGCGGTTCCAGATCGATCCGATTTCACTATGGGGCTTTCCTGGGGCTACAAATAGTGTTCTTGAAAGATCCCAGGAAGTCAAATAAGGTGTCGTTTTCCTAAATCTATATTTTTGAGGATTAAACTTAAAAGCATTAAGAAGGTATAGTTTTTTTTTTTTTTTTTTTCAAAAATATTTTCGTGATGACAGAATTATTTTTGCACAATGAGTCTACTTACTGATATCAAAGAATAATAAACCCTTGTGTGAAATTTGCTGCGTTTTTTTTTTTCTGTAGGTATCTATACTTACTTATTTATGACTATAATAGTCATAAATAAGTAAGTATAGATGCAATAATTGCCCAAACATTATTATGACATATTGTGTCTTCGGCAAATGAATGAATTTGATTTGAGTCTCAAGGCACTAGTAGGTACATACGTATTATCTACTAATCGTGTCTAACGATATTATTTGACAGGCTCACTTGGTTGGTGTGTCGAATGGAGGAGCTCACAACACTTGATGTTCCAGCTGGCCAACTCATGTTTCCTCATATCCTACGTCTGGCCTTCTTCCAAGAAAGGGATAGTTTTTATGCACGCTGCTTTAGTATTAGGTAAAATTGTCATTATATTACCTAGGTACTTTAAAACATTATAATATTTTCATAATTGATTAAAATTGTCATAATATTATTTTATCTAAATTGTGTAGATAAAATACCTATCCATCTTAATTATTCGATCTTTTAATTTTTTATTTTTTAGGATTTCTAATTTTTTCCGCTTGGGCGTGGATAATAGTTTGTGCTCCCGACATCTTCTTCTGGAATCTCTGCTACACTCTGATAAACATCGGTCAACTCGTCTTCCTTCTCTACCAGATGCGTCCGGTCAAATTCGATCCTGAACTGGAAGAAGCCTATGCGACCTTGTTCGTGCCGTTCAAAGTGAGCAGAATTCAGTTCAAGAAGCTGATTGGCGCGGAAATGGCGCAAATCATGTCACTCCACGCCGGCGAAGCGTACGCCTTGCAGAACCTGACGAGGACCGACCGATTGGGGTTGTTGCTCTCTGGCAAGCTGAATGTCATGTGCGACGGCCACTTCCTTCACCCCATACTCGCCTGCGAGTTCCTCGACTCACCGGAATTCGAAAGCAGAGCTAACATGGATGACAAGTTCAAAGTGAGCCATCAACGATTTCTTACTTATGGTTTATCATTAAATGATAATTTTATTAAGGGAAATTTTTCCTAAGTAGTCGCGATAGAGGTCGAACTCCGATCGGCCTCAAAATTTGACATTATCAAGAGGTCTAGATTCCAAAACCGAAATTTTCCTCCGCCGCACAGTGGTAAAAAAAAAAAAAAACCAAAATGAAAGTCGTCAAATCGGTGCTCTGGGCATTGAAGGTCACTCTCAGATACCCAAGGATGAGAGTTCTCAAACGATTTTGCCTTAAAAAAAAAAAAAAAAAAAAAAAAAATCTTTGGAGAACGCAGAACGAAGTAGTCAAGAAATCATAATCGTTTCATCAATGCTTAAGGGTTTGAATTTGTACGAATTCACGGATATCACGTGATATTAGATGTTTTACCCTCCTATTAACAGAAATTACTTATTCAGTTCCACGCAATATTTCTCGGTCTATGAAGGTATAAATAGCGAGAATTGTTTCAGCTATTTGTTCCTGATCTTCAGCACTCCCCTAGAGGGAGTACAGCGGGCCGGTACTCTATGTGCGGAGTATGTGCCCCACAGTCACGTTTCTGTATTAGCATGGGCCCCACTTGTCCGGTCAAATAAAAAATCTTACCTTGCAAAATGGGGGGGGGGGGGGGGTAGTATATCTATTTTGATATTTTGACTGGGTGGATGTAGATGTTGCGGCGAATGTATAAAATCCGGTAAATCTATAGAATCATCGGGGATTTTATATAATCCCCGATGATTCTATAGATTTACCGGCAATTTGGTGGTTGTATAGAATCCCCGGGGATTCTATAGATTTACCGGCGAATCTGTACAATCCCCACTCGTTTTTGGAGAATGTGTGAAATTAGTGTCAAACGAAAGATATAGGCCACCTGAAATTGGAGAAACAGTCAAAATTCAAGTCCCTGATGTCGACAGGGCCCGGGGAGACTTGAGAAACATTTTAGGGATTGTCATGAGCCAAAATGACGATCTTTACAAAATCGGAACTAAGATTGGTAGGTACTTTGAAACAGTCTTATTGTCGTAATAAGTTCACGACATGCAATGAGGCACATTGTTTGAAAAATCAAAACTGCATCCATCTTGCTTTGTGGGGGGAGAAAATGTTTATCCATCAATTTTTTATTGAAAAGCTATATTAAATATAGCTGCAGAAGCAAATTTTGCTATTGCTTCTGATGCACTGCAAACGTTGACATTAACGTGTGAATGAATCATTGCCCGCCAGGTTTTCAGGTCTTAATTTTGCTTCCGAGTCTGCGAAGCAGCGGAAGCCTTGTGTTCACTTTCGGGAGAAAAAAAACTTTTGTTGTCCGAATTCAAAATTTCCACTCGCATTTTGCGTTTCATAGCCTACTGAACAAATTTGGTTCCGTGTCTGTCGGTCTGTGGGTCTGTGGGTCTGTCGGTCTGTGGGTCTGTCGGTCTGTGGGTCTGTCCGCATTTCCTTGTTACAGCCATAATTTCCACAATTTTGAATGAATTTAGCTCAAATTTTGAGGGATTATGCGGATCAGGCTCCTTGAGGTCCCATACGAATTTCATCACAATTGAATCAGCGGTACGCTCTGCGCATGCGCTAACGTGAAATTCTTGAAACAGGCATAACTTTCTCAATTTTGATCGGATTTCAATCAAATTTTCAGGAATTGTGTGCGTAGAGCTATAGATGATACCATGTCAGTTTCATCACGATTGAATCAGCGGTACGCTCAGCGCATGCGTGAACGTATTTTCCTTGCCACAGCCATAACTCCTACAATTTTGATCGGATTTCAATAAAATTTTCAGGAATTGTGTGGGTATAGCCCTAGATGGTTCCCTATCAGTTTCATCACGATTGAATCAGTGGTACTTCCTGCGCATGCGCGAACGTAATTTTCTTGTTACAGTTGTTACGTTCATTTTGAACTTGGCACGAGGAAGCTCATGTGCCATTGCCTTGGCAGTGTATTTTTTTTTTTTTTTTTTTTTTTTTTTCAAGAGTAGGGTCGGGTTACGACCGTTCCACCTGTAGACAAAAGTGTCTAACTGTTACACACACAGTCAGACACAATCAGTCGGGTCTGTGACTGTGACACTTTTGTCTATCGTCTGTCTCAAAGTACTAATCTTAGTTCCGATTTTGTAAAGATCGTCATTTTGGCTCATGACAATGTTAGTTACTAACTGCTGCAACTGCAGTAAGACCGGACGGCTGTGCACCTCGAAATGTCAGGCAGCTCCTCCTGTTCCAATAAGCAAGACGAATAAAGGTAGGAAAAATTTAAATTTTCTAATTTTATTTATTCATACGTTATTATTGCGCTGTTTTCCCACTATCAAATTCATTTCACACATTCCCCAACTTGACTCGGTGATTCTATAGAATCGCTGAAAAAAGTAGGTAATTCTATACAATGTCTTTTTTTGGGTTCTCGAGGGTTGGTCAGTGGTTGACCAACCCTCGAGAACCCAAAAAAGACGTTATATGCTACTGGTCAAGAAACTCAACCCCTTATTCTATACAATCCCCGAGCTAATCTCTCGCACGTTGGGGATTCTATAGAATCGCCGGCAATTCTATACAATCACCGATCTCATACATTCACCGTAACATAGACATGAATAATTTACGACCTCGGAAGCCGACTGGAACATTCTCAAAAACACGAAAAACCACGACATTTTCGCACTTTTTTTTAGTTTTGCCCGATTTTTACCCTGAAGGACCACTTTTTCGATAAAACCTTCAATCCTTTTTTAAAGTAGACAAAAGTTAGAACAATTTGAGACCAGATTGGTTTCCCTAGCATTCATAGATCCCGAGATACAGCTGCTCATAATTTTGCAAATTTCCTGAAGGACTTAAACTTCAAGTCTTAAAGGAAGTTTACTGATCTTAAAACCGTACAATCCCTTGACGAAACACCTTCCTGCGGATTTCTTGTATACAACTACTTATAACTACTTCCCTACTTCCCAAATTTTTCCCAACTACCTTCTGTCTAATATATATTACGTGGGGCGCATGCTACCACAGAAAATAAAGAATCGAGAGGATTGTGGGGCGCCGAAGGGATGTGGGGCGCATACTGATATGTGGTAGTACGTAATGATTTGCTGCGGGCTGAGTTGAGATGTGTTAAGGGGGAGTTGGAGGACTTCCGACATGGGGGGGTTTCATTTGTGCCAAATGGCAATTCTCCTCAGTCGGAGGTATCGGTGGTCGCCTTCGATGGCGCCTCTTCCGGTGACCCAAAGATGTTGGGATACGAAGTAGAGCTTTTTAAAATCAGATTGGCAGACAATGCACACGTTATTGAGTCTGTTAACAAAAAATATTTGGAGTTGGACCAGACTCTGAAGGATTTGAAGAATAATTTGGCTACGTTTACGGCTTCAATTTCGGGTTCCTACGTGCCAAGTTTCTCTAGACCTGCTTCTCGGGTGAATCTGTCTCAGCTGAAAAGGAGAGTTGTAGCCAGTGTTTCCCTCTCTGGCAAAGCATCGCCTCCAAAACAAAAAGTAGCTTTTATTGGGGACTCGTATTTGAGAAAAATTAGTGCAGACGTTTCATCTCTCCTTCCGTCAAAATTCGAAACGTCGACCATACGAATGAACGACGCCCCTCTTCACGTTTTAGCTGAGTCACTCCGTCAGGGGGATCTCCCGGATTTTATTGTACTATCGGCGGGATCAATTGAAGTGACGTATAATGAGTTGTCTTCTTTCAAGAGAACGCTGCTGAGCCTGTGTAGGATGGTTAATAATATTTCCAAGATCATAATTTTCAAGACCCCGTTCAATTATCTTCTCCCTCCATGGTCGATTGTAAATGCAGAAATTCGCCGTCTGAATAAATTCCTTTTGCTCCTATCAAGGAAATTCAAGTTCGTTAGTGTAATTGATCTGGACTTGATTGATGAATCCATGATCGTATCCAAACGATCTGATCCTAACTTTAGCTCAATCGGGAGGCAAATTCTGAGCAGGAGGGTGAAGCAGGCTATCGTGGATGGGAACTTGAGCGTGGATGCACCGGTAATTCCACTACCCCCTATCATCCACCTCGCGGGGGAGTCAATCTGACAATCAGCAACCTCTGACAACACTCATCACGGGGGTGTGAAGGAACGCAGTGTAAATAGAGAGGAGTGGATTCTTTTGTACCAGGCGAACGTACAGGGCATTAGGTCAAAGTTACATGAAATCAATTTTAGTTTACAGAGGCGACTAGACATTAACGTCATAGGTTTTACTGAACATTGGTGCCGAGAAGGTGAACTCCAGTTTTATGTGCCAGACGGTTACTATCTCTCTTCTTCTTTTAGCCGGAAGTCAAGGAGGGGAGGTGGCTCCTCCCTTCTTGTAAGACAGGGTATTGAGGCTACTGAAATTCATTCTATCAAGGAGCGGTCAGTGGAGTCTGTTTTTGAGGTTGCAGCTATCAGTCTGGATTCCCAGAACTTGGTCATTTGCTGTGTGTATAGGCCCCCAAATCACTCTAGTTTTATTGAATTTATTGATTGTATGGACGGTATGCTGCATGAGATTTTTCAGCAAAGTAATAAGATGTTGGTAATAATGGGTGATTTGAACGTCCATTTTGAGGCTACCTCCAATACAGAATTCCTACGCCAAAGAAAATCTCTAGAGGTTCTGCTTAAATCTTATGGACTGCATGTTGCACTGCGTGAGGTTACCAGAAGACCGTACCCAGGGCAGAGTGGCGTGCCTTCATGCCTTGACGTCATGATTACCAACTTTGAGTCCGGTTGGTATACACCATCAGTGAGTGATATAGGGTTTTCTGATCACCTAGGCATCGAGTTCTTGCTCTATAAAACTATTATCCCTCAACGAAAAGTGATCCAATATAGAGTAAGCAAGCCATCTAACGTGCAGGTTTTAAGGTCGGTGCTATCTTCTGTTAGTTGGTTTCCAGTGTACCAGGCTGACAACCTAGAGCTAGCGACCTTCGAGTTTTTGAACATTTTTATGTCAGCTTTGGAGTATGCCTGCCCCATGTGGACAAAAAAAGTGAGGGATACTGCCAAACCAAGAAAACTTCCCTTTGACCATAGTCTTAATGAGCTACGGAAACAGTATCAAGACTCAAGAGACACGGCCCAATTTACCAATCATGTGGATGACAAGAACCGGGCAAGGCACTGTAGGAACTTGTATCGTCAAGCAATCGAAAAACAAAGGCGCCAGCACAATGACTTGACAATTAGGGCGGCAGGAAATAAGATGAAGGCATCGTGGGAGGTTCTAGCCGAGGAACTCAATTCCAGGTCCCGCAGTGTTTCCGGTACCGCAGGCTTGAGTGCTAGTGGATTTGCTAGTACATTTGCAGAGGTGTTTGAAAAACGTTTGCCCAGGTACCCATCGGAGATATTTTATGATTACTTATCCTGCGCACCGAGGATGAGCAGTGACTTTACTCTGCGGGAGGTTTCTGTTGAGAGAGTTCATTCGGCGATAGTATCACTCAAATCCAGCAAATCATTGGATTATTTCGGTGTGAACACAGTAATGCTAAAAAATGTAGCTGATTTGGTCATTGAACCGTTGACGTACATTATTAATCTGTGCTTCAAACAAGGTGAATTTCCAAGCTGCCTCAAATTGTCTGCCATCACACCTATTCCAAAGAAAGGGAAGCCCACCAGGTATGATGAGTTTAGGCCTGTCTCAAAGCTTCCAGTTTTTGCAAAAGTACTGGAAAAGGTGGTTTTGGGGGACTTGATTGCGTACATCGAGGGGAAGGAATTGTTGCATGGCCGCCAACATGGGTTCCGAAAGGGCAAAAATACTTGTTCTGCCGCTTGTTCAGTGCTTGTGGAGGCACTTGATTCCCTTGAAGGCAAGATGCTCACGGGTTTGCGGCTGTTTGACCTTTCTAAAGCTTTTGATTTGGTTCCCTTCAATTTATTGACTGAAAAGCTTGCACATTATGGCATCTCTCCAGTTAGCCTTTCTTTCTTTGAGAGTTATCTCATGGGCTGGAAGCAGGTAGTTTTCTTTAATGGTGAACAGTCCGAAGAAATAGGTATTCCATGTGGTATCAAGCAAGGATCTGGACTAGGCCCTTGCCTCTTCATAATATATATAAACGATCTAGTATACCAATGCCAGGACACGTTCTTCCTCTCCCTTTTTGCGGATGACATAACAGCTGTGGTACAAGGGAGTTCAGTTGAGGGTTTGGAAAGTAACATGACTGCACTTTCAGAGTTGATCGAGTCATGGTGTGATGTAAATGGTCTTCGCCTCAACTCTGATAAGACCCAGAGCTTAACCTTCCAGCTGAATGGCCCTCTCACCCGTTCAGTGAATCTGCTGGGTGTGGGGGTTGATAATAGAATTTCGTGGGCTCAACACGTCGACAAGCTGTCATCAAAACTCGCCTCCTGCAATTTCATGTTGCGCCGATTGTCACGATGTGTGTCCCCTGAGATCCTCAGATCAGTGTATTTTGCCTGCTTCCATAGCCGTTTGAGTTATTGCGTGCAGCTGTGGGGGAACTCTCCACACAGCCGCCGTGTGTTCGTCCTGCAGAAGAAGGCTCTCCGAATACTGGAGCACCTTGGATGGAATGAGTGTTGCCGAGGGCATTTTAACAGCTTGGGAATCCTCACCTTGCCGAGTCTGTACATTCACTCAGTTTTGATGTTTGTGCGACAAAATGTTAACACGTTGCAGAGGGGCAGTAACTGCCATCATTACTCCACAAGGCAATGCGAGGACCTTACCATTCCAACGGTCCGTCTGACAGCCTCACTGCGGACGGACCCAACTCAGAACGGCTCTCGTCTGTTTAATCGGCTACCAGAGAGGCTGCAGAGCTTGCCCATCCCCGCTTTCAAGCGAGCCCTGAAAGATATTCTGATCGAGGCGGAATTGTACAGTGTTGATGAGTTTTATAATATCTCATTCGCCTCAAGCCCATAAGTTCGCCTGGGTAGCTCCATTCTCATGTTGTCAGGGTTTGTTTGAGAATTGTACGATGGGGCCCAAATTGTTGCTGTTTTGATGCTTGTGTTTTTTTCATTACCGATGTAATCTTGTAATCTTGACGTTTGCATTGTCAAATACATATATCAAGCCCATAGGTTCGCCCGGGTTGCTCCATTCTCATGTTGTCGGAGTTTGTTTGTGAACTGTACTATGGGGCCCAAATTGCTGCTGTTTTCGTGCTTGTGTTTATGTCATTGCCTATGTAATCTTGACGTTTGCATTGTCATATACATGGATTTTGCAAATAAAAACCAGTTTGATTTGATTTGATTTGATTTGATACTAATAGAGCACCCAGCGGGCCCTCCTGTCCCCTCGGGCGTTAGGTAAACCATTCTGGTGCGCCCGGTATGGACCAACGTGGAGGTGCCCGGTTTTAATGGGGGTCTCTCAACGTTCATTGGCTCGTCATTCTTTGAGACGGGAGTCATCGCAACAGACCACCTAATATTCCACCTCTTCTTGTAACTTGTTGTGTTGTGGTGTTCGGGTCGTTGGTGGTTGCAGAATGCATGGATCGTACCTACTCTTCTGCCTCTTCTTGTAGCTTGCAGTTCCCAGATCATGAGTGGTTGCTCTCTCCACGTTTGCTTGTCTGGTGGAGAGCGAGTACCTACTTCTAAAAATTTCCTCCCCTCCCCAAAAACTAACACAAACAGCCCAGACAAAAATACAAATCTGAACACACTCAATGACGCACACTGAAAACTTGAACACACATACGATGACGCGCACTCATCACAGACTCGTTTCCCTAAATTAATCATTTTCACAGACCTCTCATTCAATGAGCCCCGGAACCGACTGTCGAATAATACTTTTTTCTGAAAGAACTTCATAATTTGAAGGCATAGCAGTGAGTTTTGGGCTCCTACGGTGTAATACAAATTTCCAGGGCACTGTCGAAAATTTCAACTTTGAATCTGGAGGGAAAAGTGGAGCCACTCTCTCATTGGCTGATCACGGCCGCCATTTCCGCCGTCACCTCCGGCAGATTCCCGTCGGTCCCTTCTTATGCTAGCGCACTCTGGCGGATTAGTTATAGTGCTACCGGGGGAAAATTCAAAACGCCAGATATTCACTAGTGATTTCCTCTGCTCAGACACCTAATTTCTCAGTGCTAACTGTACTGAGTACTTTGTTCATTACTAGTTCAACTATGTTCGGCCGAATTTTCCCATTTCTCTGACCTAGTTCCGTGGCCCATTCTCATTCATTCTAGACCAGTGAGACGGGGAAAACCCACCGATCCAGCGGCCAACCCCTCCTAAAGTGTCCTTCCTGGTCCTACCCGTCTTGAAGGGTCTCCCTTTTTTGCGGGTTTTCCAATCCGGACAGCCCCTAAAAACAAACAAAATGGAAATCAATAAAATGCCAAATAAATAAATCCAATTGAAATTAACCAACGATATACTGCCTCGCCAAATGGTAGGTTCCCCCCTCCATCTACTCTTGCTTAACTCCTGGCACTCAGCCGTCGGGGCCGTTTTGGGCAGTATGAATTTTAAAAAACGCTGTAAATTTTACACTGGGGTTTATTATTCTCTGATAAGTATCGGTTACTTGTGCAGAAATTTAAAACTTAAAACGTTTCGTTCTTACTTGAAAAATATTTGACCTCCTGGGATTCTTCATAAATCCCATTTGTAGCCCCATGAAAGCCCTAGAGTCCCTCATTCACCCTCAGCACCTTTATGATCCCATGAGGAGCCGTCTCCACCCCCCCCCCCCTTAAACCCACCCCCTTTACATCCCGTCACCCCAGATTGAGGAGCTATGACTCCCCACAGCCAAAAAATGGGTAAACTTCTCAGGATAGTTCCCCCTTTTGTAGTTCCCACCGGCCTCCACCCCCCCCCCCCCCCCCTCCGCGGAGCCATCCTATCCACCCGACCCCCCTTCAGTCAAACTTTTCCCAACATTCTTGTAAACTGAGCCTTTAAACACATTAAGGTGTTTTCAGACTTTTCTCGTGCTATGCTCGACAAGACGACGTGAATTTGTTTGAGATTCAAATTTTTGCGACATCTAGAAATTACTTGGAATAAAAATGAGCATTCTTCTCCTCATCCTCCTCGTGTTGCAGCTCCAATATAATAGAATCTACTTATATCTGATATATTTTTCGGGGCGAAGAATCCAAATTCGACGTCAGTTATTGCGCTACAATTTTGTAAAGACCATAATTCAGCATTGGTATACTCACTGGCTTTCAGCTTTTTCAGGTGTTATTGCTTATGTACCAGTTTAACACTTATACAGTTAAGAACCCATTGAGTTTTGAAACCTGGGTCGAAGGAAGGGTTTTGAATACAATTCAAACCATTATCTATGAAATTTATCAAATAAAAATCCGCATCCCGTAAACGATCACTGGGCTCCACAATAACGAGACATTAATATAATATATTAATTAATATTTATATATTAAGATAATATTGATATTATCTAAATGAAAGTAAAAATGGCGTTAATTTTAAAATAATATACCATTAACTCAATTAGTTTGATTTGAAGACTCTTCAGTAAGAGGGAAATAATCATTTAAAATATTATAATGACAGCTAGGTAAATAAAACGCTGCAAATTTTACACAAGGGTTTATTATTCTTTGATATACGTTACTTGTGCAGAAATTTAATTCTGTCAATGAAAAAATTAAAAAAAATTTTTTTTGATTTTTATCTCATTCTTTATTTTTTACTCGAAAAATATTTAACATCCTGGGATCCTTCAAAAATCCCATTTTTAGCCCCATGAAAGCCCTAAAGATCGTCCCAGTGAAATCGGATCGTTCTGGGACCCCAAAAAATGGATTCTACGTCCAAAAATACTTCGAAAACGACACCTAACTCGATCCCATAGCTAAAAGCCTTCAAAAAACCTCTCCCGTAGCCCCATTATAGCCCCAAAGCGCCCCACGGGTTTGGGCGATCGGACTGAAAACCTTGCGGGCACAACTAGATGGTAAACCAAGTATTTTGTCAAAATTTCAGATTTAAAAAAAAATTCCTACTGCCCAAAACGGCCTGGACGGCGGACGGCGTACGGCGGACGGACATTTCGGATTTAGAATGTAGACCTCTTGAAACGGATATTATCCGTGACATTAATGTCAAATTTCGTCGGGGAGTCGTCGACCCCCGACGCGAAAACATAGGTGTATTATTCCAAGAATAATAAACCAAAATCTGAATATCTAACAAAATAGGTACTCGGTAACCGAGTCTCGGTCTACCATCTAGTTGTGCCCACAAGGTTTTCAGCCCGATCGCCCAAACCCGTGGAGCGGTATGGGCTGAAACGGGGCTACGGGAGGGTTTTTTTGACGGCTTTTAGCTATGGGATCGAGTTAACAACGTTGTGTCGTTTTCGACGTATTTTTGGACGTTCAATCCATTTTGGGGAGTCCCGGATCGATCAGATTTCACTGTGGGGATCTATAGGGCTTTCATGGGGCTACTAATGGGATTCTTGAAGGATCTCAGAAGGACATTATATGTATAGTATATATAGTATACTAAATATATTACCCATACTTTCCGTGTGAAAAAACAACTTTCCATTTTTTTTATTGACAGAATTATTTTCCGCACTAGTAACCTAACTACATCAAAGAATAGACCTAATATACCCTTGTGTAAAATTTGCAGCCCCCCCCCCCCCTCCCAAATGGAAACTGCTATGGAACCCGTGGGGCTTGAGCCACAGATGGGAAGAACTCAAACTTGAGTGAACTCAGCGGCCCACTCCTTCTACCACTGGCCGACAAGCATGTCCAGCACATTCTGGCGCAGCTTGTCCAGAAAGCTCAGGCTCGAAGCCTCGTCCCAGCACCTGAAAGGGGTGTCCCTCGCAAATCCTACCGGCAGCAAAACGAGGTGCCGCCTCCAGCTCAACCCCAGCAAGAACATGTTCAACCTCAGTCGTCTCTCTTCATTACTAATAAATCTTTCTAACTATGTACTGGTGCAAACGTCACTGTCTTCCAAGTTGAACTATATCGCTGTTTTTCCTCAGGTGTCCATCGTGGCGGCTACTTCATGCAGGTACCTGTACTGGCAGAGGACGTCTCTGGAATACCTCTTCGCCAAAGAGACCTACCTTGCAACAGTCATGACCACACTCATCGCCCGAGACATCACAACTAAACTGTATGCCATGAACAACAAAGTATGTTTTGGTTTATTATTCTTGGAATAATACACCTATGTTTTCGCGACGCGGGTCGACGACTCCGATCGGCCTCAAAATTTGACATTATCCGTTTCAAGAGGTCTACATTCAAAATCCGAAATGTCCGTCCGCCGTACGCCGTCCGGGCCGTTTTGGGCAGTAGGAATTTTTTAAAAAATCTGAAATTTTGGCAAAATACTTGGTTTACCATCTAGTTGTGCCCGCAAGGTTTTCAGTCCGATCGCCCAAACCCGTGGGGCGCTATGGGGCTAAAATGGGGCTTCAGGAGGGGTGTTTTGAAGGCTTTTAGCTATGGGATCGAGTTAGGTGTCGTTTTCGAAGTATTTTTGGACGTAGAATCCATTTTTGGGGGTCCCGGAACGATCCGATTTCACTGTGGCGTTCTATAGGGCTTTCATGGGGCTAAAAATGGGATTTTTGAAGGATCCCAAGAAGTTAAATATTTTTCGAGTAAAAATTAAAGAATTTTTGAAAAAACACATTTTTGAAAGAAAAATCCCCCCAAAAAATTTTTTTTGAAATATAAAAATCCAAAAAAAAACTTTTTTAATTTTTTTTTATTGACAGAATTAAATGTCTGTACAAGTAACCTATATCACAGAATAATAAACCCTTGTGTAAAATTTGCAGCGTTTTTTTTTTTAACGTTCCTAATGCAACCCTTTGCCGAAGTTTACCTGAAGTTCTCATGAACACAAATGCCAAATATTTTAGGAGTTGTAGGCAACGTTACTGAACACTTCCCCACCTATGAGCAGAGCGAAACGAGGCCTTCCTCTTTGGTGTTTTGGGCGAACCTACTTTATTTTGCGGGCCGGAGACAGGTGAGGTTGGATACGGCGCAAGTAGACGAGTGCTGAACTCACAGCTCACATTGAATAACCATGTAAAATATGCGATAAGCAAAGCCACTATGGCAATGTTCGCCTGCAGAAAGATGCTGGAATGGCTATATAAGGGGATAGCAAGATCGCGCATCACGTATGCCTCCCTGATATGGGGAGGAGCCACAAACAGGATAAATGTTCAAACACAGTTAACCAGATTCCAGAGACAGGCTTGTCTAGGGATTACAGAGGCCATGAACACTTGCCCCACTGCAATAGAGGCCATCTACGGCCTCACACCCCTTCACGTGTACTTTAGAAGAACTGCCTACCTGGGGGTGGGCAGGCTATTGCAGACGGGAAACAATCCACTCAGGGCCGGTTTCACCATCCTCATGTTAAAGTTCAAGTTATCTATTTGGAGGTTAGACCTCAAGTTAGGGTAACTACCAGTTAGCGAGTGTCATCGTTTCACCATCTCATGTTAACTAATTTGAAGATTAAGAAGTGGAGTTTAACGTTAGCATCGACTGTGCTGGTTCTAGGCAACATTACTTAAATGTTGGGAAAATTTTTCCCTCATTTTGTTTGTTGTTGGTCGAACATCATCTCTACTTTCACATTGAATGTGAATGAAAAAAGGAATTTTCTGATTTACTTATCATCGGTGTCATCGACCTTGTGAAATTGATTCATATTTATTGTGATATTTATTCATTACTACATACCTACATACTATGGACAGTGACAGGGACCAGGAAAGGAAGATCCGATCATCGAACTTCTCCAACGAGGAGCACTCCTTGTTGATTGATATTGTTTTCAACCACAGAAGTATGTACCAAACCCGTCCCTAATCCTCCTTTCTGAACTATCATTTCGGGCTGAAAAACTTGCGGGTACAATCAGATAGCAAGCCGAGTAATTTGTCAAAATGTCAGTTGTTTAAAAAAACTCCTACCTCTTGGACGGCGGACGGACATTTAAGTTTTGAAATCTATGTGTCTTGAAACGGATAATGTCAAATTTCACTGCATTCGAAAAAACTTCCTACTTACTGCCCACAACGGCCATACCACGTTGAACACACCGTTTCTCGTCCGATCACAGAAGTTAAGCAAAGTCGGGCGTGGATAGTACTTGGATGGGTGCCCATAATGGCTCGGACGGCGGACGGCGTAGGGCTGACGGACATTTCAGATTTGGAATCAAGACCTCTTGAAACGGATAATGTCAAATTTACAGGCCGATCGGAGTCGTCGACATCCGTCGCCAAAACAACGCCGTTGGGTGTATTATTCCAAGAATAATAAATCAAAAGTGATCAGATCACATGGAGACAGAAGGAGGAAGAGTGGGACATAACTTCAAGTTAAGGAGATAACTTCCGAAAATCCACAAGTTAAAAAAGTGGAAGTTACCGTCCTGGTAACTAGAAGTTAATAGTTGGTGAAACGCATTTTTTTCGCTAACTCGTGGATTATTAGCCTAACTCGAGGCCTTAACTCGAGGTGGTGAAACCGGCCCTCATTGTTATAGACCGCCTCCACTGGGTCACTACGGAAGAAGCAGTGGTAACTGCTTCTGACATAATGCGGGAGCAAACCAACTTCAAACTACCTTTCGGCATAACCATCCCGTCTAGGGAGCGATGGGAGAGGAGAGCGTTCCGGGTGGAAGATAGGGCACTCGAATGGTTTACGGGCGCGTCCGGACGGTTCAGTCATTGAAGGCCGGGTATGGGCGGGGATAGTCCGCCCTGACCTTGATCTGGCGATCTCGCTGGGATCTAGGGCCACCATTTTTCAGGCCGAAGTACTAGCTTCTTACTTGAGATTCAGAAGAGAAAACAGTGTGGTGTTTGCCGACGGTGCAGAGGTCTAATCCAATGAGGTGGTTAGGGTGAGAAATGAATCCTCTGCTGAGTACTAAATTGTTTATTTAAATAAACAATTGTAGCGTGGGGACCGGTTTCGAGCGGTTATACTCATCTACAGCCCTAACAAAAGTGGGTCCATATTTCAAAAATTACAATTTTCAAACTCCCCACCAACATTGTGCACCGGTGTCATCATTTTTACTTTACTCAATTATCTTTTCTATACCTTCAGTATATACGGTTATGGTTGTTCTCTGTGATGTTAATGACTAATGTTTTTCTTGTTAGGGCTGTCGATGAGTATAGCCGCTCGAAACTGGTCCCCACGCTACAAGTGTTTATTTAAATAAACAATTTAGTACTCAGCAGAGGAGTCATTTCTCAGCCTAACCACCTCATAAAAAAATTATGAGATACCTACTTACATGGATGTTACACTTGAAGACATACGGTCACTGTGTTCTCTCCTTCTCCTTCCAAAGTCAGAAATCAAGATGCACGACGGGGGAAGGGGTCGGGGTAGACTGTCGACCAGGGTCGCCACCTCCTTTTCCCTCTGGTCCCATCAAAATATCCTGACATGGGAGATGCATACTCTTTTGGTTTATTTTTTTTGGAATAATACACTTATGTTTTCGCGACGGAGGTCAACGACTCCGATCGGCCTCAAAATTTGGCATTATCCGTTTCAAGAGGTCTACATTCCAAAACCAAAATGTACGCCGTCCGCCGTCCGGGCCGTTTTGGGCAGTAGGTAGGTAGGGATTTTTTAAAAAATCTGAAATGTTGACAAAATACTCAGTTTACCATCGAGTCGTGCCCGCAACATATTCAGCCCGATCGCCCAAACCCGTGGGGCACTATGGGGCTACGGGAGGGGTTTTTGAAGGCTTTTGGCTACGTAGAATCCATTTTTGGGGGTCCCGGAACGGTTCGAGTTCACTGTGGCGATGTATAGGGCTTTCATGGGGCTACAAATGGGATTTTTGAAGGATCCCAGGAATTCAAATATTTTTCAAGCAAAAAACCAAAAAAAACAAAAAATAATAATTTTTTTGAAAAATAAAAATCAAAAAAGTTTTTTCTGCAAATTTTTTTCGTTGACAGAATTACATTTCTACTCAAGTATCCTATATCAAAGAATAATAAACCCTAATGTGAAATCTGCAGCGTTTTTTGATTTTGGACCACTTAGTGGCGCCCCCCTAGCTACAATATTAAAATGGCCCACATTATTCATGTACTGATTTCTCCTCCTCCCATGTGTCGTGTTGTCTTCCGTCCTTGTTTCCCTGAGGGGGACGAAGGGCTTCATAAAGGCTGTTGGCGTTGAAATAACTTTAATTTGTCCCTCAGATAGTGACGGAGAAGGGATACCACCTTGACATCCGACTGCCCAGCATCACGTCGACGCTGACTGCCAGCGAACACAAAAACAATTCTTCCGCCAAAGCCATCGCCAAACACGCGTCGGTTTTGTCCGGCTCTTCAATCCCCAATTCGCCCGAGTCAGGTGAGCCAACATCCAAGTTAAAATTCAATGTTCAATTCCTATTTTAAGAAGTGATGTATCTCCCAACGAACGCGCCCGTACTATTAATCATGCCGATCTTCCACTGCGTCATCAGCTCTCAGATTAGTTAATTTACCTTCACAAAAGCCGACTGCCCCTACTGAACCTCAAGGCCCCTTTCGTCAGTCGATTACCGTACGGTAATTTACGCTCCAATATTAACATAACCTAATCACGGAACACTATTTCTATTTCCCACTGGCGACTATTGTCGTGAACTCATCAAGTATTTACCATTACAGAAACAAGAGTTCCACTCAGTTGGTATTCTATTCGCGATCATAATTTATGACCGATGCCAACTGTACTGTTGGGGTATGAATGGAAGGGCCCGTTAAATCACTTTATGATTAACTGACCTGTTAACTACTGAGCCTTTGAAGTGCTGATTGCTTTAGCAAGTTACATTATTTTGCAATGTGTGCACTAGCACGTTGAAATAGCTGCACGTCTCGCAACCTATTTTGGACGGGCACAACACCCCTTGAAATCGATTGAGCCGTTGCAGCTCGTAAATTTTGGAGCAAGATACGAGCTTTGTATTTGAAAGAACGCTGCACATTTTAGACGAGGGTTTATTATTCTTTGATATAGGTTACCTAATACTTCAAAAATTAAATCTGTGTCGCTGAGAAAAATGTTGGAAAAAATTTAAAAAAAAAGGTAGTTTTTCTGCAATGTTTGGACAGATGTGGGACATCGATAAATTGATTATGCGTCAAACGTTACTCGGAAAACGACACCTTATTTGACCAGTGGCGGTTCGTCCTTTAGGCGACTATGGGCAGTGCCCCGGCTAATTTCAGGACTGAAGGAGGAAACCCCATCTTATTTTGCATTGATTCGACCGAAAGGAAATGATCATACTATCTCGAAACGCTCCCGCGTCTCTCTGAAATTCGGTGGCAGCGCCGTCTGTCAAAAATACACAGAACTGAGGTGGCCTCTGTGAACATGCGCAGAAGGCGTTTTTTTGCTGGTCCACTGGCCTCGGGCCCTCAGTTCTGTAAATTTCTGACAGATATCGCTGTCAACAGTCGGGACTTCTGAGGAAAGTCAAAATCATGGCGTTTCCCTCAATTAATCGTCTAGAACTCGCGTGAACGAGGTTACAATTCCTTCCCCAACACTCTCACGTAGCTCTCACATCGGCCTAAATCCGCTCTTCCGTCCTTGTGGTCAACCGCTTCTTTATTGCTCATTCTTCTGTCAATAAAATTTATTCAATCACCTTCACCGATTTCCAGTTCAGGGGGAAAATTTTCTAATTAGTGACTGCCCAGGTCAAAATCCTTCCAGGAAGGGCCTTCCTTTTCCCATAATTATCTCATTCTTTCGTTCAGATGTTGTGTTATTGTGTTATTCCGTTTCGCTTTTTTTAAATCAAATTTTGTGTTAATCGCCCTTGTTGATCATGAATACGGTGTAGGTAGAGTCTTCCTTATTCGCCCTTGTTGATCATGAATATGGTGTAGGTAGAGTCTTCCTTATTGCGAAAAAGAATTAAAATATTTCGACGAAAATTTGCTTAAAAAAAAAAAACTCAATTATTTAGTCCCTCGACTAATCCATTCAAAAAGTGCCCCGGCATGCCCAAGACCCACGAGCCAGGACTGTATTTGACCTCCTGGGATCCTTAAAAAGTCCCATTTGTAGCCTATGAATGCCCCATAGATCCCTAAGGTAAAATCGGATCAATCTGGGGCCCCGAAAAATGGATTTTACGTCCAAGAATAATTCGGAAACGACACGCAACTCGACCCCAAAGCCGAAAAACCTTCAAAAACCTCTCCTTGAGCCCGGTTTTAGCCCCAAAGAGCCCTACGGGTTCTGGCGTTCAGGCTGGAAACCTTGCGAGAACAACCAGACGGTAACGTTATTGAAGTACATATTTTTGGAACGTAAAAACCATTTTCGGGGGTCCCAGAACGATTCGATTTCACCTCTCATGGGGCTACAAATGGAATTTTTAAAGGATCCCAGACGTCAAATATTTTCCAAGTAGGTAATTTTGGACGCCTAATCCATTTTTCGATGTTTCACATCTGTTCGAACAATTTAACAGATTTTTTTTTCAAAAATATTTAAAAAAAGTTTTTTGACGCAGAATCGAATCAAAAATATTTTTAATCAACACAGAATATTGCACCCTAACCTATATCAAAGAATAATAAACCCTTGCGTAAAATTTGCAGTTTTTTTTTTTTTTCTGAGCCTGAGGATGACCCAGCTGTGGAGGAGTCTGGTAACCCTTCACCTTTTCCAGCTTTGTCCCCAGGAAGCCGGACTCCTCACTAACGGCCGAAAAATCCTCCAAACTCGCTACTGACTGTTAAATGGCGTATTCTACATCCAAATGGTTGCCCGTTTTTCCCCCCAGTGTACAGCAGCCGGGAGAAGCTCTTCAAAGACAAGAAACTCACGTCGGCCCAGTCAGTGCCAAACGGCAAGCTCATCGAGCTCGTACCCCTCAAGGAGCTGGCGTCCGCCGAAGAGTTGGGCTCCAGCGCTGAAGTCGAGTCCTGGCTGGAGACGTCGTCGAAATTCCACTCCTGCGAAATGGTCGACGACTAAAGGAAAACTGAGAAAAGTTCTGCTGCTTGCCGCGCTAAAGAAGTTTAAAATTAATTTAATTAATTTTTAATGGCAAAAAAGGTTCTTAGACCATTATGTCATAATGTAGATACGACTGCTATAAGTGATGCTTAAATGTGATTCAATACTATTGTTGAAAATACATAAATGTTTTCACGGTGTCTTTCATACGAAACGTGTAGGACCAATGGGCCACTCTCTTTCGTCCATGGCCAAAAGCCTTCAAAAACCCCTCCGCATTTGAGGCTGTATACCAGTTGCGCCCTAAAACCCATAAGTATATACCAGTTGCGCTCCAAAGGTGAATTTGCAACCTACCAGTTGCGCCCCGAGTTATGTCTTTTTCAGTATACCAGTTGCGCCCAGGGGGGAAAAATGCAAGAAATACTATGTGCTGTACAATATATGAAAAGTATATACTTTTTACGTACTGTGTTTCATTCGGAGAATAACATTTTACATGCAGAAGCCTGTAATATACAGTTGTCGGAAGAGAGTCATGCACTCATTCATCATTTTGCGTAGTGATGTTTTAGGGTTTTCACTAGTATGTTAGGGGCTAATCTCACATTCCTTGTGTTTGTACACAGTTGACAAACCTAAGGTTTGAATCTGTCTATACCAAGCCTGCCCCAGGTGGAAGCGGCAACCAGTCATTTCAACGTCACTCCAAACAGCCTGAACAGAAGTCGAAGTCTGCCACTATAAATTTTGGTTGGAGGGTGAATCCTCGTTCGCTACATTTTTCGACCAACCTGTTAAAGAGTGATGTGTACCTACACGGTTTCGGTTTTGGAACTCGTAAGGCTAGTTTCACACTTGTACAGTTTCATTCGGCAAGTTTTAATTTCGATTTGGTTTCGGTTGCGACCTGATAAATGTGGAGCGAGAAAACGGCGCTTGTAGGAGCCTGGTCGAAACCGCATAGCACCGAACGCCCCCTCGCCCAGGCGCGACTGGTGATGGCAGAACAAGGGGGTGCAGTCACGGATTCGTGATAATATTTTATGAAAATATTACATATTGCACCCAACACAGATAAAAAGTACCTACTATCAAGATTTGCTATAGTTCATTATTTATTTGTTTGTTTAAAAATCCCAATTAACTATTACCAGTTTCCTTTCATTTCCTGGGTATACGCTGCAACAGCGCCGGATTAACCTCTCGTGGGCCCCGGGGCTGGGACTTAAAAGGGGCCCCCTTTATATATGTACATATACATATATATTATGTACGAAAGAGGATCCTCTGGCCAGGAGAATCACGTAAAAACCACTAGAAAATCGCGTCTGTCGCTTCACAACCAAAAACAGTCAAAAAACGCTCCGAATGCAGGGCAATCTATTTTTACAATTAAGAAAAAAGTTCTTTTTACGATAAATAAAAATGCTGCAAATTTAACACTAGGGGTTGTTATTCATTGATATAGGTTACATGTGCAGAAATTTATTTCTGTGTCAATGAGAAAAAGTTAAGAAGAAATTTTTTTTTGTAACAACCTTTTTTCGAAAATATTTTGTTTTACTTGAAAAATATTTGACCTCCTGGGAACCTTCAAGAATCCCGTTTGTAGCCCCATGAAAGCCCTAGAGATCCCAACAGTGAAATTGGATCGTTCTGGGACCCCCAAAAATGGATTGAACGTTCAATAATACTTCAATAACGACACCTAACTCGACCTCTTAGCCTAAAGCCTTAAAAAAAACCTCCGGTAGCCCATTTTAGCCCCATAGTGCCCCACGGGTTTGGGCGATCGGGATTGAAAACCTTGCGGGCACAACTAGATAGTAAACCGAGTATTTTGTCAAAATTTCAGATTAAAAAAATGCCTTCTGCCCAAAACGGCCCAGACGGCCGATGGCGGACGTCATTGCATGCGTGTTCAATTTCAGTGTGTGTCATTGTATGTGTGTTCAGATTGTATTTTTGTCTAGGCTGGTCGTGTTAGTTTTAGGGAGGGGAGGAAATTTTGTAGAAGTACTCGCCCTCCACCAGACAAGTAAACGTAGAGAGAGCAACCACCCATGATCCGAAAACTGCAAGTTACGAGAAGAGGTAGAAGAGTAGGTAGGTACGGTCTGCTGCATTCCGCAGCCACCAACGACCCGAACACCACAAGTTACAAGAAGAGGTGGAATAGTAGGTAGATCCGCTGCGATGACTCCTTTCCCAAAGAATTTCGAGCCAATTTACCATGATAAGACCTCCTTTAAAACCCGGCGCCTCCACGTTGGTCCAACCCAGTCACACCAGAATGGTGCAGCTAACGCTGGAGGGGACAGGAGGGCCCGCTGTACAGTGTACACTCCCCCTAGGGGAGATCTGAAGAACAAGGTTGAAGAAAGAACCTACCTCTTTTTCGGAAAAACAATTTTTTGGAGATCAGCATAGGAATAATGAAAGCGGTTTGTTAATTTTCAACCAAAAAAAAAAAAAAAAAAAATCAACGGTGGCGAAGTGGCCCCCTTGGGGTGTGCGCCCCGGGGCTATAGCCCCCTTAGCCCCCCCGTTAATCCGGGCCTGCGCTGCAAACCTGGTAAAGGTGAGGTTGGCCGTCCCATGTCGCGAATGTCACACTTATCACTCACGCCTAAACGGGAAAACTCCCTCAAGATGAAATCAATAGAGTTATCCAACAAACGCTTTATGAAATGAACAATGAAACGATCGAATGAAACGAACGAATAAAAAACTTATAAATGAGACAAACGCAGATCACCAAGTTCAGAAAACACTTCCCAGAAAACATGGAAGCACACTAAACCCCTGATGCCATTCCCTCAGAAGCTGCTTCTGGTAAAAAATACCTTTGTGGGAAAACTGAAAAAATCAGAAACCTTGGTCGATCGAAATTTTATGATTTCATACCATACAAAGTAATATAGCAACACCAAAAAGTTTTCAAAATATTTCAAAAGTAAGCCCCTATTTTTTCCATGATTTGAGACAGATTAGATCCTGAAAAAGTCCCTCATTACAAACGAAAATTCCCTGCCCATGAACTAAGACTGCCAACACTGATTGTGGAGGTGATTTAACATCTGGTGAACGGTGAGAAGGAAGGGTGTGCGCAGTGCCCAGAACAGAAAGTTTGGCTAGAGGAAGAAATACGGGGTCTGTATGCGAGAAAAGATTGCCTCACCGTTTATATTATGATACTTCACCTTAGTTTGACCTCAGTCATGAATCCTGCAGAATGGGATATATTCTATGACCTAGTTGAAGAAAAGGTCTATAAGGGGAACATTGCGATGCAAGACAAACAGTTCTTCAAACTGATGAAGCTTCACAAAATCCAGAACCCTGCAAATTTGATTGACTTTGGCCTTAGGAACCTGAGAAGTACTCGGATGCATCGTGGGAAAGGGGATATGAGAAACCTGTATGACAAACTGTACAGGGAATACAAGGAATTCTTCCCGTCGTTTGAGGCCACTGATCAAGGGATGGATCCAGTTACTGAGCACAATTTCTATCCTCGGTTTGTGAATTTATCTCGGGTTCAGGTGAGTAAAAAGCAAGAAGAGCTTTTGAACATGGGTTTAAATTTCAATCTAAAATGTGAAAACTCACACTTGAAAGATCTGGTAGCGGACGCCGAAGTGGCAGTTACTACGGGGATGCTACAGTCAACACTGGATGACCAGAATGAACTCAAACATAGACTATCTCAGCAACTTGAAGTTCTGAATCAGGGAAGGGATGACAATAAGAAGAAAATGAAAGATGTGAAGAAGCTGCTGAAGGAGAAGAATCTAATCCTAACAAAGGGAGATAAAGGAAACAGCATGGTCCTGATCCCGGTAGAGGATTGTAGGGAGAAGGTGGAGGCGTTTTTGGAAGGTGGCAGCTTCAGACAGATCCCGGATAAGACCGACCTGTACCAGAAACAAATCAAGATGACCTTGGAATCCTGCCCAAAGTTGATTGAGAATGAAAGAAGGTTCAGAGTGATGAATCCCAAGGCTCCAGCACTATATGGGTTGATTAAACTCCATAAAGAGGGTCTACCCATAAGACCTGTTGTTTCATATTTTGACGCTCCATGTGCAAGGCTGGCTCGGTACTGCGTGGAAGTCTTCAAGGAGCTGACGGGTTTCAAAACGAAATACGGCATCAAAAACAGAGACCAGGTAGTAGCAGATTTGAGTGAGTTTGGGAAGATCCCGAAGAGTGTGAAATTGGCGTCACTGGATGTATGCAATCTCTTCCCAAGCATACCTCCATTGGAATGCAAAAAGTTGATACGGGACATTCTTGATAAACCCGGCATTGATGTTATGAGAGCTGGACAACTTTTGACTCTCATGGAACGTTGCATGGATCAGAATTATTTCCATTTTGATGGAAAATATTATGAGACAGACAGTGGTTTGGCCATTGGATCCCCTATGAGTCCATTACTTGCAGAGATATTCATGGACAATTTTGAAAGGAATTTGATCTTCAAACTCAAAGAAGCGGAAAAATGGGTGTGGTACCGAAGGTATGTGGACGATGCAATTGGATTCTGGAATGGTTCTGGACGAGAGTTTGATGTTTTCCTGAAAAAGATCAATGGATTGCATCCGGCGATCAAATTTACACATGAAATGGAAGTAAATGGCTCCATAAACTTTCTAGATCTCTCCCTGATAAGGTCAGATGGCAGAGTTGAGTTTGATATTTACAGGAAACCTACTCATACAGACGTCACCATACACAGGAACTCCAACCACCCGTGGAGTCAAAAAATCGCAGCTTATAATTCCATGATTTGGAGAGCTTTGACCGTGCCTCTTAGCAAAGAAAGGGAAGAGAAAGAAATAAGGATAATTAAACAAATTGCTAAAGCGAATGGCTATCAAGCTTCAATGATTGACACATTGGTCAGGAAAATAAGGAGAAGGGTGGTAGCAAAACAGGTGATGGCAAACTGCGTAGACAGTGAAAAGGAAGCATCGGTTTACAGAAAGGTGGCGTACATCGGTGTGACATCGGACAAAGTTATGGCAGAAATGAAAAAAGCTGGAATCACACCCGCACCCTACGTGAATAATACGACTGGCAGATTTTTGGTTAATAACAAATTGAAAGTTAATGAGAAGGGTGAGGCAAGTGGAGTATACAGGCTGAGCTGTCCGGAGCAGGGTTGTAAGGCTACTTACATAGGTAAATCCGGAAGGAAACTAAAAGTCAGGGTGGATGAGCATATCTCAGCGTATAGAAGAGTCCGAGAGTTGGCTTCACAACTGAAGGAACTGGCAACAGATGTGGAGAACATTGAAGAACTCATCAAAATGTCAACTTCGGGAAGAGAAAGGATAAAATTAAAGGATAGGCTGGAAAAGGCGAAACAACTGATGAAGAAGAAGAGGATGACCATGGAGCGCTACAGGATGGATTCATCTTTTGCCCACCATCTCTTGGAACAGGACCATGATATCGACAACGGACCAGCGTTTGAAGTGCTACATAGACAAGGACAAGGAAAACGGTTGGATGTGCTCGAGGGTCTGGAGATTTTACTTTCAGTGAAAAAAGACCCAGCATATACCCTCAATGAACAAAAAGAAGTGCTGGATAGTCCTTTAGGATATAAACTAGTGCAATTTATAAGTTCTATTGATCCACAAAGTTCCTAGTCCTTGTTATCATTGTTATCATCGTTATCATTGTTATCAATAGTCTTATTGTGTTTACGTTGAGCCTACCTGTGATATTAGTTTTCCTAAAAGTTCCTACCTTTTAAATTTAATGTTCCTGACAACTATAATTGACTGTGATATGTATTTTTATGTACCTATCACTTTGATGGTATGTGCACTGAAATATTGTTTAACTGCCTAACTTACAAGCTACCTTACTTACTAAGTCTTATATACCTAGTCTACAAGCTACCTTACTTACTAAGTCTTATATACCTAGTCTACAAGCTACCTTACATAATTCTTACATACTAGAGAGCTTACCTTACAGTAATGTACATGTTGATGGTTGATGGATGTTTCAGGATGCCTGACGATGACCAGTATGGTTGAAATCGATCGCATGTAGGAGAAGGAAGAGAAAAATAAAGGCGTAGAACAGAAGCTACTGACTTTTATTCCAAATCAAATGGAGTTCTACGAAGTGAATAGTGTAACCATCAAGAAGTTGAAATACTTGTGTAAATCTAAGACAAACCTGATAAGAACCGAACAAGTGTGAAAACACTTGCAAGGTTTCAGGCGGTGACCGAAAACGAATCGAATCTGTGCCGAACCGAATGAAACCGTACAAGTGTGAAACTAGCCTAATATTCATTCATTCAAGGTCATTGTGACGCTATGAGTTCTATTCCAATGTTACCTAACATACCTACCGCTATGAGTTCTGATTTTAGGTGCCTGGGGCGCAACTGGTACATTTGCAAAGACCAATTGGGGCGCAACTGGTATTACGGTATTTCTCACTCTGGGCGCAACTGGTAAACTCCCCTCTGGGCTCAACTGGTAAACTCCCCCATTTGAGCCCCATAGCGCCCCACGGGTTTAGGCGATCGAGCTGAAAACCTTGCCTGCACAACTAGATGGTGAGCCGAGTATTTTGTCAACATTTCAGATTTTAAATAAATTCCTGATTGATGACGTAAAAAGGTGTAGGGAATTATTCAAGGTGACAGACTGGTTGATAGAGATGGGTGTGGCATAAAATATGCAAAATCTAAATGTTTACCTGTTTATTATCATTTTTTTAAACATAAAAATAATTTGCATAAAAATTGAAAAATGATTTTGCCTAAATCGTCATCGGCCCCACTGTGCGGCGTACTAATTGGTATTAATACGGCAGACGGACATTTCGGTTTTGGAATCTAGACCTCTTGAAACGGACAATGTCAAATTTTGAGGCCGATCGAAGTCGTCGACTCCCGTCGCGATTACATACATAGTTGTATTATTCCAAGAATAATTAACCAAAAGTGGTCCTTCGGGGTCAAAATCGGGCCAAGCTATAGAAAAATTCGCGATTTAGGCATCCATGCATCAAGAAAAATGAGAGGACAAACATTCAGGGTTGTCGCATTTTTGACCCACGAAAAACAAAACATGGTTGATTATTGAGAGAACCAACATTTGAGGCAAAAATGGTTGTGAAGCATGAAAAAGGGGTGTCATCGTAGGGAGAGAAGTGACGGAGCGCTGAGGGTCTCAGCCTGAGACCCCTCTCCTGGATTGCGATAGGGGCTCACTCCATCCGAAAAAGGGTTTGACAGATACCTGGCTCGGGCTATGTGCAAATGAACGGGTAGTACATAAGAAATCGCAAAGTTTTACTACTCAGCCTGTGTCTATTGTCAAGCGACGGTATTCTTTCGAACGGCGAACAGTAGGGCTCAGGTAGAAAGAGGGTGTGGCCCTGGGGGTGTTCTGTCCTCTGAATCACTCGAAGGGACAGTCAGCAACTAACATTCCAACGTGAAACGTGTTGAATTCAGTTTGAAAAAGACTTCCAGAGCTTCGAATCAACGTGAGTTATTTCAGCATGTTAAAATATAAGTAGTAGGCCAGTCTTTAATAATATAATATGTACATCAGCTTGTGCCTAAGGTGGCGAAGTAAATTTTATTTTTGGAACTTGAAGGTATGTGTACTAGGAAGTAAATATCAAAAATAGTAAAACTTCGAAATTTGGGACTCTTTTTTTAGTTTTTCTTCGGTAATATCCAAACGAAGCTTCCTAGTAAAAATTTTACCATGAACAAACTTGAAGAGCATTAAATTCTGCATCGAATGAGCACCAAGACATTATAAAACGGTCAAGTGGTATGGTCGAAAAATGGCAATTTTTCCCAACTTTGCCAAAAAGTTCCTAGCAATCAGTTATTTAAAATCTGTGGGTGGAAAACGGGTCGTCCAATACGAAATCTCATAGGATTAAAGTTGTAGAGAATCTAATTCCGCATTCAAGGCAAACCAAAACTTTCAAATTCGCTACACTTCTCGAAAATCGGATTCTCCCAAATTTCGGTTGATGTCAAAACCAGATTTGTTTTCTCTCCCTAACCGCGGTTAGGGATGACATCGAAGCGCGCCTCGTTCGATGTCATCACTTGCCTGAACCACAACAATATTATTGGTGGCATGCAGAAATCCTCCGGTTCGCCGAAAGCGGTCCAACGGCCTTAACACGTTAGGGGAAACGAGACCCTCAAACAACGCTAGAAAAGGAGCACGTTAGGGGAAAAGATAAATAACACGGCAGGGGAAATTTTTCTGAGGGCCGTCTCTCCAAGACGAGGGCCTTCTCAAAATTCATAGTTTGAGCTCGATCAATTTCATAGGAAGAGAGAAACAAAAACCAGTAATGATGGAAGAAAATGCAGTTATGGTCCATATTGTAAGATTAAATGCCTACCAGTTTTGTACGAAATACTATTCCCAAATTCGCCCACCGGTTAAACTTTTGAAGACACTGAGATGTAAGCATAATACTTTCATTGGAAAGTACGTTCAGTGAGGGAGGAAAATATGTAAGAAAAAAACCTTCAAAATTGTGTAAATCGTTAACACAAAACGAGGGAAAACTGCATGATATTAAGCCCCGGGCGGAAACACTTCACTGGGGCGATCTTTAGGGCTTTCATGGGGCTAAAAATGGGATTTTTGAAGGATCCTAGGATGTTAAATATTTTTCGAGTAAAAAATAAACATTTTTGAAAAAAAAAAATCCAAAAAAAAGTTTTTTGAGATAAAAATCCAAAAAAAAATTTTAATTTTTTCATTGACAGAATTAAATTTCTGCACAAGTAACGTATATCAAAGAATAATAAACCCTTGTGTAAAATTTGCAGCGTTTTTTCAAAAGATTCGAAATCAATATTGAATTTTAATAAAAAATTATAATGACTGATCCATCGCATTGGTCTGAAAATAAACATTACCTATTTAAATAGAGAGCACAATAAATAATTATTGTCAACAGTTTATAGGTAGCTAATCAATGATGTTGCTGAAAGGGGAGTCAAACTAATAACAGATTTTAATTTATGTATCACGAAGAACAAAGACAGCATCTCCTACAAGCTGTATCCGAGTGTAGGAAAATATACCCAGATGATTTGAAAGCCACGTTGATTGCGCCACTACCATAATTCATATGTTTTAGTTTACCTACGTCTAGATGTAAGTTATTTTAAATGTAAATATTATACCTATCGGCATTTATGTAATAATTCCGTATAATACCTAAACGTCTGTCCAATAGGAAAATGCGTTCGAACCTTTTTTCCGCATTTTTTATTTATTTATGAATTCTAAATTGGTAAAAATATTCATATAACAACTCCATTAAAAATCCATTACTATCTTCGAATGTTTAAACAAAAAAAAGAGTACTCAATTAGCTGACGAAGAGCAATGCTTGTGATGGTTTAAGGGTAGGTATGGGTAGAAAGTCAAATTAAATTTTGTTAAAACGGACCACGTTTTTAACATTAGAACGGCCCATAACATTGAACCCGTTGGTTTCATGTTATGGGCATGATCATCCCAGAAGATGTAATCATAGCATGATCATCAAAGAAGTTGTACCTAAGTAGCAAACTAAATTTCCGATAGAATGAGATTTAATTCAGATTCCTGTGACAAGTGGTGTTCGAGTTATTCAAAAACAACTAGGAATTTTTGCCAAAACCCTCAGTTTTTCAAAACTTCAACCTCGATAAGGAGGGTCAGAATGTTGTCCGATCGATCTGAAACTTTGTCAATATCATTTTGATACCTATTTGCACCATCTGGGGGGGGGGGGGGGGGGGGGGGCGTGAGAGTAAGGGTTTAAAGTTTCAGTTTTTGAATATGAATACTATTCATATTATGAATGCGACGAGGGTCGACAATTCCGATCGGCCTCAAAATTTAACATTTATGTTAAATTACGAATTATTAATTCGTTTCAGATGGTTCGATTCCAAAATCGAAATGTCCTTTCGTCGCGGTTGTCAAGATACAGCCGTTTGAAAATAGGCAATTCAAGAATTTCAATTTTAAGTTTTGTTCGACTTCGGACCAAATTATGGCCGAAATACTTATTCTAAGAGGATATTCGTTTCGAGTGAAGTTGTAGGGAATCCATTTAGCTTTCATTTGAGCCAAATAGGGGCCTGTATGTCTAATAGGTTGCTGGAAGCTCTTGAAAAACTGAAAACCTCGAAAACCTTTTTTTTTTTTTAAATTCGGTCTGACCTGTTTCCCATTGGGGTATGCCTCATTAAGTCATAACCATGTGAAATTATGATTTTATAAATTTAATTTAAGGTGCCTAATAGATAATAATATTGATATTTGTTACTGGCTGTTGAAATACGAATGACTAGGTACCACAGGATGTTTTGAAGGAAAAATGCCAAAGTGTTTATGCAAATGTCAGAGGCACGTTCGTAGTTATGAATTTTTGGGCAGCAGGAATTTTTAAAAATCTGAATATTTAACGAAATACTCGATTTATCATCTAGTTGGGCCCGCAAGGTTTTCAGCCCAATTGCCCAAATTACCCGGAGGGATTTTTTGAAGGCTTTAGGTATGGTATCGAGTTAGGTGTCGTTTTCGAAGTAATTTTGGACGCAGAATTCATTTTTGGGGGTCCCGGAACGAACTGATTTCACTGTTGCGATCTATAGGGCTTTCATGGGGCTACGAATGGGATTTTTGAAGTATCCCACGAGGTCAAATAAGGTTTCCTTTTCCGACTTATTTTGGACGTCAAATCCGTTTTAGCTCCCTCACCTGTCCAAACTTTGTGCAGAAAAAAACTTTCATTTCTTTAATTTTTCCGAAAATATTTTCTTAATGACACCGAACAACTTTTTGCACTGTTTTGTTTCAAGGAATAATAAACCGTTGTGTTAAACTTGCATTTTTTATTAACAAAATTTTCGAGCAGGAATGTTATAGGACCTATAAAATTAGGGTTTTTTCAAAACAATTTATGTTTGAGGTTTATCTTTGGGATTTTCATTAATGGCTACCCTCGGGGCAGTTTTGACAGTTTTAATATTTTTATATACCTATGAAGTTTGTAAGTAAGTGGTCGTAGGATTTCCGTGGGGTTTTGGATAGATTAGTATAGAATTAAGGTACTTTCTGTGAACTGTCAAAAGTGCTCCTTGCTCATGTCAATTGTGCCCCTTCGGTGGGGCACAATTGTCACTTCCTAAGCATTTTGAAAAATTATAAAGAAAAACACTTGGCAAACAGATTAAAAAACGCTGCAAATTTTACACAAGGGTTTATTATTCTTTGATATACGTTACTTGTGCAGAAATTTAATTCTGTCAATGAAAAAATTTAAAAAAAAATTTTTTTTGGATTTTTATCTCAAAAAAAAATTTTTTTTTTTGGATTTTCTTGTTCAAAAATGTGTTATTTCAAAAATTCTGTATTTTTTACTCGAAAAGGGATCCTTCAAAAATCCCATTTTTAGCCCCATGAAAGCCCTAAAAATCGCCCCAGTGAAATCGGATCGTTCCGGGACCCCAAAAAATGGATTCTACGTCCAAAAATACTTCGAAAACGACACCTAACTCGATCCCATAGCTAAAAGCCTTCAAAAAAACCCTCCCGTAGCCCCATTATAGCCCCATAGCGCCCCACGGGTTTGGGCGATCGGACTGAAAACCTTGCGGGCACAACTAGATGGCTAAAAGAGTATTTTGTCAAAATCAGTCAGATTTAAAAAAATTCCTACTGCCCAAAACGGCCCGCCGGCGGACGGACATTTCGGATTTAGAATGTAGACCTCTTGAAACGGATAATGTCAAATTTTGAGCCCGATCGGAGTCGTCGACCCCAGTCGCGAAAACATAGGTGTATTATTCCAAGAATAATAAACCAAAAGGAACTAAATGTATTTGGGTAGTGGACTGTAGTTAACGATAGGAGGAAGAAATGAAAGACATCTCGTTTTTTCAACCTTGCAGGATGGAAAAAGCGAAAAGTGTCAAATGTGCCCCCCACTCCCCTATTCTTGCACGCGTGTTTGAACAAATGTGGGACCCCAAAAATTTGCTCCTAAAATAACACCTCATTAGGTAGTTCTCCTGGCTTAAAAATGTCTACTTAATTGTAGGACTCATGATTGCCACATTGAGACCGGATGGCTGAAAGCCTGTTAGGCACAACTAGATGGGAAAACGAGTATTTTGTCAAAATTTTAGATTTTTAAACAATTCAATTCCAACGGCCATTTCGTTTTTGGAATCAACACATCATGAAACGTATAATGACGAATTTCGTGGCCGATCAAAAATATAAACCTTCAAAAAACCCACCGCGTAGCCTCTACCTAGCCTCACAATGTAGTAGGAAAAGATAAGACCTCCATAGTTGAATTCTATTTCCAAAATACCTCGGGAACGACACACCATTCGACCCCCTACAATAAAATTATCCAAACGCTTCATCTGAAACATTATATGTATTATTTTTCTGAGGCCGTTTGCCCAGAACACAGTAGTTCAAAAAGGTCCTTCCTCAGAGTAAAAACTATACCTCTGTACACCAAATAACCTACCAACTTGATTGAGATACACGCCTCCAGGCAAATCAAACTTTTAATACAACTGAAATTTTCCACAGGTATTCAATCATCAAAGTGCTGTTGGCAGTTTGACAACCCTGTTCGGCCTCGGAAGAAATCTACAAGAAGCCAAACTACTTCAAATATGTCGCTCACATGTTACGCCTGCGGTTATGGGAGTGATTTGAAAAGTGGACTTCGCGTTCATATGAAGGCTCACATGACGGAGAAGCCAATAACGCCAGACAATAACGAATGCAAATTGATTGGTCGGAAATGCAGAACAAAATTTCAATCGGAAAAACGTATAAAGACGAGTGCAGGAGAGAAGCTGTTTATGTGCAGTCCCTGTGACTACAGATGCAGTGAATCAGAGTCCTTGAAGAAAAATGAAATGACACACCCTGGAGAGAAGCCTTACAAGTGCAGTCACTGTGACTACAGATGCAGTGCATCAGGTTCCTTGAAGATACATGAAATGATACACACTGGGGAGAAGCCTTACAAGTGCAGCCGTTGTGACTACAGATGCAGTCGAACCTCTACCTTGAAACAACATGAAATGACCCACACTGGAGAGAGGCCTTACAAGTGCAGTACCTGTGACTACAGATGCAAATGAAATGACCCACACTGGAGAGAAGCCTTACAAGTGTAGCCATTGTGACTACAGATGCAGTGAATCAGGTTCCATGAAGAAACATGAGATGATACACACTGGGGAGAAGCCTTACAAGTGCAGTCTCTGTGACTACAGATGCAATAAAATATCCAACTTGAAGGGACATGAAATGACGCACACAGGAGAGAAGCCTTACAAGTGCAGTCTCTGTGACTACAGATGCAATAAAATATCCAACTTGAAGGGACATGAAATGACGCACACAGGAGAGAAGCCTTACAAGTGCAGTCTCTGTGACTACAGATGCAATCAAATATCCAACTTGAAGGGACATGAAATGACGCACACAGGAGAGAAGACTTACAAGTGCAGTCTCTGTGACTACAGATGCAGAGCATCAGTATCCTTGAAAAACCATGAAATGACCCACACTGGAGAGAAGCCTTACAAGTGCAGTCACTGTGACTACAGATGCAGAGCATCAGTATCCTTGAAGAATCATAAAATGACACACACTGGAGAGAAGCTGTACAAATGCAGTCATTGTGAGTATAGATGCAACCAAACATCTCACTTGAAAAGACATGAAATGACCCACACAGGAGAGAAGCCTTACAAGTGCTGTCACTGTGGCTACAGATGCAGTGCATCAGGTTCCTTGAAGATACATGAAATTATACACACTGGGGAGAAGCCTTACAAGTGTAGCCATTGTGACTACAGATGCAGTGAATCAGGTTCCTTGAAGAAACATGAGATGATACACAGTGGGGAGAAGCCCTACAAGTGCAGTATCTGTGACTACAGATGCAGTCAAAGATCTTCCTTGAAAAAACATGAAATGACTCACACTGGAGAGAAGCCATACAAGTGCAGTCTCTGTGACTACAGATGCAGTCACACATCCAACTTGAAAAAACATGAAATGTCCCACACTGGGGAGAAGCCTTACAAATGCAGTCTCTGTGACTACAGATGCAATCAAATTTCCAACTTGAAGGGACATGAAATGACACACACTGGAGAGAAGCCTTACAAGTGCAGTCATTGTGAGTACAGATGCAGTCAGACATCTACTATGAGAAAACATGAAATGACGCACACAGGAGAGAAGCCTTACAAGTGCAGTCACTGTGAGTACAGATGCAGTCAAACATCTTCCTTGAAAAAACATGAAATGACTCACACTGGAGAGAAGCCTTACAAGTGCAGTATCTGTGACTACAGATGCAATCAAATATCCAACTTGAAGGGACATGAAATGACGCACACAGGAGAGAAGACTTACAAGTGCAGTCTCTGTGACTACAGATGCAGAGCATCAGTATCCTTGAAAAACCATGAAATGACCCACACTGGAGAGAAGCCTTACAAGTGCAGTCACTGTGACTACAGATGCAGAGCATCAGTATCCTTGAAGAATCATAAAATGACACACACTGGAGAGAAGCTGTACAAATGCAGTCATTGTGAGTATAGATGCAACCAAACATCTCACTTGAAAAGACATGAAATGACCCACACAGGAGAGAAGCCTTACAAGTGCTGTCACTGTGGCTACAGATGCAGTGCATCAGGTTCCTTGAAGATACATGAAATTATACACACTGGGGAGAAGCCTTACAAGTGTAGCCATTGTGACTACAGATGCAGTGAATCAGGTTCCTTGAAGAAACATGAGATGATACACAGTGGGGAGAAGCCCTACAAGTGCAGTATCTGTGACTACAGATGCAGTCAAAGATCTTCCTTGAAAAAACATGAAATGACTCACACTGGAGAGAAGCCATACAAGTGCAGTCTCTGTGACTACAGATGCAGTCACACATCCAACTTGAAAAAACATGAAATGTCCCACACTGGGGAGAAGCCTTACAAATGCAGTCTCTGTGACTACAGATGCAATCAAATTTCCAACTTGAAGGGACATGAAATGACACACACTGGAGAGAAGCCTTACAAGTGCAGTCATTGTGAGTACAGATGCAGTCAGACATCTACTATGAGAAAACATGAAATGACGCACACAGGAGAGAAGCCTTACAAGTGCAGTCACTGTGAGTACAGATGCAGTCAAACATCTTCCTTGAAAAAACATGAAATGACTCACACTGGAGAGAAGCCTTACAAGTGCAGTATCTGTGACTACAGATGCAGTCAAACATCTACCTTGAAAGAACATGAAATGATACACACTGGGGAGAAGCCTTACAAGTGTAGCTGTTGTGACTACAGATGCAGTCGAACATCTACTTTGAAGAGTCATAAAATGACACACTCTGGAGAAAAACCTTACAAGTGCAGTCATTGTGAGTACAGATGCAGTCGAACATCTAATTTGAAAAAACATGAAATGGCCCACACTGGAGAGAAGCCTTACAAGTGCACTCACTGTGACTACAGATGCAGTGAGTCAGGTTGCTTGAAGAGACATGAAATGGCACACACAGGAGAGAAGCCTTACAAGTGCAGTTTCTGTGACTACAGATGCAGTCAAACATCTACTATGAGAAACCATGAAATGACGCACACAGGAGAGAAGCCTTACAAGTGCAGTCATTGTGAGTACAGATGCAGTCGAACATCTAATTTGAAAAAACATGAAATGGCCCACACTGGAGAGAAGGCTTACAAGTGCACTCACTGTGACTACAGATGCAGTGAATCAGGTTGCTTGAAGAGACATGAAATGACACACCCTGGAGAGAAGCCTTACAAGTGCAGTATCTGTGACTACAGATGCAGTCAAACATCTACCTTGAAAGAACATGAAATGATACACACTGGGGAGAAGCCTTACAAGTGTAGCCGTTGTGACTACAGATGCAGTCGAACATCTACTTTGAAGAGTCATAAAATGACACACTCTGGAGAAAAACCTTACAAGTGCAGTCATTGTGAGTACAAATGCACTCAAATAGCCCACTTGAACAAACATAGAACGATCCACACTCGATAGATGCCCTTCAAGTGTAGTTTTTGTGCCAAACGATGCATCGTGCAAGTGACAGTCAGGTTTGAGGAAACTATTTCAGTACTTCAAATGATTTCTAGCACCTCCTCTGTACTTATACATTTCGAAGTCGCACGAAAATGATTGACGTTATTACTAATTGTGATGTTTTGGCGTGAAAGAAAAATGTATTTGAAGGATACAAACATTAATTGATACAAAAGGATCCAAAAATGTATTTGAAGGAATTTTAATTTGGTTTAACATGCTTTGAAGAAATAAATGTTTTTTAAAGGCGAAAACTGTTCTTAACCTCCATTCGAACTAACTTGATTAAGGTTAAGATTGACTTTGATCTCTTAGTTTTCCTCGACTTAGTTTGATTAGGATCATTGTTTCGATATCCTTAAATAAATAAATTTTGCAATGTGCTCCTAGCTACTCCTTTATGTCTATGGCGTGGGATCATTTCATTTCATAGCTGGTGTGGTTTTTGCCGACTTTACATAGGTAGCTGGCGTCCTGAGGCTACAGTCCATTTGGCTAATATAACGATACTTTTTCTAAATCAGTTGCTCTGGATTCGTATTCCCAAATTATGTCACGTTTCCGTATGTCGGTAGATTGGTTCCTCTTGTTCATTTTCTAACTAACCGTTTTTCTCACTTTGATGCGCTGATGAGGCCACACGGTAAGTAGGTTAAAAATTACTTCGCTGGAGATCGCAAAGGAATTTGGTTTCTTTTTCTTTAGTTATTGTCTTCTACATCAGGTTTGAAGTAAAATGTCCTAGAAGATCATCATGGCATGGGTCTTTTTGGCAATTCTACGTATTTTACCATAGAAATGAGGCCAGGCAAGTGAGGATTTCTTTGTAAATATGAGATGTGGGCCTCACACCCAACGACTGTGATGTTATCATAGAAATTGTGCTCCTTACCTTCCTACGACCTGGAGGAGGATGGCTAACGGGTACCTAGATCTTTTGATTGATTCGTTTGAGGACCTACTATTCAGTTTTTCAAAGTAGGGCTGGATATTGCATCCTTTGCTGGGGCCACTCGCCACACAGCGCCCTTGTATTCAGCAGTGAAAGGAGAGCTGTCAGAGCTATCATGGGCCTAAACTATCGGAAGGACTGCAGAGATGCTTTTCAGGAGCTGGGAATACTAACAGTACCAGCCCTGTACATCCTCGCTTGCCTTACCAATGTGCGGAAAAACATCACCTCATTCCCCTCAGCCTCACACACTCACAATACACGAAGTGCCAGTCAGCTTTCGTTGCCCTACTCTCGTTTGGACGTCAGTAGAACTTCTACATCGTGGTGGGGAATAAAATTTTTTAATGCCCTTCCAAAATCTGTCCGAGAAGAGCCTGTGCCAAAATTTAGAATCTCATGTAAATCCCGACTGTCACAAATGGTGCCGTACTCATTTGAAGACTTTTTTCTCAACATCAATCCAGTGAAACGTCTTTAACGTGTACAGGCTCTTAATTCATCAATTTACGATTAAAATTTAATGTTACCATCTTACTTTGTATTTTCAGGCCTAACTTTAATTAACCGTGACCATTGTCAAAAGCACTCTGTGTAATATGGCAAATAAAACGCTTTCTGATTCTGATTCTGATTCTGATTCTGACCCCAGACATCTCCGAACTCAAACTCCTCCAAATAGCGGTGAGTACAATGATCCAATTTATTCCCGGTAAATTGTGTACCTACTTCTTTACCCCGTAATAAATCCCAGGAATATACCTACACAACTAAGTTTTTCTTTTTTACCAGATAATACTCCTAGAAAGGCATTGGATTAGTAGATTTCAGGGTACCTACCGAAGCTGCTAATTACATGAGTTTGTTCAGCTGATACATAGACGTGAGGGCTTTCGATCCAAACGAAATCAGATTCGCCTGCGAGCGGCATCAAAACAACAACTAATTAGTCACATTAATGGCCCCAGAAAAGAAGTAAGAGGTTACTACTCGTTTTGAAGGGACTTGATCCTACTGAAAAACGCTGCACGTTTTACACAAGGGTTTATTATTCTTTGATGAAGGTAACTTGTGAGAAAATTAATTCCGTGACAATAAACAAAATTAAAAAAAAAAAAATCTGGGAGGTTTTGATACACGGGGAGATTTTGACGGTTTCTTTAACGGGGAGGTTTTGATGGTTTTTCGGCCGCCTGGGGACGTTTTGATGAATCCCCTCGCAACTCTCCACCCCATTATGAACATTGCATTGTGGGGCAGACAACAGGAAGTAGGTAGGGCTCAGGTAGAAAGAGGGTGTGGCCCTGGGGGTGTTCTCTCCTCTGAATCACTCGAAGGGCCAGTCAGCAACTAACATTCCAACGTGAATCGTGTTGAATTCAGTTTGAAAAAGGTCTTCCAGAACTTCGAATCAACGTGAGTAATTACAGCATGTTATAATATATGTGGGGTGACCAGATGTATTTGTTTAAAGGAAGAAGAGCCGCGTACCAAAACTTCTGATTAGGTGAAGTAGAATAATTGCACTATAATCGGCAGTACGTGTTTCGGCCTTGTGATTAGGGGTCGCAATCCCGCACGATTTTCAATCCCGCGGGATTCAAGTCAATCCCGTGGGATCCCGCAGAATTTTGTAATTAATAAAATAATTTTGTTTAAAAACAGCAATTTCTTTACAGAATTGCTGCAAATTTTGCACAAGCGTTTACAATTCTTTGATATAGGTTAATTTCGCAAAAATTAATACTGTGCCATTAAGAAAACACTTTTGACAAAAAATAAAAAAATTAAATTTATTTTCTGTGAGATGTTTGTTCAGATGTGGGACATCGAAAAACGGATTACTCGGAAAATCAAACCTTATTTGAACTCCTGGGTTCCCTCAAAAATCCTATTTTTGGCCCCATGAAAGCACCACGGGTCAAAACTTCTGATTTAAAAAAATGCCTACTGCCCAAAACGGCTCGGACGGCGGACGGACATTCTGTTTTTGGAATCAAGACATCCTGAAACGTATAATGTCAAATTTTGAGGCCGAACAGAATTTTCGACCCCGTCGCTATTGAATAGGTGTACCTACTATTCCAAGAATAATAAACAAAAATGTATCTATTTAAAAATATTTGAACAAATATAAGGAAATAAATGCATTGAAGGGAGTGAGATGGAGTCATCCTCTGAAGCTGAGAAATAGCCAACTTGCTGAAAGGAATACCACCAGAGAAGGTCACCCAAATTTGATGGGCGCTGATTGCAGAAATAGGTTCCCAGCTGTAGAGAATTTATAGGTTTCTATAGGAATTTATAGAATTCTCTCTCTGACTCCTCACTTGTGGGAGGAATCGTCAAACAGAATGTATAGGTACCTAATAATATTATACTCTACTGCATAATATGCATAATATTATTATGCAAACTGGAGACAGTGCACCCTCTTTCCCCTCAGATAGGTTAGATAGTATAATATTATAATATCCATATTATGGATCGTAGATAGGATCGTAGATACCACAAGAATAGCCAAAATATTGTGAACTACACCACAAAAGGTATGGGGAGGACTTATATGAATAAAAGGCAATGAGAATGTGATTTACAGTGTGCAGGCTGCGATTCACACCACAGAAAACGCGAATTTTTTAAACAAGAGGAATCCCGCATTTGCAAGATTGGTAAAACCCCGCGGGATTGCGACCCCTACTTGTGATGAAGTATTAAATACTTAATTATAATTAAGTATTTAATAAAGATCTTAGTTGGAAACTTGATTTTTCATAACAAAAAAATGAATAGGGCGTCCATATTCACACCTTCCTCTACCTCTATGGTCACCCTATAACATACCAACTTGATTGACTTAGGGCCGGTTTCACCAACCTCATGTTAAAGTTCAAGTTAGCTATTTTGAGGTTAGAGATTAACATAAAATCAGTTTTAGCACACAACAACATAACTTCAAGTTAACGAGATAACTTCCGAAAATCCGCAAGTTAAAAAAGTGGAAGTTAACCGTCCTGGTAACTAGGAGACAACAGCTGGTGAAACGTGAATTTTTTCGCTAACTCGTGGGTTAGCCTAACTCGAGGTGGTGAAACCGGCCCTTACACGCCTCCAGGTGGTTCAAACTTTTGATACAACTGTGAAATTTTCCACAGGTATTCAATCGATGAAGTGCTGTTGGCAGCTTGACGAAACTGCTTGGCTTCGGGAGAAGAACTACAAGAAGCCAAACGCCTTCAAATATGTCGCTCACATGTTACACCTGCGGTTATGGGAGTGATTTGAAAAGAGGACTTCGCATTCATATGAAGGCTCACATGACGGAGAAGCCACAAGACGATAACAAAGGCAAATTGAATGGGTCAAAACGCAGTACTAAATTTCAAACTGAAAACCATGTAAAGGCGTGCACAGGAGAGAAGCCTTACAAGTGCAGATATTGTGACTACAGATGCAGTTCATTATGTAATTTCAAGAGACATGAAATGACACACACTGGAGAGAAGCCTTACAAGTGCAGTCTCTGTGACTACAGATGCAATGAGTCAGGCTCCTTGAAGAAGCATGAAAGGACACACACTGGGGAGAAGCCTTACAAGTGCAGATATTGTGACTACAGATGCAGTTCATTATGTAATTTCAAGAGACATGAAATGACACACACTGGAGAGAAGCCTTACACGTGCAGTCACTGTGACTACAGATCCAGTCAAATATCTCACTTGAAGAGTCATGAAATGACACATACAGGAGAAAAGCCTTACAGGTGCAGATATTGTAAGTACAGATGCAGAACAATATCTAACATGACGAGTCATGAAAGGACACACACTGGAGAGAAGCCTTACAAGTGCAGTCGTTGTGAGTACAGATGCAGTCAAATATCTCACTTGAAGAGTCACGAAATGACACACACTGGAGAGAAGCCTTACAAGTGCAGTCTCTGTGACTACAGATGCAGTTCATTATGTAATTTGAAGAGACATGAAATGACACACACTGGAGAGAAGCCTTACAAGTGCAGTCGTTGTGAGTACAGATGCAGTCAAATATCTCATTTTATCAAACATAATAAGATCCACACATAATAGAAGCCTCTCAAGAGCAGCAACTGTTATAGTGTCTTTGATGCTGCTTTCCATGTGGGTTGAGATAGAATTGGGGTGCTGAACTATGTTTTAATCTTTATTTTTCCGAGTGTGCTTTTTGAAATTTGGTCGAGCCACCAAAAAGTTTTTTTAACGGAACCGCAAACTTCGCGTCCGAGTAGCATGCTGTGACTCGGCGTTAATCATCAAAGGATTGATAGTTCTACGGGTCTCCGCTAGGGTGATGGTTACACAGAAGTCGGTATGGTGTTAGATCCCCTCGACGACCCCTCACTCAACCCTCCCCCTCCCACCACACAAGGCTCAGCCTCTCCAAACTGCAAAAATAGTGTGAGGCCGCTGACCAGGTGTTACACTCTCAAATTATGAGTTTATGGGCTCGCTGACCAGGTGTCGCATTCTCAAATTATGGTTCACACGCTCGTACGCCGTACCTATAAGAGCCGTTTTGGGAAGTAGGAGCTTTTTTAAAAATTTAAATTTCGGCAAAATACTCTGTTTACTATTCAGTAGTGCCCGCAAGGTTTTCAGCCCGTTAGCCCAAACCCATGGGGCACTGTGGAGTAAAAACGGAGCTCCAAAATAAACGTGTAGGTAGTAAATCGAATAAGTACATCTGTTTTCATATGTTCTCCCCATCTCCCCCAAATATAGTAGGGAACTAAAGGAATGTGGATCGAATAGAAAGTGTTAAACTGCCTACAAATTAGGACAATTTGAATTGTAAGAGTTGAAACAGTTTTTGAAATAGAAAAATATTGAAACCTACTGGGAAAGCTTATGACTGGCAGATGAAGTCCATTATAGTCTGTGTTCTCGTAGAGAAAGGATGCGAGGCAATGCAACCGCGGAAAACCCGGTAAAAAGGAGAAAAAACGCGTTTTTCCTCATATATTAGTGATATCTTTTGTTTGCTGACACTTAACGACTTTGCATCCCATGATTCCCTTTTAACTGGATGTTCTACAGGTGTAAACCTTGAAATTAAGCCATAAATAAAAAATATTAAAAATGCCCAAATTGGAGAAAACTTATTTTTAAGTTTTCAAACTCGATTTTAAAAGTGAAGTAAAATTTTGATTGAAAAAACGATTACCACAGAACCCACAGAAAAGAGGAGGTTTTTCTCTTTCCAAAACACTGGCGATGTTATTTTTTTGGTGGAGGAATAAGGGCGGTAGCAGCCGGCGAAGTGAACCCACACCTGCCTATTTTGCTAACTTTGACTGCCTGTGGAGCGACGAAAATGCGACGAATCGGTCTCCAAATTTCTGGGAAATTTTTTCTCACCTAGGGGTACAACATACCCAAAAATGGTTGATTTCGAAGAACTTTATTTTTTTGAGTTCAACCTTTGACGTGGAATGCCCCATATATACTATAGATAGATATGTAATATATATATACTATATATTGTATAGATTGTAAGTACCTACTTTATAGTTGTAGTAGGTATGTAAGACACTTTTGCTTAATGTTAACACCTAATGTCATCTTACTTCTGAACTCTCTCACAAAATGTCATGAAGGAATAATAGAGACACGTGTTGCCAAAAGGCAATCCGAAAAGGCGGGAAAAGAAACTAGTTGTTGGGAGCGATCTGGTGGTAGTTGGTGAACTAACAACAAAGAAGGCGACTCGGCTTTTCGGGAGAAGTTGCGTCAGTTACTGTAAGACTGACTGAGGAGTAGTTTGGTGTCGTGATCGGAGTGACGCAGGGAGACGATGCAGCCTCGCAAGAGTTAAAAGGTATGTGCTAAATTGATATCACAAAACAAATGGTTTTGTGATCCAAATGTCGATGAAAGGCCGCGGATACGTGGTGAAAGAAACCATAACTGGTTTATAAAACCGTGAGGTAAAGGGGTAGACTATAAGGGGTGGTGGAGGTCTACTGGACAGCGGATCCATAAAGGATTCAGGAATAAAATGAATAAAATTGGACCTTCATGGTCACTGAAAGGGATCCGGAATCCAAACTTAGATTCGAATGTCACTAACTAAAAGATTGAAAAGAACGTAATAAACCTAGGCTAGTAAACTTGCAATAAATAAATGTTATATTGCGTGAATTTACTATAAATCTTGGAGATTCATGTGATTTCTCTACATGGTGGAGATTACTGGGATTTTGATTTTGTGAAACATGTTTTATGTAAATACGTCAATTACTATGTATTGTGCAATACTATGAAACGCAGTTGTTGTAATGACGCGGTCGGTCGCCAAGGGTGGAACCTCCCTCCCCTTGCATCCGCCACAAGCTCAACTACGCAATTGCCGAGCTCCTTTGTTATCGGGTATCTTATACGGAAATGATGACTTCTTACATGGATTAAGCTGTGGAAGGTAATAACTGCAGCGACTATCGGCACCCAAGAACATGAAAACACCATGCTATCTTGTTTCACTCTAAAGAACTAGTGTAAATAAAAACCCCAAGACTAAAATCATCAGCAAACTGATGACGAGTAGGTATCTACACTATTGTAGCTAGCTGCGTACACTAGCTGCGTGCAGATACATCTGTACAAGGATATGTCGTATGATATATAGTTGTTATTAGACGGGAATTTGATAAAATCACTACGAGAAACTAACAAGCGTTGTTGCTATGAAAAATTAAGTTGACGGGTTGCCATGGGTGCGGCCAATAAAAAACGTTGCATTTTTGTGTGTCGCAAAATTTTGCAAGACCCCAGAACTAAGACATAACCAAGACAAAAGAAGGACCTGTGCGAAACTATCCCGATGACCAGATTTCTAACTGTGCCAACTCTCCAGCCAGGTTTCATGCCAATGTAGAAACTTTTGATCGCCCTATAATGACGCATGATAAATTTCTTCTCCAAAATGTTTGCTCATACCTACCTATCAACAAACTGATCAATCGAAATAATCGATTTGTTAAGTAACGAAAATCTCGATATAATTGAATCGATCAATAATCGATTGATTTCGTCTCAAAATTTTAAATTGTAAATTAAAAGAAACTCGATAAAACTAAAGGACGTTGAAATTCTGTTCATGTAACTAGGGTCATACATAAGGTTTAATTTGCTAAATGCTGATTGCAGTTGTGTTGTAAAATACATCCAAAAGTGCTGAACGTTAGAAACATTCCCTGCGTTTCTAAGAGCAAAGCTGCGGAATACGGGATAAATTTCCTGTGTTCTCGAACCAAAAGTGTTGAATACGGGATTCATTTCCTGTGTTCCCAAATCAAAAGTGCGGGATTCACGTCCTGCATTCCGAAACCAAAATTCAAATCAAATCAAATTAAATCATTTATTTACCAGAAACACATAATAATTTAAGGGCAATTATTACAGCTGAAATATAAATAAAAAACATTTACCAGAAAGAAATTGATACACTTAGGTAAAAAACAACCAATACAAGCACACTATATGGACCAATTTACCACGTCTGCCAAGAACAGTTGATGAGTTACTCATCAAAGCTGTATGGAGCCAGCTTGATGAGGTACCGGGACCAGTTAGAGCAACCCAGATATAAGCGCAAAGGTAATGAGCACAGGATTTATTCGTACCTAAATAGATAGTAGTAACCTATGTTCCCAAAACCAAAAAGTGCTGAACGCGAAAACATTTCCTGTGTTCCAAAAAACAAAAGTGCTGAATGCAGGATTCACGTCTGGCATTCCAAAAACGAAAAGTGTTGAACGTGGGATTAAGTTTCTACGTTCCACAACCAAAAGTGATGAATGCAGGATTCATGTCCGGCATTCCAAAACAAAATGTGTTGAATTTAGGACTATAGTACTATAGTATACTTATACTAGTATACTATAGTATAGGAACTTATAAGTTCCTATGTTCCACAACCAAAAGTGCTGAATGCAGGATGCACATCCTGCATTCCAAAACAAAAGGGAAAGGACACAAAAGGAAAGAAAAGAAAACAAAAGGAAAAGGGAAAGTGTTAAATGTAGGATTAAGTTGCTCGATACACGGTAGGATTCACGTCTGCGTTTCAAACCAGAATTGCTAAATGTAAAATTAAGTCTCTATGCTACAAAACCAAATTGCTAAACGTAAGATTAAGTTCCTGCATTCCAAAACGAAATTGCTAAATGAGGTAAAATTCTGAAAATTTGAATGGCTAACTGTTGGATTCTGTTTCCTGCAGTCCGAACGAGTTATTGGTAGTTCTATGTGGGTTCTGTTCCTACATGTGAAATAATTTGCTGAGTGCAGAATGGAGTTTCTACTCCCACAACTTTAACCGTTAAATGTTTTCCTGCTTGCTGTACATTGAATGGCTAAATAAGGGATTTTGTTTCCGGCATTCCAAACAAGTTATCAGTAAATCTATGTCGAGTTCTGATCCTGTATATTTACAAACTGAAAACCTGAAGAATAAACTTTGTTTCTGTGGTCCAAAATGAAAACTTGAGATTGCTGAATATGAGATTCAGTTCCATGCTCCAAAAAACTGAACAACAAAAGGTTGAATTTCTTCTGATAGTCCCGGCGTTTTACATTAAAGGTGTTGAAAGAAAAGGTGCAGGAGGGTTTTGGAAGAATACACTTAAAGCAGATCGGCAGATTGGTCGATCGCCTTAACAAATTTTTCCCCTTTTGCTAACAAGAAGGCCGGAAGGCACAAAATTCGTTTCTCCAAAATGAAAGGTATAATTTTTAAACGTTTGGCAGCATTGGTAAAAAAGAGTGGATAAAAGGTTTTTTGGGTGTGGAGAGATGGTGGTGAAAATAAAATTGGAAAGAACGTACACAAAGGAACAACAAGTGAAGGTTGCCGAACTAAACATATCGATTAAGAAGTTCATGCCCGAAAATTGAGATGTGGTTGGTTCACATTACGCAAAACGTATCATATATAAACAAGAAAATACCTACCAAATAACTGAATAGATAGACTAGAGTTTTGTCTCTCAACGTCAAAAGATGTGGGTGACTCCCATTTTGGTGTTACTAAATTTAGAGCTAGGTACCCCATTTCGAGAGTGAAATGGTCACGGCTTTGGGATCTAGTTAAATCCCACATTGACCGCAAAAACGATTTAAATGAAATAGAAAGGCTCTCGTACCGTCTGGAGTCCAAGGCGACGGTTGGGAGCTAGTTAACAATGAACAAAAACTACCAAATTGTGATTTAATAACTAACTTAACAGTGCGGAAAACCTGATAAAACCATTGAAGCCCACTACAAAGCGATAAAAAAAAAAGTCAAACCTTAAAATAAAAACATCTGCTGTCACTTTGAACCTAACGGCTAAACGTTGGGCGAACGTGGGACAAGTTTCATTAAATGAAACCAAATTTTGAGTCCGTATTAACAAAATAAATATTGGCCTTCAACCATTTTCAATGAATGAAAATGTCAAACCCTTACAGAAAAGTATCATTGAGACTCTAATAATAAATCATTGGCTTTGAATGATTAATCATTGGTTGGTCAATAATATATCATTGAGTGTCTAATGATATATTATTGAAGTTAATGATTATTTTATGGTAGAATATCATTGAGGCGACTAAATCATTGAGGAGAATCATTGAGTTGTAAGTGATAATCATTGAGCTATGGCGGTATCATTGAGGAGAATCATTGAGCTGTAAGTGATAATCATTGAGCTTTGGCGGTATCATTGAGGAGAATCATTGAGCTGTAAGTAATAATCATTGAGCTATGGTGGTATCATTAAGGTGAATCATTGGTCATGAGTGATAATTATTGGCCAGGTTTTGGTCTCATTAGTGATTAATCATTAATAATTAATGTTAACTAACTAAATCATCGGCAACTGTTTTAGTAGCTAAACACCTATATACTTAACATAGGTTTCACAAAATGTTTAAATATCATTGAAACATTTATTACAGTGCAGTTACACACAATACATTTAGCACACACCATAAAACCAGAGATGAAAAATTTTCCTCGGTATAATTAAATTATTGGCCAGAAAATTTTTCTTGCCGAGCTGGCCAACCGGCCCGCTGTTCCCGCCCTATCGCTCTAGTGATGGGCAAAACGACTGATTCAGGTAATCGAATGCTGAGTGTTCGAATGATTTCGATAATCGAATGATCATCCAAATAAATTCGCACGAAAATCGACCTATTCCAATAATTGGAGTTCAGGATCGGCATCGTGAGAAGTTCGTGAATTCGTGTCTTAAGACGCCAGTTTCTCTGTTACCAAAAAATCCAAAATTTGGACCCATAATTTAATTATTCGAATACCTACTTGAAATCTCGCATTCGGACATCCGAACGATTTCAATAATCGAATGCCGCATTCGATTCTGCATTCGAATGTTCCACCACGACTTGCCTCGTAACGGTTTTCCCTTGTGTTCACTCTACTGTTGCTCTCTGTTACTCTGTGCTGTTGATTCGCCGCGGTAACCTGTGATTAATAATTAATTATTACTTCCACCAGTGGTCATGTTCGATTCCGCGAATCTTTTAAAAGTGAATGAAACGAGTGCATGTTAGTGCAATTTATTAATGAGAACGGAAAGCCCACCGGTGTCGCCTTCCTGGTCTGGGTACCTGTCCCTGGGTACTAAGGCCCTGCTCAATAAAGAATGCCAGATATGGTAGCCGAAGTTCGACGCCAGACGAATGAAGAAAATAATGAAGGAAGACCAGGGTTCCTGGGGGCTTAGTGGTGAAAATATTGGCATTTGGAGGTAAGTCCTTTGTTTCGCGCGCCCTTTTCTCCTTGCACAACAATATGGTGGCCATCCCTTGCTTACCTATTTCACACACATTGGATAGGGCTCAAAATTTGACTTATACTTACGTTTCAAAGGGTCTAGATTCCAAAACCAAAATGTCGGTCCGTCCGTCCAGGCCGTTTTGGCCAGTAGGAATTTTTTTACAAATTTGTAGATTTATCTGAAATTTTGACTAAATACTTGGTTTACCATCTAGTTGTGACCGCAAGGTTTTCAGCCCGATCGCCCAAACCCGTGGGGCGCTATGTGGCTAAAATGGGGCTACGGGAGGGGTTATTTGAAGGCTTTTGGCTATGGGATCGAGTTAGGTGTCGTTTTCGAAGTATTTTTGGACTAGAATCCATTTTAGGGGGTCCTGGAACGATCCGATTTCACTGTGGCGATCTATAGGGCTTTCATGGGGTTACAAATGGGATTTTTGAAGGATCCCAGGAAGTCAAATATTTTCCGAGTAAAAACATGGGTATACCTTCCTATTTTGAAAATCTTTTTTTTTGCAATGTTTTCAACAACAAAATTTTATTGACAAAACTTATTTTCACACAAGTAACCAATATCAAAGAATAATAGACCCTTGTGTAAAATTTGCAGCGTTTTAAAAATAATTTCGTTCCTTTCTTGGCGCCCCATTCAATATCAGGGGAAGCCATCCCTAAAATGCATTTATCGAACAAATTTTCTTTCTTTCCTCTTATATTTGATTATGTGTCTTGATTTATTATTACTTAATAAATCATAAGGCTAATATTAACCCTGTAAAGTCTTATTAGCACTATGATGAAATTTAAAATTGAATTTTGGCGTTGACTACCTGTGTAATAAACTTCATATGATTGTATATATTCTAGGGCGAATTGAAATGAATGCGCAGTCCTAGACCAAGGAGAGGTACGGGGTCCTCGTCTTGGACCGCAAGTCCAGGCGGGAATTGAAGAGGAAGAAGGACGGCATGCTCGACAGCAGCAGCAGCAGCAGCTCGAATGGAGAGTAATCGGCTAATGAAGCTTCTGCTTCTAAGGTATGGAAATTAAAATTTAATTTATAATTTAATTATAATGCCATACAGGCCAGTGGGCTCTTCACGGACCACTGACTGCAGTCCAATGTTGGTATCATGTACTCTCCAATTATAACATAGGTATTCTATTAGAGAGAAGTAGTATTCTCAAGTGTGCATTATTCTTTTTACTTTAGCCAAACTCATGTGATGAAGCTGCTGCTATGCCCAGTACAATTTATGATCTGAAGAATGGGTCCTCAGCTGCAGAAACCGTAAGTATACTTCCTACATAGTGAAATTCAAAATTGTTTAATTGAAAACGAAATTAATTTTAACAAGAGTATTATTCTGTTACAGAAGCAGAGCTCCAACAGCACACTCATTTTAGGAGGGAGGAGTAGTTATGTACTGACTTACTTGCCGCAGCCCAGTGCAAGCCCCCACAACCCCCCTCTCCACCACAAACTCACCCCTACATTAAACAGGTTATATTTCCTTCTTATTCACGGTTACTTACTGTTAAAATATGTTCAAATAATAAGTTACAAATAAAGTCCATAGATTAAAATGTACTTAACTGCATTAAGAATTCTTCAGCTGACGAAGTAACTACTAGTAGTTACTTAGTATTGTTCGTTTTCATTAAATAAACAGATGAGTTTTGAATGTATAAAAGTTGCCTTGTTATTAATAATTTGAACCCTTCCTCTATCAATGGTTTATCGTTGGAGGTTCTAATGATATTATCATTACAGTTTCACCAGTGATAAATCATTGAGTAGGTACCTAACCAATAATTATTATTGGTCAATGATAAATTAGCGAATACTTTTCAGTTAGTGATTATATCATTGGTGATGATTAAATAATATCATCACCAATGATATAATCACTTACTGAAAAAATCATTCGCCAATTTATCATTGACCAATAATAATTCAATGATTATATTGCACCAATAATTTAATCATTGCCAATGATAAAATCATTGCCAATGATAAAATCATTGCCAATGATAAAATCATTACCAATGATAAAATCATTCGCCAATTTATCACTGACCAATGATTTTCGCTCAATGATTCTCAATGATATTTTTCTGTAAGGGAAGAAAATACCTGCTGAGAACGGCGGTGATGGTCATTCGTCCATGAGGGTATTGACCTTCGTGAAGTACGAATTTCAAAAAGCAGTGGAAACAGATGGTTATTCCAAAGAGGTCATCAAAAGATAATTGAAAAGAAGATCATTGAAAAGAATAGTTTCGGCTAGGAAAAACTCGATGAAGAGTCAGAAACCCCAAAGAAAGTCACAACACATTCACGGCAGAAACTCATGTGCCAGCCTTCTACATAAAAAAAGTTTTGGTGGGAGACAAGGCAAGCATAAAAATAGAAGAGTCAAACAAAACAACAGCAACAAAAATTCCAAACAATAATTTGCAAATCGTCGAGGTTTTTTTTTGCAGGACCCCCAAGAAAAACGGTCAAAATTGCAAGTATTTTCTGTCAATGCAGCCACTACAATGATAAGTGCAAAAGTTTGCTACTGTTGACAAGCGGAAGCCCCGACTTCAGGGTCGCTGTTTCCTCTGTCTTAAAAGAAAGAAACACAACAGTCTAAAAAGACAACATTTAGCGGAAAATTGCCAAAAAGGTGTTTCCATTGCAAGGTAGTAAGAAACCAAAGGAATTAAAGATTATCCAACTATACTTGGACAAGACACTACCAAAAAAAAAAAAAAATAAAAAAAAAATAAAAAAAAAAATAATAATAATAATAAAAATAAAAAAAATAAAAAATATATAATAATAATAAATAAATAAATAAATACATAAAATAAACAGAAACATAAATAAATAACAATAACAAGTCCTAAATCCTCCGGCGGGGTAGCCCTGCTGGTAAGCCAGCTGGTGCGTCGGACGTGGCTGACACAGTTACACGCTCTGTCCTGGTTTCTGAAAGCATGCCTACCATTGGCTGTGAGTTGCAGGATAGTTTACAGATTTGGCAATGTATCTCCGTTTTGTTCATTAGTGTTCCCCACGCGGTCTTGCTCGGGTTCCTCTGGGCCGGGGGGGAGGTGGCCAAGGTAATCCATAAATGCGAACGAAAAAGGAGGACCTGTCAAACTTCCTCAAATGCCAGAAAACTGCCTAAGCAATCTAGAAGTGTGAACTATGAAGGAGGGCCTGTCATGCCCTTTAAATGCATTCATGGTTTGGATTACCTTGGCCCTCAAACAGTTCGTCATGATGAAACAACCCAAAATTTAATGAGGAGGTGCTGCCTATTTACATTCATGGCAGTAAGGACCATAAATGTTGAGCAAATTCGGGGTATGATTGCTTTGTTGCGTCAAAAGGGTTGTGGTTGTGTCTGGCAATGCAGCACAGTTTAAGCTAACCTCATAAGTTGTGAATGTTCCTTTTAGTAGGGACAGCAAAATATCATAAACAAATATACCTGTAACAAAATACGACAAAATAAACAAAACAAAACATACCTAAACACTTACTTAAACAAAATACAAAGAACCGATTCATACCTAAACTGTCACCCTGGTAGGTTCGATATCATGAACGACTCGTCGGTCTTGTAAAACATCGCCAGCATGTGCCAGACAGACACACAACTACGAACGAAGCTGAAAGAAATCGTCCACTGACCACAGTTGGACAGGGTTTAACACAATCGAACGAACATAATATGGATATTATCCTAAAGGTCGCCATTCTTGAACAGCTACAGTCAGAAAAGTCAACTTAAAATGAGAGCTGGAAGAAAGGCAAGTCAGCATTGGACAAATTTCATAAACTTTTTCGGGAAGTTCAAAAGGGATAGTTCACGAACCTAAGGAAAAAACCTGCAGTTCCCCACAAAAAACCTCGGTTTGTAGTTGCTCGGACTAAACGAGTAGGGGATGTGTGCAGGTAAATGAGAAACAAAATTCAGATGAAAACAATCAAACGAAATTCACTTCAAAAACCCATTGTTCACCCAAAACCACTACCACTCTACCAGCTGCTAACCGAAACAATCCCCCTTGCCCTCAACGAAAGGCGGCTGATGCTGCCAATACAAAAACCAAGAGATGGACACGATTGCTGTTGGTAAGAGCAGCCAAATCTAAAAGTTCACTCAGCTGAATGATCAAATGGAAAACTTCCACCCTGAGTTCCATTGTTGGTACCTAGTCCAAAAGGTGGTTCTCTCGTTGTGGTGAAAAAAGCAGTCTTGTACTTCTTGTTGCAGATTTCCTGGTTGCCAGTTTGTTTTTTCGTTTCGTTTGTTGTGGTTCTTTGTTAATATTAGTTTGCTTTCGCTGTTCGTTCTGATTGGATTCGTGTTTTGTGCGATGATAGTCTCTTTGATTAAATAACGGACTAGTTTTCGATGACTCCTTGATTTTCTGGAATGTAACATGCGACCAAAGCAAAAGCCAACTGAAATAAAACACCCAGCCATGTTTGGTAGAGTAAATGAGTTGAAAGCACCTTAGGGTGAAATGTGTAAAGGTATGCATCGTTTCCAATTCTAAACACTCTTAGCTAACCCAGTCAAAATTATTGTAAAGCTTCGCCTTGGGGAGTGTTGCCAAAAGGCAATCCGAAAAGGCGGGAAAAGAAACTAGTTGTTGGGAGCGATCTGGTGGTAGTTGGTGAACTAACAACAAAGAAGGCGACTCGGCTTTTCGGGAGAAGTTGCGTCAGTTACTGTAAGACTGACTGAGGAGTAGTTTGGTGTCGTGATCGGAGTGACGCAGGGAGACGATGCAGCCTCGCAAGAGTTAAAAGGTATGTGCTAAATTGATATCACAAAACAAATGGTTTTGTGATCCAAATGTCGATGAAAGGCCGCGGATACGTGGTGAAAGAAACCATAACTGGTTTATAAAACCGTGAGGTAAAGGGGTAGACTATAAGGGGTGGTGGAGGTCTACTGGACAGCGGATCCATAAAGGATTCAGGAATAAAATGAATAAAATTGGACCTTCATGGTCACTGAAAGGGATCCGGAATCCAAACTTAGATTCGAATGTCACTAACTAAAAGATTGAAAAGAACGTAATAAACCTAGGCTAGTAAACTTGCAATAAATAAATGTTATATTGCGTGAATTTACTATAAATCTTGGAGATTCATTTGATTTCTCTACAACACGGGCCTGGATGGCCCTTCGACCTAGGTCCCGAATCGGGACTCCCGATTAATTTCAAGACTAGGAATCGACTATTACACATTATGCACGAAGATACATAAACATTGTGAAATGTTATTACATAATTTAATAAATAAATGAAATGAAATGAAACCTACTTCAAGAACCGAAAGGAATTTTAACAAACACAGGAGTCACTTCAGCTCGCTAAAACTAAGAATAACGTGTCGTAATCGTACAACCATTGGAAGGTTGAAACCAGTCCTTTCCCTCGGGTTTATTTTCGTCCTACCCTTGAAGGGCCAACCTAAATATAGACCACCAGTTTTGAATTATCGTGTTGTTCTCCGGGAGGAAAGGTTGATCTTTGCCTCCCCCTTTCAAATGTCACGCCAATTTGACTCCGTTGTTTCGCAGTGAACGTACAATCTACAGAAGGGTTCTTTTTCAGGAGATGAAATTGTTGTAGTTACCGTCAAAATTCGCGTTTTCTCCCCATTAAATGGTCCGTCAAAATAGAAGAAAGTGGTGAAGCTGAGGAGGACCACGTCGACCAGGGAAACCTAAAGAAAAGAAACCTCTTGAAGACGCTTTGGATCCAGAATCCAGTAATGATTCAGACTTTTTCTTCGCCTCTGAATTCATGAATACTCCAACAAAGCCACCGTTTCTTGAAAGACCTCACCCCCTGCTTGAGTAAGGACTACGTCACATCCAACTTTGGTGATGTATTTCTGACTGAAAACGAGCTTCACCTGTTGGCGAAGCTGCCAAAAGTGAAAGATAACATGGACTGAAAATCAGCCGTGCTCACAGGTCAATGCACAAACATCGCGATGTTTGCACGCGTGCATTGGATTTGAACGAGTGTAGTCCTGGCGAAAAGCCTGAACCCCGGCCACTACAGTTCTCGTCGCGAACAGCTGTTATGTACCGACATGTAATTTTTTAGTTTTCTTCATCAGAAGAGGATTTAACTACTTTATTTGTACCTACTCGGTAGAGTTGACAAATTAAACCTGAGTGGTTCGTACGACTCCTAACCACTAAAATACAACAAACATTTTGTTTGCAGCACGATATCGCAGTCGCTGTTGAAAGTTACCGTACCTTTGACTATGCTATGGTAAGCACAATCAGCGAGTCAAGAGTTTGAAAGTCCTTCCAACAACAACCTCACGAACCAATTTCTCGAATCTAGCGTGTCCAAATGGATTCTTGTTGGCCGTAAATATCTGACCATTAGTAGCATCCACTAATCAACTTAACCCCTAATAATATTATCACGTTGTTACTATCGGATGTAAGCAATGAACCGAAAATTCGGTGTTGGAAGCGCCTCTAAAAATGAATTCACCGTTGGTGATTCTTTTTATGGTAATGTTATCAGTGAAATGTGTACAGCACAGATCCAAAAGAGTGATCCATGGGTTAGTTTTGGAGGATATCAGCAAGTCATACGGAAGGCCCACGACGTACACTGCCATCCGGTATTATGGATCCGTTTCTTACAGCCACATGTATTCTATTTCATGGTACCTGACGTTCTTGGGAGTTCCCACTGGAGTGTTTTGTTCGGGATCGATTATTACACCAAAAGCCTTTCAAACAGCTTGTCACTGCATAGCCGATTTTCAAAGTGGCGGTGATGGTTTCCTGAAGGATTTAGCTGTTAGAAATGCATTCGAAGGATCAGTTGTCATCTATCTCGGGGTCAGCAACGTTTTTGGTGAGAAATCGATGGTCAAGACTACTCCGCTTGTGTCGGAGAAGTTCATTAAACATGAAAAATGTAAACAAATTGGAGATGGGTGGGTAGTCACACACGATTATGGTCTAATACGAGTCTCGAATTCTTGGATGAAGACTGATGACACAGTGCCATATGCCTGGACTGAGATAGAATGGGCTCCACAATACACCATCCATGAAATCGAAGAGTTTCACAAATACGCAATGGAGCGACAGCTGGTCTGTTTGAATATTGGATTTGGCGTGTACAGCAGAACGCAGTACGTTACCAGCGATGTGCTGCTGCATGGATGGGCGGTGCTCCAGACCAAGAGGAGATGCGTCAAAGAAACAGCTTTCAGCAGGGGTGTCTCCCTCGGGGATATCCCAGAGGTCATGTGGGATTGCGGAATGGAGTTCCCCTTCCATCAACAAGAAGTCGGAGAGGGCGATTCCGGCGGTCCTGTTTCCTGCGACAATCAGTATTTTGGGCTAGTTTCTGGCACATCATTCTCCAGAGATGATAGAGGAATAGTAAACTACGCAGTCTCAAAGTACCACCCACTAACACACAGTCTCTTTGCCAATGCGTTGGAGTTTCGGGATTCCCTGTCGTTTTTTATAGACGACTTCAAAGACACTTACAACGAAAAGGTTATCGGGATCGATGAACCACGATTCATGTTACATCATTGAAATAGTGGTGACCACCTTACATCGGTGCAAAGTTCTTGAATGCATACTAACATTCATTCATTATGTACCTAGTTCATCTTCTTTTTCAATTAAAATAATTTTTGTTTCTAAGTTTTATTGGTTGCCACAAGATCCAAAGTGATGTGCCGCTCGAAGGCATCTGCAAGTGTGGAGGCCCATCCATTGCGGTCGCAGACTCTCAGAATCTGATGGTATGTTCAGGGAAAATCGTTGCAAAATTTACACAAGGGTTTTTTAATCTTTGATATGCATAGGTTAATTGTGTCAAAAAGAAAGAACACAAAAAAAAGTTGTCTGTAGGTAGGGGAAGGGTGGGTAAGACGGGATAGTGGGGTCAAATGGGATACCTTCAGATTTGGTCGTCAGGTGTAGCTATCTGTAGGCTGACCAGTTTGATACGATCGTTTTGATGTAGCAATCAGTGCACAGTTGGCACTTTGAACTCAAAGTAGTTTTTGCGCCTGTCAAGACGATTTTTGCGACAATTCCAAATTAAAATCGCTGGAACCGGATGTTTTGAGCCGTACCACAGGTATACATCAACGCAAAACCTCAAGGTAAGCGACTGAATGCTTGAAGGACTTGATAAGCTACTATTTGCTTCTAATTAGAAGTCTCTATGTTACGCTGAATCAAAATGGTAGCCAATGTGGTTGAAGATGCCGAGTGGGGCAAGACGGGGTAGGTACCAAGCTGCGGGGCAAGATGAGATAGGATTTTTCTGAAGAGGAATCACTTGACGAATAATTCGACGAATAAGACTATGGCGATGCCTGTGTGCACTCCAATCACCTACCTAATAGTAAGCACAGCAATGACTGAGAGTTTTCTTCAGTCTGCACAGTCTGCAAGGATATATCCAGCTAAAGCTATAAGTAGCTCACGACTCATGCAGCGGGTTTGAAGGAGATTAGCAGTTCGTCTGCAATTTTCGGTCAACAATAATACCTCAGGTGAAATTAAATTAAAATATTTGAGAAAAAAATGGTGATTGGGAACGATTTGTATCATCTTCGAAAGGTATCCCATCTTACCCACTCCTACCTCAAAACGCTGCAAATTTTACACAAGGGTTTATTATTCTTTTATATACGTTACTTGGGCAGAAATTTAATCCTGTCAATGAAAAAATTTAAAAAGTTTTTTTTGGATTTTTATCTCAAAAAAAAAAAATTTTTTTTGGATTTTTTGTTCAAAAATGTGTTTTTTCAAAAATTCTGTATTTTTTACTCGAAAAATATTTAACATCCTAGGATCCTTCAAAAATCCCATTTTTAGCCCCACGAATGCCCTAAAGATCGCCCCAGTGAAATCGGATCGTTCCGGGACCCCAAAAAATGGATTCTACGTCCAAAAATACTTCGAAAACGACACCTAACTCGATCCCATACCTAAAAGCCTTCAAAAAAACCCTCCCGTAGCCCCATTATAGCCCCATAGCGCCCCACGGGTTTGGGCGATCGGACTGAAAACCTTGCGGGCACAACTAGATGGTAAACCAAGTATTTTGCCGAAATTTCAGATTTTAAAAAAAATTCCTACTGCCCAAAACGGCCTGGACGGCGGACGGCGTACGGCGGACGGCGTACGGCGGACGGACATTTCGGATTTTGAATGTAGACCTCTTGAAACGGATAATGTCAAATTTTCAGGCCGATCGGAGTCGTCGACCCGCGTCGCGAAAACATAGGTGTATTATTCCAAGAATAATAAACCAAAATTGGGATTTGGGTGTTCCCATCAAATTTAATCTGATTATCAGGGTGCGTTGAAATTCTCCAAATTGCCAACGTTTCTCATTAGAATACATCCCTACGAATAAAACAGTGCCGTTTTTAGCTACATTTGAATGAAATTGTAGTCACTATCGCCCATAGAAGTTATGGTATCCCGTCTTAACCACCCTTCCCCTACAAAGTTTGGACAGATGTGGGACCTCGAAAAATAAATTTGGTATGCTTCCAAGTTCTTGGAAACCGACACCTTTTCTGACCTCCCAGCTGGGATCCTTCAAAATCCTCATTTGTAACCTGCATGGAAAAAAAAACCCAACGGTGAAATCGTATTTTTCTGGGACAACCAAAAATGGATTCTCCGTCCAAAAATACTTCGAAATCGACACGTAAATCGACCTCATAGACGATAACCTTAAAAAAAAAAAAAAAAAACCTCCCGAGGCCCCTCTATAGGTCCCACAGAGGGTCTGACCGATCGGGCTGAAAGCCTTGCGGGCAAAACTCGAAGGTAAACCCAGTATTTTCTCAAAATTTCAGTAAAAAAAAAAAATCGTGCCCAAAACTGTTTGGACGGCGGACGGAAGAAGAAGAAAATAGTTTTTATTGCGCACCGAGATGTACCTACACTGAGAGAAAAAACGGCCTAAAATACTGTTAAAGTTTAACAGTATAATCCTGTAATGCTCTGCCAACCGTATTGATACTGTTAATGAGTGAATACTGTTATTGAAATGCCGCCCCCTGAGTATACTGTTAATGTGTCCGCTGCCCCCGCCAATACGGTTAATGTAAAGCAATAGCAGTATTTCAATTCGGTAACTCTCTGCCAACAGTATTACTCAGTAAAAAAAGTTTGCTTTAGCAGTATCCCTCAATACTGTTGATGCGTTCATTGGCAGTATTTCTTGTTCTGTTAATGCCTTCATTGGCCTCAATCAATTCTGTTGAAGTTTGCTTTTAGCAGTATTGCTCAATGAGGTCAATGAAGGCATTAACAGACAAGAAATACTGCCAATGAACGCATCAGCAGTATTGCTCAATACTGCTGATGCGTTCATTGGCAGTATTTCTTGTTCTGTTAATGACTTCATTGACCTCAATCAATTGTTGAAGTTTGCTTCAGCAGTATCGCTCAATACTGCTGATGCACGCACTAGCAGTGTACCCAATACGGTTAGGGTAGGTACTATCAGTATATGAGTCGGTTGATGTGACCATGTTCTGTTCAGTCAATGTATGCATTGACAGTATAGGCAATACTGCTGATGCGTGCAACAGCGGTATTGACTATACGGTCAATGCATACATTGACCGAACAGAACACGGTTAATGTACCAGTGTTCTTCTTGGATGATGCCAGCATCGACTGAATAGGAAATTCTGCAGAACAGTATTGCCTATTCAGTTGATGCTGACATCAACCAAGAAGATCACTGTTACATCCACCAACTCATATACTGGCAGAACTTGCTCTAACCGTTTTTTTTTTTGTTTTTTTCAAATTGGCTGCAGCATTTTGAAGCAATGAAATATCAAGCAATTGACTGCAAAACCAAAAAAAAAGAAACGTTTAGAACAAATCATACCAGGATACAAGGGAGAAGACAGTTGGAAAACAAGGTGTTTTCAATTTATATACAGTTTATTCCTTAATAAATCTTGAATAAATCACATTTCTTTCAAGTACAGTCGTTCAAATGTGCGTACAAAACCGATTTGTTTTTCTCAAATTTTGTTGATAACTAAGAACAAGATGATACTTCAAATTCGTTAAAGTTGCCTATAACCAATAGGTAGGTAATTAAAGTCATGTATTATGAATGGGCGATGAAATTCATTTCAACATAGCCAAGAATCTTAAACGTGAAATGAAAAAGACTTGAAAATGCGAACAATACTTATTAGAAAAGTGCATTCTTTACAACATTCAAGTTATTATTCTAACATCGACTGAGTTATATGATTTGTTAATAAACGATGATATTTACATTCAATAATATTTAAATTCGTGCAAATTTACATACATAACAAATGAGGAGGTTGCACGACAAAAACTATAGTTATAGTATAGGTACTATAGCCATTTGAGTGAATTTAATTTCTTTGTTAATCAACATGATATTTATATTCAATGATAAATTCGTTCAAATTTACATACATAACAAATGAGAAGGTTGCACCACAAAAATAATACCTAGCGTTAGTATACTATATTCGCTTGAGTGAATTTAATTTTTGGTTGGTTTCAATTTGGATTTAGTACTTTTTGGTTGAAAACTCAATTTGAAAACGCTAATTTTCAATGGATAGTATGGATAGATAGCGCGCCTTCTTGTCAGTTCCTCCTCAGCTGATTGTAGACTCAAGCGCAAGATGAAAGCGCTGATCTTCACGCCTTGCACCCTGCTTAGCCCACCTTTGACGATCAAGGGCAGTAGGTTTGTTCATCTCCCCTGTTAAAAAAAGGATAATAATTGTAATGTATTTACATCAAAAGGGTTTTCAGTCACATGGGTCAGTTCACAAATCAGCAACTTCACCAGCTTTCCAATGGTACTAAAGTCAACATAAGTTGTCAATCAGGTGATTGATAGCTACCTGATTTTAAGTAGAGGTTGAGTCGCTCCATATATATCTGCTTCCTCTCCGCAGTTCTCTGATTATCCTTCTCACAAACGGTGAGCTGGAATATTCCCTCGTGGTGTGTACGGAGGCCTTTCACCAAGGCTGTTGGTTCAACTTCAGGGTGTAAGTACGCGAAGTCTAGTGCTACCTGTCAACAGATAAGAGATAACACGTCATAGCGGACCATCATGGAGAGTTGTAGATGCAATAGGGGGGGGGGGGGGGTGTAAATGGGCACGTACTTCATAATTATATGAAACATTCGGGCAAGAAAGCGTCTTACCAATTTATATCCAATAATTGGGAGGAATGGGTAAAAGCAGACATCAGTGTACTGTTGCGTAGGTACGCAAGTCTGTTGACTCGACTGTTGTCGTCTTCTTCGACAGCTCAGTAAATTGTGGGGAGTCACCTCCACACTACGCTTGTGCTCTGGAGGAGGAGGAAGTCTCTTTAAATCTGTGAACAACAGGTCAATATGCCAATCAATAAGGTGGAAGACATGTTTTAGTCAAATGTTCTTCAAAATCTGACATAATTACCTTCAACTGAAACTTCTGCCTCTAACTGCAACCTTTTCTTTGCCCTTGGATGAACTTTTGAGCCCGAAGAGTGCTGGGAGTCGTTCGACCCGCCTGGCTTGTCTCTTCAACGGTAGTTCTCCTCTGCTGCTTGATTGGAATGACGTCGACGGTTTCGCTGGACTGGGAATGGGATTCGCGAGAAGGGATTCTGCATACTGAAACAGCAAATTGGTGGCGTTATCCAAATGACCATGGTGACGTGTTGATGGAGGGATTCATGTAGGGATTCTGCTAAAAATATGGCAATATCACGAAATCGCAAAGCTTTGGACAACCTACTTCGTGTCTGAGGTTGAGAGGTTTTCGTCTTCTGAGTCTTGGAGCCCACGGTTGAACCACGCTCAGCACTTGAGAAGGAGAAGGGCCTTTTCTCCAAAACTGATGCCTTCGATTTCCTTTACCACCTCTCGGTTTAAAAGGGTCTGTAACGTCGCCGTTCTGTCAAACCCAAGAGCTGAAACCAACAACATCACCGCACATTTCGTTTTTGGAATCTAGACACTGAAATGGATAGGTAATCAAATTGTACACTATCGTATGAATCCAGCGCATTTTGAATAAGCCGTGATCATTATAGTACATGTGGGTAACATCCCAGCATTACGTTACTACAAAATGGAAAAAAAAAAGTGTGTAGGTATGTAGAAAAAACGCTACAAATTTTACACTAGGGTTTATTATTCTTCGATTTAGGTTACTTGTGCCGAAATTCAATTCTGAGTCAATCGAAAAATTTTTAGAAAAACAAATTTCTTTTTGATTTTCATTCAAAATTTTTTATTTTTTTACTTGAAAAATATTTGAACTCTGGGATCCGTCAAAAATCCCATTTGTAGCCCCATGAAAGCCCTATAGATCGCAACAGTGAAATCGGATCGTTCAGGCACCCCAAAAAATGGATTCTACGTCCAAAAATACTTCGAAAACGACACCTAACTCGACCCCATAGCCAAAAGCCTTTTTAAAAAACCCTCCTATAGCCCCATAGCGCCCCACGGGTTTTGGCGATCGGGCGGAAAACCTTGCGGTCACAACTAGATGGTAAACCGAGTATAATGTCAACATTTCAGATTTTTAAAGAAATTCCTGATTTAAAAAAAAAATCCTACTGCCCGAAACGGCTCAGACGGCGGACGGACATTTCGGTTTTGGAATCAAGACCTCTTGAAACGGATAATGACAAATTTTGAGGCCGTTCGGAGTCGTCAACCTCCGTCGCGAAAACATAGATGTAGGTATTATTCCAAGAATAATAAACCAAAAATTAAAAAAAGACTTCGTGTTTTAAAATTAAAATGCAATTCACAAAATTAATAAAAGTTGAAAATTAATTAACAAAATACCGAGTTTCTACTGTACAGGAATTTGACCGTGACAAGTAGGTACCTACGACAAATACAAAAAATGAAATAGGTACGTAAATAATTGAAAAATTATAAAAATAAATTTTTCCTCTAATTTCTTATATATATATATAAGAAATTAGAAGAAAAATAAATAAAATGGGTAAAAAATAAATAAATAAATTACAAAAATTGTAAAACAAAAAACACTACTCAAGACTAACAAAAACTCCTAACTACCCCTGACACTATACCTAGTGTGGTTAGGAGTTTTTGTTTATTAGGTTTTTGTAGTATTCATTTAGAGGCTTATAGTCTTCTCACTAAATAAATACTCCTAAACCTATGTGTTCTATCAACCTAGTCAATAAATAAACCTATTTCTTTCTAACCTATTCAAAAGCTAAATCTATTTTGATTCACAGAAAAAAAGTACCGAAATAAAAACGCTGCAAATTTTACACAAGGGTTTATTATTCTTTTATATACGTTACTTGTGCAGAAATTTAATTTTGTCAATGAAAAAAAAAATAAATTTTTTTTTTGTATTTTTGTTTAAAAAAAAAAATTATTTTTGGATTTTTTTTTCAAAACTTTTTTTCAACATTTGTTGTTGTTTTTTACTTGAAAAATATTTGACCTCCTGGGATCCTTCAAAAATCCCATTTTTAGCCCTATGAAAGCCCTATAGATCGCAACAATGAAATCGGATCGCTGCGGGACCCCAACAAATGAATTCTACATCCAAAAATACTTCGAAAACGACACCTGACTCGATCCCATAGCTAAAAGCCTTCAAAAACCCCTTCTGTAGCCCCATTTTAGCCCCATAGCGCCCCACGGGTTTGGGCGATCGGGCTGAAAACCTTGCGGGCACAACTAGATGGTAAACTGAGTATTTTTTCAAAATTTCAGATTTTTAAAAAAATTCCTACTGCCCAAAACGGCCCGGACGGCGGACGGATATTTCGGATTTTGAATGTAGACCTCTTGAAACGGATAATGTCAAATTTTGAGGCCTATCGGAGTCGTCGACCCCCGTAATAATACACCGGAATAGGTGTATTATTCCAAGAATAATAAAGCAAAAGGGCCCGGAAAAAAATCCCCAGTATTTTCCGTTCCCGGAGAAGAAATAGCGTTGTTGGAAATGCAGGAGAATCTCCTGATGATAATAATATTATCATGTACCTACTATACTACAATTTAGTAGGATACTATGTCATATTATCCTATAATAATAATATAATTATCCTATAATAATATTATCCTACTACATTACTCATAATAATATCATCCTACTACATTACTCATAATAATATCATCCTACTACATATTATGTCATATTATGCACTTGTCGTAGGGGTTAAGGTAAGCAGTTGGTGCCGTCGAATCGGGTCTTATTGTTTCTGTATTTCAAAGCTCCGGCTTACCCACTCATCGTGCACGATGTATTTGAAAATTTTCGGGGCCCAAAAAAGTTTTAAAGTCCCGTCTACTTAAATTTTTGGCGGGTAAAAAAATTATTTCCGCTTGTTCCTTTTTACCATGAAGGATGAATCGATTTACAGTCATTTTTCGTTGTTTTTTCAATTATTTTTACGCTGCTCCCGCGGTGACTAGGTACAGGTTTTATCTTTTTAAAAACGTTTTCAAAGGTTCCGGGACGAATGATGGTAGAATTCGTTTGCGTTTTTTCAGACTTTATGATTCTGAAACCGGGCTTACATTATATATTATACCTCCTGACGAAAAACCATGTTTGGATTTCATCTATTGTTATCATTATTATGAAATAAAAGATTTTTAAAGTTACGGATCCCCCCCCCCCTTCCATTTTTTGTATTGGGGGATTTTTTTCCGCCCTGCAGGATCTTTTTTTCTGGGAGTATTTTCTGATTATCCCTATTTTTTAGTATCCTAACCAAAACGTGAACCTATCGCTAATAATAAAAAATTAAAAACCTACACCTAACACTTACTTTGTCAAAGCAAATATCCAAATGGTGTGGAGAAATCCGAAAGAAGTCAATAAAAATCGCCAGGTTGTGAAGTAGGTACACGCACTTATCTTACACATGCTCAGTAGAGCCAAACAAGTCGAAGTGAGCTCTCTGCATCAGTCAAGTTGGTGGCCGGAGTTGGGAAGCGCATGCGCAGTGCTCAAATTTCTCGTGGAGGAGATGCTTTAACAGTACCAACTGCCCATAGAAGACACGATAACAATATCAAATTCGATTGTTGCATCCAAAACAAAATGGCTACTTTACACTTGACCGAACATGTTGACCTTACACTCGGTGACGTCACTGGTCAAAGTCGGTTACCTACTGATTACATAGGTACGTTTTGAATACTGTTAAAAAAACAAAGACGCAGTTTAACAAAAGGACGAAATAAAGGAACATGCACTATTTTTTTCATTCGCCAGCCGAGGTGAGTCAATTGGGGCTTCCCAAACAATTGCATTGCGGAATATGGATGTTCATTTAGCGAAATGAACCCATTTCATCAGAATGTTTCCTGCGTCTGTTTTGAGCCAAAGAAATCATATGTTGTAACCCTGTTCTTCAAACTAAGAAGTGCCTGATTTCTTTTGCAAATTGACGTTTAGACAAATTTGAAGGCATGGTGACAATGAATGCATTACATGCAATGAATGCATCGTAAAGAGAAAGACGTAATTTTCAAATGTCAACATGGGTTTCAACATGTTAATCAAGTTGCTGTTCTGTGATGACAGTTAAATTTAACTGACATTTATGTATGATCGATCGATCATGCATTTGACTGATTTCCATACAAAAGGTGAAGGGCAGTATCCGGTAACAGATCATGACATTGTCATAGTGGATTACCTACAGAAAAGTCCAATGTTAGTAAAAATTATAAATTCAAAAAGCTAGATTGAACTATGACATTTGGATCCATTTTTCACCCTCAATCAGTGATTTTCTTTATTGAATCACTCAAAATAATTTAATTTTATGTTTCATTTGAAGAGTTGAGTCCAAGTATTGGGAGAACGCCACAATTTGATTCAAATTTAACTGATTCCATCAAATTGTCCACCAACTACCTACCTAGGTCTAACCACAGGTAGGTAGGTAGTTGGAAATAGCTTGACGAAAAATTCTAAAAAAAATATCAAAAAATGTTGAAAAATGTTAACAAATGAATGGACATTTTTATCATTTTTTTTTTTTTGGCGTTATGAAAACGTGCAATTTCACGAACTTTACGTGCGCTAACGCTAAATGCCCTCCTGCACTTTAAGTCGTGGAATCTTGAATTTTCCACCATGAAAAATCATTTGTATTCCTTCTCTTGTGCGGGGGATTTTTTTGGGATTTATTGGATGTGGTCAAGCACACTTTTGGTTTATTATTCTTGGAATAATACACCAATGTTTTCGCGATGAGGGTCGACGACTCTGATCGGCCTCAAAATTTGACATTATCCGTTTCAAGAGGTCTACATTCAAAATCCGATATGTCCGTCCGCTGTACGCCGTCCGCCGTCCGGGCCGTTTTGAGCAGTAGGAATTTTTTTTTTTAAATCTCAAATTTTGACAAAATACTTGGTTTACCATCTAGTTGTGCCCGCAAGGTTTTCAGTCCGATCGCCCAAACCCGTGGGGCGCTATGGGGCTACGGGAGGGTTTTTTTAAGGCTTTTAGCTATGGGATCGAGTTAGGTGTCGTTTTCTAAGTACTTTTGAACGTAGAATCCATTTTTGGGGGTCCCGGAACGATCCGATTTCACTGTTGCGATCTATAGGGCATTAATGGGGCTAAAAATGGGATTTTTGAAGGATCCCAGGAGGTTAAATATTTTTCGAGTAAAAAATGAATTTTTGAAAAAAAAAATTTTTTTGAAACAAAAAATTTAACAGAGAGCTATGTTGAACAGAGGCTGAGCTAGAAATGTTTTAGTGACAGCACCGCTGACTGCGGCTGAAAAACGTGACCAGACCCCATGATTTGCCCCCCAGCGTTCATGATTTGCAAAAACAGAGTGGGAGTGTATTAACAAAGTTATAAAATCTCAAACGTTTAATATACACGTTTACAGAGTTGATAATTTTCTGAGTTAACCATGTCAAGAAGAGACAATAACCATTTTGGGTGTCACAACTTTTTAGAGCAGTTAATGTATAAATCAACAGACTTTCAAATCTCCTGCAATAACCGTATTGTGGGGTGGCATTTACAGAGTCGGGCTGTAATAACAGTATTACAGGTTTCGATACTGCTGATGCATGTTATAAATGAATTCAGATACTATAGCAATAACCGTATTGGGTGCTTGCAATAACCGAGTTGAGGGTTCTTTAACAGTATCAGTGATGTTTTAACCGACTAATACTGCCAAGCCATGCTTTAACCGAGTCTCCATACAACAATTGTCATATTGCTCAAACCCTCATTAACCGTCTTCGCCTGTCCTATAGTGTTAACGCTTTTTTCCAAAGCTCATCAATAGTATTATACGGTTACTGCAACTATCTAACTCTGTTATTGTTACCAAAACACTGTTAAAGTTGGGGAAATCTTGGCAAGGGGCGGCATTTTACTCAATAACAGTCTTATTCTGTTATTGCAATACCGGGAATCGACGATGTTTAACAGTATTTACTCGTTAACAGTATTTTTCGTCAAACTTTAACAGAGTCGTTTTCTCAGTGTACTTTCTCCATAAATTGTACAATTATTGTAGGTTTATGGAGTAGGTATTAAATATATATAATATATGTCATTCGTCGAAGAGAGTAAAAAAAAAAACTGCAAACTAAAACAAAACAAACTATAAAACAAAAATATTTTTAAAAATCCGAATTATCCTAAGATGTACAGAATTTAAATGAGGGTAAGTAAATGAAAATTGAATGCAAACGGATAGGTAATGTCAAATTTTGAGGCCGATTGGAGTCGTCGACCCCCGTCGCGAAAACATGGGTGTATTATTCCAGATTCAGATTCAGATTCAAGATTTTTATTGCCAAGAACACAGAGTGCAAAGACAAGGTCAAAATTTTCTTACAAAATTACAGCTCACAAAACCTTACTTCAATAATACAGCGGTAGGTACATCATTAACAAGCTATTAGATAGTAATAATTTCCAAAATCTATGCCTAACTAGAGCTCTCTTACATTCTTTATACTGAGGAAAAATTCATTAAAATCAAACGGTGCGATGGATTTTAAAAACTTGACAAGTTTTGGCCTAACGTTTGTTGCCGTAAATTTCGCTCGCAACTCTTTAGGGATGGCATTGAAAAATTTGATACCCCACCATGAACTGCTGATGCGGGATGATTTCAAGCGGTGAAAAGGCACCAGCAAGTCACTCCCATGCCGTGTTCTATACCCATGAGTGGAGGTATGATACTCGTGTAAGTTAGAGAAAACGTAGCACGTAGCTTCGAGTATGTTAACCGCAGGGATGGTCAAGATGTTTAATCTTATGAAGGCTGGCTTACAATCCTGCTGGTACTTCAGCCCAGCGACCACTCGTACACCCCTGCGTTGGCATGCGAAAACTGCGGCAGCCGACGCGGCATGACCCCAACCGAGGATGGCATAAGTCGCACGACTCATAAAAGCAGCATGGAATGCTGCTACGACTGCAGTTTTGGGTAGCTTCTCCTGTAACCTACGCAGGAGGAAAACAATGGAATTTAACCTAGATTCAAGGTTCTCACAGTGTTGGTTCCAGTTCAGCTTTGGATCCACCAATAAGTACTCCCAGAAATCTAACGCTTAGGGGGTTTTCGACCAAGGATGACAAGTCTCGCAACCCAAAGTAGAGAGTCTCAGTCCAAGAATAATAAACCAAAACTCGATTGATACGATTAAAAAAAAAAGTTAGGAATTCTAGCATACTTAAAAAGAACGATGACACAATAGGAATGCAAAAAAAGGAATGATTTCCTAGGAAAGATTTCCTAGGAAATCTTTGAGTGGCCACCCTCGCACTTTTCTGAATGAGATTTTGTAAAGTTCAAAATTTAAATTCGAATGAGGTTTTGTAAAGTTCAAAATTTAAATTCGATTCAAAATCAATAAGAAATCGACAAGGAGTCTTGCAGTCGTGATCCGTAGGTAAGTCGGACTTATGGCACCTGGTTCGTCGATCCGAGCGCACAGGGAAGGAGAAGCAAAGAACAGTCTTCCAGCCCAGACTCGCGGTCTCCTGTCATTGGTGTACGTGGTGGGGTTATATATACACTTTCAGATCAAAAGAAAGAAATAGAGGAAGTAGGGAGATTTTTTTCATGTAACAAACCCAAATTCTCCCAAAATCGGGAGTTGCCGTAAACAAAACAATAACAATCTTCTTTCCTTTTAAATTCTTTCAAAAATATTACCGTATAGTTTTTGCAAAATTAACCTATATCAACGAATAATAAACTTTTCTGTGAAATTAATCCGATGAATTTTGGCTCTATAAGAATGCTGCCAATTCTTCATGAGGTACCGTGCAATCAAAAGTTATTGGCTATATTTCTCTCTCTGTTGCCATAAGAGTCGTTAACTGAATACAGGGAGCCGATGGACACTTTTGGCGCGCATCCTAAAAAAAAATAGACGCTCTCAAAACTCACTGGACTCTTCGGCTAAAGCCCAACAAAAACACCACCTTTGGCTTTGAAAATCGAAAATTCCTTCGAATGAATTGTTGAAATGTCAAGATAGTCGAGAGGAGGCCGAAACAGAGGAGACCGCCCCCTTTTGGCCGGCACGTTGGTCTGTTGGCCCCCCCGTTCTATTGATTTTCGCAGTTGGGAGGGGCAACTTACATTTCCCAAGCCCAAGTTTCTCGCTCGACATTCTCAGCCGAAGAAGGAAAAAGTTTAAAAGCTCGATTATCCCGATTTTTCCAATTGCTACGCGCGGAGTTTCCCTGAAAAACCCCGCTTCCGCTTTCCCTGCCGCGTTATTTTTTTCTCCGGGAAATGGTTTTCACGGGATTTTCCCCAACGTCGCATCGCAGCGTGTTGAAAATAGCCTAGCAGGTTTGTTTCAGTGTTTTGGCTCCTACTTACCTGGTGCGGAAAAAGTGCGCGTGTGTTGGAAGTGTTTCCTTTCCAAATTTCCGGAGATGTTGTGAAAGTGGGAAACGACGTCGGAGAAACCCGGAGCTGCGATTTGATTTTTTTTCTACTAGATTATTTCGAACGACAACTGGACCATCCCAACCTCCATAGTATGCTACACGACCTGACATGAAGTGAGTATGCGAATTTTATTGGCTTTTAGTCACATTAGTGGTATAGATTCCTCTCTTGAACTCGTTTAATTCATCTGATCATAAATTGAATATTTTGGTCCATTCGTGAGCTAAAAATCTCAGTGATTGTGATGACCCTCACACTCCAAAGCTCACAATTGCTCCTTAAAAGTAATTTCCATCAATACAACGAAAATTGTACTCTCATCAAAACACGACGGAATTGAGATTAGTACTCAAGTTTGGAAAGTGGGTCAATATTGGCAGAAGGTAATCAGCGAGCACGAAATCGGTTTTAATTAAAAACCTCTTCAACTTCTCGGAATAATTTCCGCTCTGTGGATAAATTTGTATTCAACGGAAAGGCGTCCCAAACGAGGGAATTCAACGCGAAGAATCGCTGTGACCACGTTTTCTATGTCCATAATATGGAAATTACATCACATAATATTATTATTATGTCATGTGAATACACACTTAATAGAATAAGACTCACCAAAATGATATGTTCATAAAGCTCGATAATTGAAGACTTCTGGGAGAGATTGACCTAAGTCAGGGTTTTTCAAACTTTTCAGGAAACGAAATTTAGTGGGCCAAAGTCAGATGAAAAAAAATTTCGGGAGTGAATTTTTGAGGGAATGGGGGGGGGGGGGGTCGTTTAAAGTAAATAGGTACTTAGGTACTGCGAACCTAAAAAAACGAAATATTAGTTTAACTAGGTACTAAAAAAAATTGTTCAAAATGGCAAAACTCGTTTTGACTAGGGGGAAGAACGACCTAACTTGACAAAACCACGCCAAATACAGAGGAAATGAACCGTACAAATAAAAACCGTCCTCTTACCTAGGTACTTAGCCAACCGTCTACCAGCTCAATTGCACAATGTCATTCATTTTCTGTATGAATTGAGTTCCTGTTTCTGCTTTGGTTTAATATTGATTAAAGGGCACCCGGTACTTTTCGGTAACCACCCCCTCCCCGCCGTTTTAGACGTGTTGTCGCGGTGATTTTCGTTTATGTTTTCGCGGCGGAGGTCGACGACTCCGATCGGCCTCAAAATTTGACATCCGTTTCAAGAGGTCTACATTCTAAATCCGAAATGTCCGTCCGCCGTCCGGGCCGTTTTGGGCAGTAGGATTTTTTTTTTTAATCTGAAATTATGACAAAATACTGGGTTTACCATCTAGTTGTGCCCGCAAGGTTTTCAGCCCGATCGCCCAAAACCGTGGGGCGCTATGGGGCTAAAATGGGGCTACGGGAGGGTTTCTTAAGGCTTTTAGCTATGGGATAGAGTTAGGTGTCATTTCCGAAGTATTTTTGGACTCCATTTTTGGGGTCCCGGAACGATCCGATTTCACTGTTGCGATCTATAGGGCTTTCATGGGGCTACATAATGGGATTTTTGACGGATCCCAGGAGGTAAAATATTTTTTTAGTAAAAAATAAAGAATTTTTGAAAAAAACATGAAAAAAATAAAAAATAAAACTTTTTTTTGAAATATAAAAATCCAAAAAACATTTTTTTAAAAATATTTTTCATTAACAGAATTAAATTTCTGCACAAGTAACGTAGGTATATCAAAGAATAATATACCCGTGTAAAATTTGCAGCTTTCTCAGGAACTACTGGACGGATTTGTCTGATTTCTTTTTCTTTTGATCGGTATAATATAGGTACTATATTATATTATAATATAATATAATATTATACTATATTATAGTATAATATTATTATAGTATAATATTATTATACTATATTATATTATACTATACTATAATATATTGTAGTCTATTTTTATTTGACGGATTCTTTTTTTTTTTTTTTTTAACTCTATACAAAATTTTTGTGTGAGAATTCCTGGAAACTCAATTTTTTTTAACATGGTAGGTACATGTTTTTACGGGCGTTCTCTGGATTGGAATGTGAGTACACCGCCCGTAAACCGTCGTGCCTTATAGGCGCCTAAACGGCTGAACGGATTCTTGATTCTTGAATGGGGTTTTTTTTTTCACTTCAAAGTAGTCTCGCGGTACTAGTAATTCGAAAATCCCCAAAAGCATCTGTCTATCTCTTCTCCTAGGTCTCCTTTACAAAACAAAAAAAAAGTAGGTAATTCGGATCAGTACAAGTACCGAGTAACGTCAGTAAGTTTACCGAGAAAAGTCGCCGAGAACGTCCAAAAACCCTATTTTGAGAAAAACGAGAAAAACGAAATCGAGTGTGATTTCAAGTGAATTCGAGACGATTTTCAGTTCCTGATTTCTAATAATCGATTTTTTGGGGTTGTTGTTGTTGTTGTTGTTGTTGTTGTTGGACTCTATTTCTGTGGCACTCTCAAGAAGGGTGTGGCCATTATTATTGTTTATTTGTTTTTGTTTTTTGGAAATCTTTTTCCAGTAATGTTTGTAGGAACTCAGAGTTCCGAACTCTTGAGTTCCATAGAAAGGATTCACTTGAGTTCAGAGGTGAATTGTCTGACGACAAGTTATTTGACGATTTTTTGGGGTTATTAATGTGAAGAAGTCATTCTTGTAGAAGAAGGAGAAGAGGTAAACATAGGGAAGGGAACTGAAATCGGACGTTAATGTTTCAATTCAGTAATTTGTTTTTACGTGAACTTGGTTTTCGTGCGTGTTTCTTCGTATTATTTCCCACGTTTTCGTGTGTGATTCGTTCGGTTTGACTGTGCTGTAATGGGGAAATCAAATCTTTTTTTAAACGGAATGCCCCAATCCGATGGCCTAAAAAGGACGTGGAAAATGTTCCTTCCAGTTCATCAATTCCTGCTGTGCCACCTAAACGCCGGCGCGCCGGCTTTTGACGACTTCGGGAAGAAAGTTGAAGAATTTGGATTAGGTGACTACGATACCAATCATATGTATTGTCGACATTGGTGATGTATGGAATTCAATCTCCCAGTTTGCTGTTAGTAAAGTTTTTCAAGGTGAGCTGCCGTTTGGGGTCGAGGCGGTAGCGGACGACCCATCTAACGGCTAGAAACTTCACTGACTTTGGCAATTTTTAGGTCCATATTTCATGTAAATACTATTTTATCTTTTGCCTTGCATGTTTCAGAGTTGAAAAAACAAATTTTTTAATTTAATTTTTTTTTTAATTTTCGATTTAAACGAAAAAATGGGGTTTTTAGGAACCGGGTGCCCTTAAAAAAGCTGCAAATTTTACACAAGGGCGGCTTATTATTCTTTGATATAGGTTATCTACTTGCGCAAAAATTACGTTCGTGTAAAAAGTTTTTTTTTAATTAAAAAAACTTTTTTCGAAATTGTTTTTACCCGGAAAATATTTGAACACCTGGGATCCTTCAAAAATTCCATTTGTAGCCCCATGAAAGCTCTACAGATCCTCACAGTTTAATCTGATCGTTCAGGGACCCCCAAAAATGGATTCTACATCCCAACATGCTTGACGGCATGCTCACCCGCGAATAATCTATGTTAGTTGTCAATAGTACGGAGCACCTCCTGTTGCAGCACTTGAATGAGTCAATTTGTAGTTACAATAATCGCCAAATTATGTACCTGTACGGCTACGCAAAACTTTATCCACGCGCGCATCCGTATCAACCGCCTCGCACGTACCTACTGAACACATTTGATTGACCTATCAACCCCGGAAAAGGAACCTGATCTCCGAACTGAAAAAACATCAGCTTAGAAACAGATTAGAAGTGTCTCTCTGACCCCTTTTTAACAACGCACAAACCAGTGGCCAAACGGGTCGTTTTTCGTGTTGCCAATCGTGTTGCCTCTCACCCCCCCCCCTCCATCAGAGGTCTTCGTGGCCAAACGTGTTTCCCCGGTTTTGAGGTTAATTACGTAGCCGTTATGGATCAAGTCACAGTGACGTTTATTAGGTTGTTGGAAATTTGCCCTCAAATTTACGGTTTGATTTTTGTTTGGTTCAATATGAGCCATCTCTAACATCTCCCTTTCGAAAAGTTTGGGTTCTTTACCCTTCTTAACCCTTTCTTCCTGGGTTCTTTCCTACTTAATGGTCTTATATCTTCTTAATAACTAATATCACATAAATCTATGAGGGTAAGGATAATATTGCTGCAATAAGTGGCACTTGACAACAAACACGACAAAATCAAAGATGATGATCTTCCAGGATGGTGGTGGACGTTGGAGTGCTCGGGAGAGGTGGTCTCTGGGTGGCGAGGAAGTTGAAATAGTTAATGAGTATACTCATTAGGGGTGAGAGTTACGCCCAAATTGAAGTATACTCCTATTTGGGCGTAACTCTCATCCCTAGACTCTCTTTCTCCAAGCAGCGTAGGGCAGCATCCGCCGAGGCCTCGATGAACTACGTCTGGAATGATGTTCTCGCTAATAACGAAATCCCTTTGCGGGCCAAGCTTCAGGTTTTTCAAGCCTTAGCCAGAGAGATGCTTTGCTATGCTGCCGCAGTCTGGGGTTTTCAGGAATACTCAGCTGTGGTGGGGGTCTTGATGAGGTTTCTGAGGAGGATCTTCCGTCTTCCGAGTTACTCCCGACTACCTGATTCTTCTCGAGACTGGACTTGACCCTGTGTGTGTCTTCACCCTTCGGCAGCATATGCGGTATCTCGCCTGGGTTGCAAAGATGCCGAGTTGGAGACTTCCTAGACTTATTGCGGCGGAGATTATCCACAGGGGAATCTTCTGGGGCGAGAACTGGTTCCTGACAGCAGTGAGACTTAATCTGCCGAACAACCTTGCTTCCCTGGACGCTGACCTGCTAAGGAAGGACGTTCCCAAATTTTCAGAGGCCTATTCTAAGGAGAAGAGAGCACACTGTTTGGGTCGGGCGGAGGCTTCTGACAGGTTCACCTTCTATCGCGAGCTGGACTCAACAGTGAAATGCGGTAGCCTGAGGACGCCATTTGTACTCCCATTATATGCTGTGCGCTGAGTGTTCAGGATGCGGACGGAACTGATCACGCTGAATGCCAAGCCTTTCATCGTTGACTCACGGAGGAATGTTCTATGTGCAACTTGCATGAGCGGGAAGACGAGTTTGATTTCCTTTGCTTTTGGAAGAGCAGTGCTTTCGAGGGATGAAGCGATCAGCATTTTAAGCGGACCGGATTGGTCTCCCCTGGTGGAGTTCTGTAGGGCAGCGCTCAGGTACAGACACTTCCTGATAATCAATTTTAATTTTTATCACCACCCTCCTCCCTCCCTGGCTAGTATCTGTAGGGGTCCTTTATATTCTTTTTCTTTTTTTCGAATGCAGAATCTAATCTAATTTAATATAATATATTAAATTATATTATTATATCCTAACCTCCGGCAGACGGTATACCGTATAGTTTATTTGGATAATTGAGTTTGTAAAAGTCTCTTTTAATTTTTTAATAAACGTTTTTCTTCTTCTTCTAAATCTATGAGGGCTGAGTACAAGGAACATACATTTTTTCGGTGGAAAAGACGTTTTCCCGAGATTTGGCTGACTGGGATTGCATTGAAAAGCAGCTGGCGAAGGGGTTATTGGAGTGGGGGTAGCTGGTGCCACCCCGCACTCCGGGACTGCCGCTTCTACTCTTTCTATGTTCTGTGCTGTTAACAGTCCGTCAAACCTGGAACAAACCTCGAGTCAAAAATAGTGTTTCAAACGTTCCCCTTATCGTTGCCTGGACTGCAGATGCCACTGTGTAGGTACAGTAGCTACCTTCTTGAGTGTGAGTTCATTATTAACAGTGGACGGTTTTCAGTGTGGGTTTCGTGATACCTGTAATACCGCGAACAATGTAATATCGCGTTGTTTTGGTTGTCGTGGAAAGTAGCTGATGACGTGGTAGATAATCCCAGTTACGACCTGAGAATCTTCCATGTGAAGGCGGCAATAAATCTCCCCCCCCCCCCCCCCTTCTCACAACCAACAAGGCACAGAAGACAAGATAAGGGGTTTCTTCCACTGAAACTCTTACAATAAATTTGCGTTTTGCGCGGAAACGCGACACACGGCGGAGCTCGTGACTATTCGCACTAAGTCACGATATGAAGTGTAATCGTTCATTCAGGGGTCATAATATGACTCGTGTTATGGGCGTTGTGCGTACCTTTCGTCTGTTTGGAACACGTGCCGTTAACACGACGAGGTACAACAAACTCAACGGATTATACCATAAACAATGGAAAATTCCCAGATGTTTTCAAAGTGGCGCTAGTGCGGCCTCTGTTTTTAAAAAACGCTGCAAATTTTACACAAGGGTTTATTAATCCTTGATATAGGTTAATTGTGCAAAACGTAATTCTGTGCCATTAGGAAAAGTTTTCGAAAAATGTGAGAAAATTTGTGTTTCTGTACAATGTTGGAATGTAGTGGGACCTCGAAAAATGGATTACGCGTCCAAAGCTGGGATCCTTCGAAAGCCCCATTAGTAGCCCCATAGATCCCCACGGTGATATCGGATCGTTCAGAAACCCCCAAAAATGGATTCTACGTTAAAAAAACGCTGCAAATTTTACACAAAGGTTTATTATTCTTTGATATCGGTTACTTGTGCCGAAATTTAATTCTGTCAATGAAATTTTTTTTTTTTTTTTGGATTTTTTGTACCTATTTCAAAAAAGTTTTATTTTTATTTTGTTTGTTTTTTACTTGAAAAATATTTGACCTCTTGGGATCCAACAAAAATCCCATTTGTAGCCCAATGAAAGCCCTATAGATCGCAACAGTGAAATCGGATCGTTGCGGGACCCCAAAAAATGGATTTTACGTCCACAAATACTTGGAAAACGACATGTGACTCGATCCCATAGCCAAAAGCCTTCAAAAAATCCCATTTGTAGCCCCGTAGCGCCCCACGGGTTTGTGGGGCTAAAATGTGGGCCTAAAATGGGGCTTCAGAAGGGTTTTTTGAAGTGTTTCGGCCTATGGGATCGAGTTAGGTGCCGTTTTATCGAAGTATTTTTGGTCGTAGAATCCATTTAGGGGGCGTCCCAGAACGATCCGATTTCACCGTGTGGATCTATGGGGCTTTCATGGGGCTACAAACGGGATTTTTGAAGGTTCCCCGGAGGTTAAATAAGGTGTTGTTTTCCGTGTATTTTAGGACGCATAATCGATTTTTTGAGGTCCCATATCTGTCCAACCCTTGTAAAGAAATTTTTATTTCATTTTTCTTTTCTTTTCTTTTTTTTTTAATATTACATTTTCTTTCATGACACAGAATTAATTTTTGCACAATCAACCTGCATCAAACTATAATAAACCCCTGTGTAAATTCTAGCGTTTTATCACTCACCGTTTAGGAGGAGTAGGCTTGTGAACCGTATACATACCCACAGACACGTTTTGAATTAGTGGTACCTATTGATAAGTAGGTAGTGTACCTGTATTATAAATAATTCTCATGCAAGTCCTTTCTTAATTCTCGTGCGTTTGTTTGGTTGCAGGATTGTCACGTATGAGCTTGACCGTACGTATTATGGGTGGGCGGACCAGAGTGCACTTGCACCATGGAAAACTGTAGTCTGCTTTTGGATAACTGCACTCTCGACTTTGGGGAGCTCAATGCGACCGGCTTTCCTGACGCGGAAAACGAAACAACTTTCGAGAGCATCACCTGCGGTGAGTGGGAACCCGCTCAGCACAACCTCTTTCAACTTTGCAACTTCTTCTTCGCTGCCGCCTTCCTCGTTCCCCGGAGCTACAAGCAAGGGATTATAATACTGAGGTAAGCCGTGGTTTGCGTTAGGAATTAAAGAGTTTGGTATGAGGTACCTTGGGATCACTAAATGCATTTCATGCTCCCACACAGCAGCACAGATTAAATCTGTAATTTTTAACACAGATTAAATAATAAATTTTATTATAATAGAGCTCTGAGACTTCGAAAGGTGATGGTTGCTCACGAGATGTTTCATAGACATTAAGTGTTAACATACCAGAGACGTCCAACAGTGGATAACTCCATTAGGAAGGTGCCGGTAACAAGACGGTAAGGCGCCACATTCGTTGGGCGCTTGGGAATTTTATTCTCTCCTCGCAAAGGGTCCAATTAGAATCCCCCTGTATCCTACCGCCCCATCACTTGACCTGTTCAAAGTCCTGTTCTGCCTTAGAAAGTGGTAGCCTGAGCGAAGCGAGAACATCTCTGCAACGTCTCATTGGCTAAAGACTCGGAGTCTCAGATACATCTCTGCATTGCAGCTCTGAAACGTCTAAGGGTGAATATCACAAAAACGGACATTTTCAGACCTCCTACTTTTGGAAAAATTGACCTTGCAGGAGAGTGCCCAGGATTTTTTTATTTCCTCTTTAGGTTAATTAAAAATGTTTAATGTGGTCGACATAGATCAAAATCAGTTTAAATTTAAATTTTTTTAAAAACATTGTACCACGTCAATGAGATACTTCCACGCTCCTGAGGTTAACTTTCTCAGAAGATTTAAATAATCTAGGTTTATTATTTTGTAAACTTGTTGCAGGGAGGGCAAAATGAAGGTGAAAGTACCATGAAATAAATTAATTTGGGTCTCAAACCTACCTATTTGAACCCATTTCAGCATCTAGAACGTTAAAAAAAATTGACACCTCATTGTCATGGAAGAATCCTCATATGACGTGGATTGATGAATCGTCCACGCCATTGAGGTCCATTGTTCCACGACATTGAGGATTCCCTCTTTGAAAGTTCACTGTCAACTGTAGAGGCTTTATTTAGTGAAAAGTGAAGCATGGGGTGATCAGGCACAATTACCTCTACACAAACAAACAACTTATAAAAAATAATTGTGACAGAAAACGTAGTTTTCATTCGTTCATGTCATTGAGAACAATAAACGTACACACCTGAGTAGGTCCGCTGCAAAGCCCATGCGCCGCCCTACTGTGGCGTCAGTTGAAAAACGGCGGTTTTGTTAGAGCCTCCAGTGTTGCCACTTCACGTTCCATTTTTTCCCATTCCAAAATTCCTCCATGGAGGCCGTGGAGAAATGTTCATGATTGTTCCACGACATTGAGGTTGTACTTCAGGTACCGGAGTTTTGTTGTAATTATTGATAAATTTACAACAGGAAAAATTGAGTTTCATTGTTTCTCAACCAGGTCAACTGCCAGGTATCGGAAAATTGGAATTATTAGGAGGTGTGAGAGTTAACAGAGGATGAACCAGCATCAACACCTCAAAATATGCATTTGGATACAACCACGTCAATGAGAAACGTCATCTAAAAACGCAGTTAAAATGTTCTTCTGGGGTCTAACACCATCCCTAAACGTTGTTCCTCACACAGGGACAATTAATTCTAAGTATGACAAGTGTCCCCAGGACAAAATCTCATTACTTCCTGAGTGAAGCTACAGTGACTTGAAAATGTCCGTTTTTGTGATATTCATTTGTGATATTATATATAATATATTATCTGAGATGTCTCACTCTCAAGTCTCTTTCGTAACGTCATTGAGACGTTAGTTATCTCGTAAGAGACGTATCAGAGACGAATTTATGCTGCGTGGGCTGGTTTGGCTCCCAGCTTGGCAAACTCCCTCCAATCAATGTGTTTTCCAGGGCGTTGCTGTGCGCGGGCTTCTTCGTCCAGGCGGTCTGGTCCGGCGTCCACGTCTGTTCCTACGACATCGTGGCCTGGTCAACCGTCCTGTGCCTCCTGAATCTCGTCCACACTCTTGCCCTCATCGTCCACATGATCCCGCCGTCATTGAGCCCCGAATTGACTGAGCTCTACACCCGGATGTTCAGCCCCCTCAAGGTGTCGAGGAAACACTTCAAAGAGCTGGCTCGGGAAGCTTCGGTCCTCAGTTTGGATCCTGGGGACGCATACGCGGTGGAGGAAGTGACTAGTGCGGACGAGAGGCTGTCCATCCTTCTAAAGGGGAAGTGAGTGTCATTTGATCATCCGCTGACATTTTAACTAATGAATAACACTGATCACGCGTTTAATTTATTTTTCAGGCTGAAAGTGACTTGTGACAGCATTCATTTGCATTACATATCATCGTATCAGTTCATAGATTCTCCAGAATGGGAGGCAGGTCACGTCACAAGTGACGAACTCTTTCAGGTGTTGTATTCTTCTTTTTTACGTACTCTTCTTTTTTGCTCGGCCATCGGGTTGGGAAGAAATTTATGAGTTGTTAACTATCCGGCATCCCGGGATCTAAATCCAGGACCCCCGCACTGAGAGAAAAAAAGGGCCTATTCTAGGTTATTTTTCGATTTTTTTCTAGGTTAAATGCTGCCAACCTAGATTTTTTTTTGGTTTTCATTCTAGGGTGGAACAATGTAGTCTAGGTTGAATGAAATTTAACCTAGATTGAAAATACTGGTGAAGTTACCGTCCTAAAAATGCAAACAACCTAGAATTAAATTTTATTGCGCCACCCCCACACTTTAGTTCTAGGTTAAGTTCACGGTGTGTGCCGCCGCCTCCATCCATTTACAGTCTAGGTTAAAAACATTAATGTCTTGGTTGTCTCACCCTGGTATTCAATGTTTTTCACTTTCATAGACGGTTGATTTACCCTAAAACGAAAAAGTTCTCACCCCACCTCAAACAATTTACAGCCATGGCGCGTTAACCTAGAACCCTTTTTTCTCTAGGTTGTGCCCCTTTATTTACGAGGTTGTTTCAATTACTATCCCTGTTGTACCAGTTAAATTTCTAGGTAGCTTCCTATTCTTTTCAGGTTGGTCCTAATAAATTACTAGGTGGTCCACTTTTCTTTCTACACGGAGAAAAAAAATGGCGGTATTTTAGACGAAAATGTTCGGTAGGTAATCAATCGGTGGTCAACCGAACAATTTTTCGAAAAATGGAGAGGTAAAAACGCAAAAAATGTAAGGTAAAGTGTTGAATTTGCGCGGTTGACCACCGATTACCGAACATTTTCATTCATCTTTCTACCGAACACCAAAACTGTTTTACCGCTCAAAAATCGGAGATGTTACCGAACATTTTTACTTAAATTGTTCGGTAATCCCTCTGTCCCGCAATGTTTACCGCTCATTTCGTCCCGCCAACTTACCGAACATACCAAAATGTAAGGTGAATTTTAACCTTCCAACCTCAAACCTTTTCGATTATGAGCGGTAAATTATAACCTCTCAAAGTTAAAGTGCGCGGTGAATTTTCACCTTCCATAATTAATGTGAGGTTGTAAAATTACCTCCCCTACTTCAAATGTGCAGTAAGAATCACCTCCCACAACTCGGATGTGCGGTGAATATTCACCTCTCATTTTAAATTTCGAGAAACATTGTGCGGTAAAAAATTACCTCCCACACGCAATTGTGCGGCCAGTATTCACCTCCCTAATTTCAAATATCGTTCGGTAAACGTTACCTTCCACACCTAAAATGCGCGGTAACTAATCACCGAACAAATGGCAAGAAGTACCTCTCAACGTAGTTTGAGAGGTAATCGTACCCAAAAAGTGAGGTAATCCCTTGTTGGTTTGGGCGGTAAATGAACATCAATGAGTTACCTTTCATTGATGTACACTTACCGCCCACACCAACAAGGGATTACCTCACTTTTTGGGTACGATTACCTCTCAAATTACGTTGAGAGGCACCTCTTCCCATTTGTGAAGTAATCAAACCACGAGTCGAACGGATAGGATACCTAAGGAAGAAAAATAATTCGGTTATGAATACAAACCATGTTTATTACAACGCAGAACGATACACAACATAATATAACGTATAAAATTATAATTAACTGTAAATTAAAGGATAAAGGATACAGTAAATTAAAACTTAGGCATGATCCAACATTATTAAATCATTTAAAGTACAAATAATTTAAATTTTAAGTAGGTTCACGACACCCCACTAGATTTGTCAAGAACTAAAATTATTTATCAAGTACCAATCATTATTTTATCAAGTAGGTACAATGCTATTAACCATGGGTTCGATTTTACATTAAAAAATGGGGAAAGTCGATAAGTTATCAATGATATGATGAATATGACAATTTATCATATTCAATGCCGAACCGGGGACATTCTATTTCTCAACTGTTAAGGATATAATATAATATATTATTATCAAATCATTGATATTATCAAATAAACACGTGTACGTCTATTGACATGATCCAACGTATTCGTACACGCCTACCAACTAGATTAAACCAGAGCAGAATCTGTTCTTGTTCAATCTAGTAGGGAGATATAAATATATCTGATATAAATACAATTATTTTATGAAGTAGGTAGGTACAATGCCCTAGCCATGGGGTCGATTTTACTTTCTCAAGTAACGTTCTTAAGTCAGAAAGTAAATTGCTAGGGTTTTGTGGGACCCCAAAAAGAGGATTGTACGTACAAAAAGACTTAGAAAACGACACCCCACTCGACATCATACCCAAAAACATGAACCCCCCGTAGCCCTTTTTTAGCCCAATAGAGCTCCACAGGTTTGGGCAATCGGCCTCTTGCGAGCACAACTAGATAGTAAATTTAATAAGTAAAATATATTTTTTCAATATTTCAGATTTAAAAAAAAAAAAAAAAAAAAGAATCATCCAACTGCCCAAAACGGCCCCGACGGCGTACGGCGGACGGACATTTCGGTTTTTGAATCTAGACCTCTTGAAACGGATAGGTAATGTCAAATTTTGAGGCCGATCGGAGTCGTCGACCTCCGTCGCTTAAACATAGGTGTATTCTTCCAAGAATCATAAACCGAAACTGACTAGAGATTGCCAAATTCGTTTTGGAAAAAACGCTGCAAATTGTCCACAAGGGTTTATTAAATAAACTAAATAAACGTTATACTAAAAAAATACTACCAAAACGACACAATAGCCGAAAGTCTTCAAGAACCCTCCCGTAGCCCTTTATAAGCCCCACGGGATAATATAATAAACCATCCTGGGAATAATATACCCCTATGGAATCGCGACGGGGGTCGACGACTCCGATCGGCCACAAAATTTGACATTATCCGTTTCAAGAGGTCTACATTCTGAATCCGATATGTCCGTCCGCCGCCCGAGCCGTTTTGGGCAGTAGGAATTTTTTTTAATCTGAAATTTTGACAAACAACTTGACTTAGGTACCATCTAGTTGTGCCCGCAAGGTTTTCAGTCCAATCGCCCAAACCCGTGGGGCGCTAAGGGGCTAAAATTGGGCTACGGGAGGTTTTTTTTTTAAGGCTCTTGGCTATGGGGTCGAGTCCAGGTGTCGTTTTCGAAATATTTTTAGACGTAGAATCTACTTTTGGGGGTCCCGGAATGATCCCATTTTAATTTTAATTATTTTCTCATTGATATAGAATTAAATTTTACCTAACCTAGATAAATCAAAGAACATTGAACATTTGTGTAAAATTTGCAGTGTTTTTAGACATTTCCACTGCACAAAACGGCCAAGATTAAAAAACCAAAAATTTTGGTTTAATGTCGTAGGTACATGCTACAAAAACAGGGAGAAGCCATTAAATTGGGGAGGACATAAAGTACTTGTACTTATGTTCATAATGAGAGAACAGTAAACAGATTGAAAATGATGGCTCATGACCGTTATTTGGATACATAGGACTTCACGACAAGATAAATGAATTTCGTAAACTTCTTTTGGCTCTGCTGAACAGTTGATATAATATTATTTTGCATATTATGATGGTTTACCTTTGAGGTACAGATACGTGGTGCAAAGGTATAGGCACGTGCGACGGTTTTCTTCGATACAGCCCGGCCAACTTGGCGGTCCTGGACGGTGGCTTTTTTGCATATCAGGCCGAAGACGTAAGGCAGCAAACATAAGAGAGCTCTTCGTTTCAGATGAACATCTGCAAGTGGAAATGGAATGCTGTTAATAATTGCCGACAATTCTGTTTTGTGATTTCTGGACTTGACACACTACCAATTAAAAAACACTTTTTGAGGGACTATACCTAACTGAAGTGTGCTCTGAAGCTTACCCGATGTAGCGGTTCTTCTGATAGAAGGGTATTCCACCTCGATGATCGGACGAATTCCACAATTCTGGGACCTTATTCGTCGAGCTTGGAACTCAGGAGAGGCTCCTCCACCCCAAACCATCCGAAAAGGGTCTGCGTGAATCTGATTTAAGAAGGCATAAAAACATGAGATCAGCTTAGGGGAAAACATCAAAAATTTCATGCAATACACCAATGACGCATGGAATAATGCTTACACGTAGGTAGGTACTTTAGTTGGGAACGATATAGGGACGACACTGCAGCGACATTTTGTCAACACCCACCGATGAAATGAGTCGATCGACGCGTAGTCCGAGGCATTTTCCCAATTTTGAAAATGTATCGAGTAACTGTAATCACAATTGATTTGCATTGATGTTAGGTATCGACGAATAAGCATGCAAAATGTTCATACATGTACCTTTTCAGTAGTGTCCAGTAACTGAATTTTCTTGAATGCTTTAAACTGCTTTCAGTCTTTTACGAGAGAAACAGGAATTCCATTGTCTACGATCGAATTGGGCCTTGGGTCGAACATGCGAGAACACGAAAAAACAAAATTACAAGCACTCCATTATGTTAGCATCATACATACCTACCTCACAAGCTGAAAATCTACGAAACTGACAAAAGATAATTACCTTTTTCGGATGTTCCAAACAGTAAATTCACTAGACCGATTTATAACCGTCACCAACGACAAACACATCAATACTAATGGCCGCCACTCGGCCGAAAACCCCAGCAAAGCCCCAACGCAAGCGCTTCCAAGCGCCTATCTCAGGTACTACTGTACGGTAGACATTTACCGCACTTACTTTTGTGTACGGTGGAAATTTACTGCCCACGTCTTATGTTCGGTAATTATAAACCTTTCTGTGAAGGGGGTAAAGTTGGGCGGGAAAACGTTGGTGATGTGAGGTAGAAATTAACCATACGGCCTTTGGTAGGCAGTAGACATTAAATGTAAATTTTACTGCCCACGTGTTATGTTCGGTAATTATCAACGTTTCTATGAAGAAGGTAAAGTTGGGCGGTAAAACGTTGGTGATGTGCGGTAGAAATTAATCTTACCGCCTTTGGTAGGCGGTAGAAAGTTACCGACAAGGTGTTATGTTAGGTGAAAATCTGACCCAACATATTCGATAGCTTCATAGACCGGTAAAGTATCACCTCTCCTCAAAGGAAGGGAGCTTGGGCGGTAAACTGTTGACGATGTGAGGTTGAAATCTACCTTACAGCCTTTGGCAGGCGGTAGACATTTAATGTAAATTTGACTGCCCACGTGTTATGTTCGGTAATTATCAACGTTTCTATGAAGAAGGTAAAGTTGGGCGGTAAAACGTTGGTGATGTGCGGTAGAAATTAATCTTACCGCCTTTGGTAGGCGGTAGAAAGTTACCGACAAGGTGTTATGTTAGGTGAAAATCTGACCCAACATATTCGATAGCTTCATAGACCGGTAAAGTATCACCTCTCCTCAAAGGAAGGGAGCTTGGGCGGTAAACTGTTGACGATGTGAGGTTGAAATCTACCTTACAGCCTTTGGCAGGCGGTAGACATTTAATGTAAATTTGACTGCCCACGTGTTATGTTCGGTAATTATTAACCTCTCTATGTAGATGGAGAAGTTGGGCGGTACACGTTTACTTCACTTTTTCGCATGTGAGGTATGTTTGTACCGAACTGGCTTCCTTGTGCGGTTGATAATCGAGTTGTTCGGTGAATGTAGCTCTCCGTTTGTTCGGTTAGTTCTGGCAAGGTAAGATTTCTTGAATTGTTCGGTAGCAGAGAAGAAATGTTCGGTAAGATCATCGAGTTGTAAGGTAACCAAGGGTAATTGGGCGGTAAAAATGAAATTGTTCGGTAGATTTTCACCGCTCACGCGGTTTTTTATACTATAAAATGGCCGCCAAAGCGGTTTACCGAACAAAAACCGCACTTTTTTTTCTCCGTGTAGGTTTGCTCCACTTCCATTGCAGGTTGGTTCTATCAACTTCAACTATCTTTCTGGGTTGTCTCTGTTTCCAACTCAGTACAAAAATTTGAATGTGACGTCATAATATGAAGGAGTGTCTGCAGGGTGCCCTCCGGGCATCCGTGGGGCGCGCATGCGCGAGGACTTTATCAAATCGCCTCTATTTTCAAGTTAGCATCTTGTTGTTCCCCTTAGAATTGACAGCCGACCGCGAAGGCTCATGGCTGTTCTGTTTCTGTATTTCTTCTGTAAGTTGTGTCCGTGCTCATACAGTTTCAACTAGTGCTGCAAAAAAATCGATTTTTTCAACTCTTCGATTTTTCGATTATTTTTGGAAACATCTGGAACGATCCGATTTCACTGTGGCGATCTATAGGGCTTTCATGGGGCTAAAAATGGGATTTTGAAGGATCTCAGGAGGTTAAATATTTTTCGAGTAAAAATTGAAATATAAAAATCTAAAAAAAAAATTTTTAAATTTTTTTCATTGACAGAATTAAATTTCTGTACAAGTAACCTATATCAAAGAATAATAAACCCTTGTGTAAAATTTACAGCGTTTTTCATCTGAAACTACCTATGAACAGTTGTATTTATACTTATGCTTGAAAGTCGAAAACCTTAGATTTCCTCAGGTCACTTACGTGCAATTAAACGACAACAAAAGTTCAATGTGCCTTCTGTATTCTTCCCCCTCATAACTTTTAGGTAGGTAAGTACCTATCCCTCTACTTACTTAGTAGGCAGGTAACAATAATTGTTACCTACCTACTAAGTAAGTAGAGAGGTAATTATTCTACCTACCAAGTAGGACTGCGCCAGAAAATTCATAAGAAAATGGTGAAACCATAGGTTCGTAGTATTTTGAGTGTTTCACTTCGAAGTTATGTCGCTAACTCATAAAGCAAACCTCGGCGTTTTTTTTTTTCTTTTTTTTCATACCTATCATTTAGGTAATTTAATTTACTCTTTGAGAAGTTGGACCGAAAATGCGACCTGAACCCGGTTATTTAATTTTATAATCGGTTAACAGTAAAGTTATTTTCACTGATAATATCAGTGAAAATATTATTAAATTGTTATTTTCACTGATAATATGAGTGAAAATATTATTAAATTATCAGTGAAAATATTATTATTAAATATTATTACCTACACTTGTATTGTATTATAATAATGTAGGACTAGCTCTGCGCCTTCGATTGCTCACTTTCGCGCCGAACCCAAAAGCTCTGCGCCTTCGAACCCGCCTCTACGGGCACGTTACCGAGATGCTTATTTGAAAATAGCGGCGATTCGATCAAGGCCTCGCGCATGCGCCCCATGGATGCCCGAGGGCACCCTCCAGACACTCCTATAATATGACTGCACATAGTGACAGAAAATAGATGATTAGAATTTGACAAAGATTTGGCCTCAACCCCACCGGGTAAATAGCAGGGGTGCCAAGACAACGAGAATTAAAGCCCACCCCTACAGTGGCGCTCTCCGCGGCTGCTTAGCGTACCGTAGAAACAACCTGGAATTTATCGAATGAATTACAATCACTGTTGTTTAAACCTAAAACTATTTGTGGTACTACGGTAGTTTTAACCGAGACTGAAAGTCTAACTTTTTCTTCTGGGTTGTTACCTAAAGTAACAATCTCGCCTTTTAAATCTCTCGGTTGTTTTCAGTTGTACAACCGAGACTTTAATGGAGGGGAATTATATGGAAGGTCAAATCATTCGATTCTAGGTTACCCCACTTAAAAGTCAAAGGTAGGTAATATATTTTCTAGGTCTTCACAATGTCAACCTAGACCAAATGTGAAGTTCACATTTGGTCTAGGTTGACACTTTTTTATTCCAGGTTGTGGTCAGAGGGCGGGTAATAACGGATTAGGTTGTTTCTATATGGGTCTAGGTTGTATTAATATTTTTCGATGTTACTTTAACCTGGACCTATTTTTTTCTAGGTTGAATCAATTGATTCTAGGTGGTTTCAATTTCTTTTCGAGGTTATTTCGGATTTAACCTAGCCACTAAAAAAATCTTTTCTCTCAGTGCACGCGTCCAGGATTCCCTGGACTAATCCAGTCAAATGGTGGTTTTCCCGGAACAAAATTAGGGAAGTTTTTCTCAACGGATGTACCTATATGTTTGTTGGGGGTGCTGAATCCGCATAATTAGTGATTTATGTGTTTCTGCCTACGAGTGTATGTATTTCTTTTGTATAATTGGGCTCTGCCCGTTTCTCAATAAATAAATAAATAGATAAATAATATTATGAAGTTTGCTGCCTCCCCCGAGGTCGGCTTCGCATAAAAAAATCCAACAAAAAAACACAATTTTTTAGCATTTTTTAAAGTTTTGGCTTAACCGTATCCTCAAGATCAAGGGTCCAAACAACAATAATTGATGTTTATTCTGGCCACTGCTTTTTGAAGGACATTTTGTCTGCTTTAATTTTGTATATAGAGGTCATCTCCGTAAAACGCTTAGTTTCAGGTTGATAATAATAAGCGAAAAACTGAAAAAGTGCTAAAATGTTGAGGTTTTTTGCATTTTTGATGCCGCCCTCGGAGGAGGCAGCAAACTTCCTATTCGGATTCAGCACCCTCCCCCCCCCCCCCCCCTCAAACAATATGTCTACATTATAGATCTGTTTCGTTGAGAAAAAACTTCCCTAATTTTGTTACGGATACAGCACTTTTGAACATCGATTGACTGGACTAATTGGAGGATGGGACGTTAAATTCTGTCGATGAGGAAGGCTATGTAGCAATGCCTACTTACGTATCTGGAGGACCAGGAGTTGCTGCAGGCGGCTGTGAAGTGTACGTGGATGGGTGAAAATGATAACCAGGGCTGCATCCTTGAGGCAAATCGGCAGATTTTTAGATGTAGAGTGTTGTGTCGATCTGTGTTTGTCAGACCGTGGCAACCTGCTAAAATTCATCAGCCGACCACGATACGAACGTTTTTCTCTTCTTCGTCTTCTTCTATATGTTAAAATTCAATTTATTTTCCAGGTTACAATAACAGCCGAAGAAGAAAGTCTGTATCTGTGCTGGCCAAAGCTGAAATTAGCTCGAGTACTTCGGCATCGGCCTTCGCTCAAAATCATCCTCTCCAATTTGATAGGTAAATGCCCAAATAAGATGTGGACACGGTAGTGGTGGTCTGAAATAAGATAATGAGTCCGTTGGCAAATACAGGATCAGGTGAGGTGCAACGTTGAAACACTAATCTAATTCGAAGGCATCCATTGACGTAACCCAGTGTTTCCCAAACTTGTATACGCCCGGCCCATCCTAGCAAGACTCGGAGGACTCCGCGACCCCCCCCCCCCCCTCCCCCTTAGAATTCGGAAAAAATTGCTTATTTTTGACGCTTGGTTGTGGCAAAAACGGCTGAACCGATTCTAATGTGTAAGAAGCGGTCATTAGTTTTCGATTTTTCGTTGAAATACTCGAAAATGCCTAAAAAGATCGAGGTTTTTAGTTCTCCCAGCAAACATTTTGCTACCGTTTTTGATATTTTCTTGTTCTGACCCATTACAACCCCCAAAAAAAAAGCTTCTGCGCCACCCAAAGCTTCTTGCACGAGTCATCCCCTTTCAGTCCTTTGGGTCTGCCTGTGACTGATGAGAAGCCCTGTCACCTTGAAACCCAACAATTTTTTGGGAAAGTGCTTGCGAGCCCCCAGTTTGAGAACCACCGATGTAACCGGTATTTTTCTAACCGTTTTGTCATGATTCTACAGGTAAGGACATCACGCAGAAGCTCTACTGGCTGAACGAGGCTGTCGGCTTGTCGGGTCAGCTGGGGGGTAAAGAGAACACGCCGACGGGGTGCGAGCATTTCAGGCGCGTCATGTCCCGGTCATTGTCCGCCGATGCTGTCAACACCAGCACGAAAGGCCACGTCAAGTCGCAGTCTTGGCGGAAACAGGCGGGCGACAAGACGGACTCGCTCATATTTTCTGACAGTAAGTGAACCGTGTTGTGTGAGTTTTGTAACGCTTGCGGGTAACATGTAGTTGTGCTGTAGCTATTCTAAGTGGACCCTCTGAGACAAGCTCTGATTCAAAACATCTTGTTCATCATAATGTGCTTCTTTTGGGTCCAGCCATTGGATTCAAGCTGACAAGTTCGGAAACTGACCGTTGAGAGCGTTGGGGCTCTGTAGTTGACAGTATGGCCTGAATGGAGCCTCCAAGGAGAGTAATCATTGCTCCAAGAAAACCAATCATTGCCCCTTGTGAACCAACCATTGCTCTAAACAAACCAGTCATTGGCCCAACTGAACCAACCATTGCTCCGAGCAAATCTTGCCCCTGGCATTGCTCCAAGCACAATCAATGTTGCCCATTCACCATTCTATTGAATTTCTCCAACCTCTTGTTTGTTCCTCTTTATGTCCCAGCGGCTTAGTTACTTTTGTGTTGACCCTTCTCCCTCACTCTTCTTTCCTTCTAGACGAGTCGTCTCTGCTGAATCTGACGCAGCACGAGTGGTGGCAACCCGTTCGGGCGAACCAGTTCCTCGAGACGTCACCCTTCTCCGCCGCCATCGTCACCAGCAACACCCTCCTCCCTGCCACGCCCTCCACCCCCACCAAACCCCGGAAACCCCGCGAGGTCAAATTCGAAGACGTCAAATTCGAAGAGAGCAACGTTTGACGCTGAATGAAACTTTTTTGGCTGGGCGTCAAAAAACAAGTACCTTCCCCCTTTCCCAAAGGACGGACTTCAATTCCTGACGAATCTTCCCTGTTTGTAACAATCATTTTGTCTCCCGCTTTTCTACGAGTGAACATGAGCTTCCTTTAGTTGTCCCTTTTCCACTTTACTCTTCCTGCCCCGAACGTCCTTGACGAGATCCTTCCAACAAAGCAGTCCTGGCGCTGTTTGGAACAAGAGTCAGACCATTGATCTTGTGAAAGTTTCGTATTTTACTCCTTCCGTTTGTATAAGTGTTATTTTTGCTGTCTTGTGTAGAATTCAGTAGGTGCTCGATGTTGACATTTTGTTCAAAGTTAAATTGTGTGCTCAGGTTTTAAGTTTCGCTGTCAATCCAGGAACATTTCAGAAGTTGACGACTTCTAATCAACTTCCAAGCATTGTCAGCGCCCTAAAGTCATGATGGGGGATTTTTTTTGAACCGTCAATGGGCGCCACTGCAGTCTCTAATGGGTCTGTTTGTAGGCAGCACACACGCCTCTGCCAACCAGGCTGCCTCTCCGCTCCATCCACCAGCATGCAGGAGTCCTGCCAGTTGAGTTGGAGGCGTTGCGTCGGTACGCGGCCTATCGGACGAGGAAGGGACTTTAAGTTGTTGGGGACCGGTTTCACGTCCGAGGATCTGCTCTGCCTTGCTGAGGTGAGCTGCCGGGTACGCTGCTAGCTCGCCGGTGGCAGGGGGAGTGGGAGGCGCCAGGCCGGCACACCTTTGCCTTCTTCCCTAGCGTTGGGGGGAGGCTTGAGGCCTGTCAGGTCAAGCCGGGGTTCCTCGTGACCCAGCTGCTTGCTGTCCACGGGATTTCCAGGCAAAGGTCTCCTCCCTGGGGTTGGAGGCGTACAGTCAGTGCTTGTGGTGCGCCTCCTCAGGTTTCGCAGAGCATATCCTTCGGGAACCGAGACGCTGGCTCTCGAACGCGTGGTATTCCCTTATGGGGGGGGGGGGGGGAGACTGTTCCTGCTGCGTAGGCCGAGCCAGGGCCAAAGTTTGCCCAGGCCACGCAGGTAGTGGCCGCGCAAATAAGGCGGTCTACTGCCCCCAGGCCTAGGAGCCCCTGAGGCGAATGCTGGCCGCCCTGGACCTGACTAAATAGGTCCAGGGTGGAGTTCTGTGCTGCTGCCGAAGCTGAAGGCTCAACTTGAACAGAATTACCAGAACCGTCTGGTAAGTCGGTCTGTTTTTTGTTTTTCACGGATATCATCGAAAAGGGTGCATTATAGGTGAAAATGTTCAATACAGTGAATAAAAGGGCATACAATTCTGCTTCGAATGAGCAACCTTGGAGTTAAAATTGACCCAGCCGTAAGGGCGCGTCGGGCCGTCAAAAAATGTCGATTTTTCCCAGTTTGCGAAAAATCAAGATAACTTCAAGTAAGAATGTCTTCTGCTCAAAAATGGTAACTCCCGAGTAAAACCCCATTTAATGGCAGTTTTCGAGCATCTAATTCTGCGTTCAGAGAGCACAAATAATATTATTTTTGACCCAGCCGTAACTCCCACGTAAAAACCCATTGAAGGATAGTTGTTGAGCATCCAATTCTGCGTTCAGAGAGCACAAAATTTTTGCATTATATAATCAGGTTACTTTTGGTCAAACGTAACTTTAAAAATGCATAGTTAAATGTGTAGTAACACTCCAGAGCGAGAAGCTGCTTGTCCAGTCATATACAACCTCACACACAAAAAAAGTCGACCTGGAGCAGTAATTGAGGTTGTAGCCATTTTTTGTAATATGTTGTTAGGACCTCTGCTGGGAGTAAGACTCCAGATTTGCGTGTACGAAAAACGTGTGGATACGTGGTAGCTGGAAACCCCGATTTTCTTTTGCACTGTATTTGGTTTTTCGATAATACCTCGATAAGTAAGCGGTTTTTCGAAGAGACCAAGTTATGTTTGTCCAAAAGTTACACTATTTGTGCTCTCTGAACGCAGAATTAGATGCTCTACAATGTCCATTCAATGAGTTTTTACGTGGGAGTTACCGTTTGTGAGCAGCAGACCTAAAATCGACATTTTTTGACAGCCCGTCGCGCCCTTACGGCTGGTTCAATTTTTACTTTAAGGTAGCTCGATCGACGCAGAATTTTGTGCCCTTGGATATACTATATAGAGCATTTTCACCTGTTACGCACCCTTTCAAAGTTATCCGTGCAAAACCATAAGAAGTGCCGAAATTTCGAAGTTTTTGTGATTTTGTCGGTAATCGCTCCAGAAATTTTGTTGGGAAGCTTCAGATTCGTGTTCAGCACCCCAAGAAATGTATAAAACCGTTGAGAAAACTTCTACACCACCCATTGCATCAAAAAATCACCTGGACTGTTAGGAGTGGCTGGACTGTTAGGAGTTGTTTTCACATTGTTCCTTGGATGGATCTGCTATTTCCTCTCGAACTGTACCTCTGTGAATTTCCACATTTCTCCGCTTCCCTCTTTCCTTCTGTAAATATCCCTCACCATAGATTTTGTGAAAGGAAAAACAAAGTGATATTAAACTATGAAAGACGACCATTTGCAAATAGTAATTTACATTTTTACATGTCACTCGATGTATCGTAGGAAAATTCGTTTGTTGGTGCAGATGTTCCGATTTTGCGGAGAGGTCTTCGTGTGTCGGTTAGCTCCACCTATTGTTCGGCTGGTAGAATGTGCCAACTCGGAGCTAACCGACAGCAAGATTATAAAACTATGAGCGTAAGATAGGATAGAGTGCCTTGGTGTATTTATTGTGTTAAATGTTCAAATTCAAGATCTTAAATAACAAAAAAATAAATAAACTCAACGTAAGATTACTACAACATTTTTACTGTTAAAAAAAAAAGAAGTATTTCGAGAAAAAAAACGCGAGGTTTGTGCGAAGTCACGCTCAATAGTACAATAAAACCTGATAGATTTTAAACTTTTTACGACCTCATAGCGTCATTTTCCCCCAAAATTGTGGGATTGTAGGAAGATTGCTAACGTTCTAAATTTCAAACTTCATTCTCAATCGAATCTCGACAAATTTTTCCGCCAAAAAGCACTGAGATGAAAAACCGGCGTCAAAAAGTCACTGAAACAAATTAGGTGTTAAACTGTAAAAAACCTTGTACATTAATTTTTTATGCGCAAAAAAATGCTTCTCCGTTATTTGGATAGGTTTTTAAGATTCTACGCGTAGTCTAGCGGAACATTGCTACTCAAAGAATTGTGATTCTGCATTGTTGCAGTTCCTAATTTGTATGCTTCAAATTTCTTATTTTTTTAAAACCAGACAGAATGGAAAAATGTATTTAGCATTGTGGAACCTTTGTGCCCATTACAAAAACCGTGTACCTACCTATTTGCATTCAAAGCTTGACAAGATTTAAAATGGTCTCTCCCCACCCCCGAACGCAAATTAGGTTCCCCTATCAGCTATAGACACTAGAAGAGATTTTTCGTCGTGGATTTGTTTGAGAAATTTTCTACTTCAGGCGATTTTGATTTTGATTTATACAGAGTGGTCTACCTTTTTTCACCCTACGCAATACTTCAGGCGAATACGATCTTCCGGACCATTTCGTCGGCTAATCGGCAACACCTCGTAAGTCGCTTTTTGGTCGAAATGAGTTTGAAGTGCTAGAAGTATTTTTCCACGCGGAATCCGATGAAACCATCAAAATTCGTCGTTTTCTCAACGATCTGGATCGGGCTGGGAAATCGACGAATCTGATGGTTTCGTCGGATTCTGCGTGAAAAACGCTGCAAATTTTACACAAGGGTTTATTATTCTTCGATATAGGTTACTTGTGCGAAGGTGTCAATGAAAAAAAAAAATCTTTTTTTTTTAATTTTTTTTTTTTGGAAAATATTTGACCTCCTGGGATTCTTCAAAAATCCCATTTGTAGCCCCCATGAAAGCCCTATAGATCGCCACAGTGAAATCGGATCGTTCAGGGACCCCCAAAAATGGATTCTACTCCAAAAAAAAAACACTCCGAAAACGATACCTAACTTGACCCCATAGCCAAAAGCCTTCAGAAAACCCCTCCCGTAGCCCCATTATAGCCCCATAGCGCCCCACGGGTTTGGGCGATCAGGTTGAAAAACCTTGCGGGCACAACTAGATGGTAAACCTAGTATTTTGTCAAAATTCCACATTGTTGCCCAAAACGGACGGCGGACGGACATTTCGGTTTTGGAATCTAGACCTCTGGAAACGGATCATGTCAGATTTTGAGGCCGATTCGAGTCGTCGACCTCCGTCGCAATTACAAAGGTGTATTATTCCAAGAATAATTAACCGAAATCAAGCTAGTAGCACTTCAAACTCATTTTGATCAAAAATTACTTACGCGGTGTTGTTGATTAGCCGACGATTTTCTTCTACTTCCAAAGTTGAAATTGGGTATTATTTTAAACTTTCACGAAAACTGTGTCGTGAGTTAAATTATTTGTTCACGCTGAATTCAATACTTCCTTACTTACTTATCCGGCGCTACGGTCCTACAAGAACCAGAGCACTCTCAACGAACGACGCCCACTCCCTTACGGTCCTGAGCCAGCCAAGCGCAGCCAGGTCATCCTCGACGTCCTCCAGCCATCGTCGAAGTCTTCCCCCCACCAGGCGTTCCATTTAGGGCTTTCTTTCAGCAGGCATTCTCTTAATGTGTCCCAACAAGCGGCACCGCCCCCTTTTTATAAAAGCCACAATATCCGGTTCCCCAAACAGGCGTCTCAGCTCTGCATTCGTTTTTATCCTCTAAGTCCAATTCCCGCAGACAGCGCCAAACATCTTCCGCAGCACCTTCCTTTCGCGGCAGTTCTGTTGGCGTTCGTTAGCGGCTGACAGTACCCAGTACCCAGGTTTCACTACTGCAGGTCACCACTGGGCGTATTATGGTCTTATAAATTACAAGCTTAGCACGCTCTGACTTCATATCCATCTTGACTCCCCAGAAACATCAGTTACCTGCTGCTGTACGGGCTTTGATTTCAGTCGAGACTTCGTTGTCCTCAGTTACCATCGCTCTTAGGTACATGCTTGGACTTCTTACATGCTGGGAACTCGTAGTTTTGGATGTTGAAGAAGGGCTGGTGGGCAGCGTGGCGTCTCGTTGTCTTCATATACATAGTGTTTTCTTCGTCAATTTTCAGGCCTCTTTTGCTGCTTGCTCAAATTCCTCCATCGCTCCTGAGTGAGGCAGTGCAGTCCTTTTCATGATGTCTACGTCATCTGCGTACGCTCGGTGCTGAGTTAGTCTATTATAGATGATGCCACCTGTATTCGTTCAAATACTTCTAATGGCAGATTCAATGGCAAAGTTGAAAAGGGTTGTTGCCGCGTAAACCATCCTTCCTGGCGTAAACCAGTGTTAACAGGGAAGCTCCCCATCCCATCGCCTTCACTCAGCATCAAGCTTCGTTCATCGTCAGGCGTACAATGCGTACGAGCTTTTTTGGTATGCCGAGGTGAATCAGGTCGTCGTACACTCCCGGAGGATACTTACTATAGTACGCTTGTCGAAAATCAATGAACAGGTGATGTAGGTCCACATTGTGCTCGTACGTCTTCTCCAGGATCTGACGGAGGGTGAATATGTGATCAACTGTGGACCGGTTGCGTCGAAATCCGCATTGCTATTCCCCCACTTGCCTTTCCATATATCCCACTAGTATTTGGTTCAGCCAACCAGTGAGCTAAATTTAATGGTGACTTTATTTTTTTATCTTTAACCACTTCTTGACAATTTATAGCCAATTTTTAGCTCAATATTACGTATGAAATAATTGGACTGTAAACTCAAGTGACCAATTCAGCGTGAAAAAGCAGTTTAAAAACGTGTGACTTTAGTGAAAATTTAATTTTTTATTGCCCGATTTTTGTCAATTTTGGAAAAACGATTTTTGTTATCTCCTCCAGCTTTTCGTTCTAATCTCTATTGAGTTTTATAAAATGACTATATTTCTCATTTAATTTGTCTACCGCCTCGGTACCGCTCTAATATGCTACCTACCGGCCCTACTGGGCCAATAAAATTTGATGAACCCATACCTTGTGTGCGTACCCTGGTTAACAGATATTACAGGTGTACCTACATGCCCAAATTGAGTTCTTAAATTCTTATTAGTTCTATCAATTTTAGTGTTGTGTGTTTGAGGGAAGGCCTCTAGCGTTACTGGGATTTCGCCCCCGGTGTCTTTGGAGGAAGATGAAGGGAGTAGAATATCCCTATCTAGGGCATAACGCGAGATGTCGCGATCTGCTATCCTAGGAGGCGTTTCATGGTAGTCTGGAATGCATTGGTCTCTGGAAGGGAGTTCAGGGGAATCTAATATTGAAGCTGAAGTGTCTGAAGTGTCAGCATCAACGTTAGTAACTAACGTTGAGGGAGAACTGTTCTCCCTGAATCCGCATTTAATACGGGAATCAGAAGGGTGTCTTCCCCAGACAAATGGTCGCCAAGGTAGGCCGGGCCAGCCGACATCATCTTATGAAAATCTGCTCTCCCAGCAACCACAGAGGAATTGTCCCCAATGGTTGCCCAGGCAACGAATTCACGCGAAATAATTGAGTCCACTGACCTGGCTTCCCCTGACGAAATGTCACCAGAGGAGGTCCTCGGTCCCAATAAAAACTTCACTTGAAGTTGACATTCTAATTTAATTGACAAACAACAACAGATGGTCAGTGAAATAATACTGCCTGCGGCTCGATCGGGGAGTCCGAGTAATTAGCTGCTCCCTCGTTAGCGAGACAAGCTGGACTTCCCGATCACGCCGCCGGAGGTGGCGCTTCTCGCGACTGAACGAGGTGGGACGAGAGAACGAATTTGAGTGCGAAGAGTTCGGCCCATGCGGCCACACCTTGAAAAAATGAAGACACTTCAGCCCACTCGTTTCTTCACTGTGAACTACTTTCCTGTAAAACTCCAACACAGAAGTATTACTCATAATCACAGAGCTACAATCACTATTTTAATATCACAGAACGTGAATAAGTTTCTGCGGTTGGTAGGTGGGTAGCAGATTGGAGCGGTACCATAGCCTCAGCTATAAGCTGACTTCTCATTTAGCTTCATTTTAAAATTTGTTTAATCATTAGCGACTTTGCGCAAGGCGACACTCATATATACTTTCGTTTTTTTTTTTTTTTTTTAACGACGGAAATTTTCCCCGTGTACATAAAAAAAAAGAGTCCAGTAAACATAAATTGATTACTGATTATTAAACGAAGCTTAAATACGAGCAGATTCATAGTTTTAACAACGAACGCTGTAGTGAAAAAAAAAAGAAGAAAACTATCACTGCAAACATTGCCTTAAAATTTAATCTAAAGACTGGATTTGATAAATTCCAAAGGAATCTCTTCGTTTCAACTTTTCACTTGTAAAAATTACACTATTGAATAAATGGAATTAACAAAAAATCTACAAATTTGAAATTATCGAATCTAGAAACTTGAAAAACATTTGGAATCTTACTTGAGGCTAATTTTGAGCGCATGATGTTGTACGTTTAAGTTTTGGAGGCTGTGTACAAAGTATTAGACAATTTTTTTATTGCAGTTCAATTAGGTCGCGTTTTCAGCTCTAGTAAAGAAACTGTTTTTGTTCTTACTTACGTCGTTCAATTCAAAATGGGCTCTTATGTTGATGAGTTTCAAACAGAATGATGGAAGCCTTTTAAGTTTTAAGGACGCCGAATTGAGAGGTCTTGTACGGTTCACTCGTCAATTCGAGGGTCTATGAAATTTCTTAGAGCTGAGATGCTGACGTTTTGTATGTCTCGATGCATTACTCATTTTTATTTTTTGGGTTGATGGAAAAGTGACGGATGAGCAGACGTTTTGTGACATTTTATTGTAAATCTTTCGGGGCTTTTAGAAGAACCTGCTACGAACTTTGCCCTCAATATGATGCAAGTACGACTTGAGGGAGATTTTACTGATGTGTGCATTCTGTACTAATGTAATTCTTGAAAGTGCCCTAAGGTTTGCAAACTAATGTTATTTTGTATTGAAAATATTACTAATCTAATTTGGTTACTATGTCTTGAATATGAAAAGTTGATTCTTCCCACTTCATTTGGCGGACCCAGAATTTCCTGTATTTTAAAACCGTGGGTGGGGGAGGGGGGGCTCCTTGTATCCGCCCCAGCATCATGGATATGTCTGGCAATAACAGAATAATTATTTCTAACTTTGGTTTCTAACTCTGTTTTTATTGCTCATCTCCTGCTTCCTCTTTTTTATTTGTAGTAACTCAGGCTACAAGCTGTATTGCCAGTGTTATATTACATCCCCCCCCCCCCCCTTTCTTTGTAAACCATAACACTGCAGAATGAAGTGTTCAACATCGTTGATGTTTCTGGTTCCTAGGTTTTGACGAGTGATGACGCAAGTCTCACATTGACCTTTGCTGAGGCCTGAGAAAGGCATAATATAATGCTGAAAGCTTGGCGATAGCGTTTTCCCAATCATTGGACATCATCTTTTCTTGGGTCCACTTCAATAATCCATTTCATCGATTATTTCTAACAAGCGACCCTGGTTTTTCTCGTTACCCTACTGAGTGGGCTCTGATGATTTTGGCGCTCTGATTCTGCACCACGTACAGAAGCTGGGAGTTCCCTGTCAGCAGCATTTTAGCGCTGATAATTGTTTAATATTTCACTCGCGCTATCGGAATAAATGGTGGGCATATTTATTATTTTCTTCACTCTGCTCACACGTCAACGCTTTTCCTAGGCAGACCCAGCCATGAAACATACTAGGAGGCCACCCCCTGCTGGATTTTCTCCTCGCTGGCCCCCTTTTTTTTATCCCCCCTTCCCACCACCCTTTTTACTGTTTCTGAATATTCTATTAGGTATGCTGCAGGTTTTCTTCTGACCTCTTCTGACCCTTCTGAGCTCCACAGATAATGGTGACAACAATGTTGGGGCTGTAATGCAGCAGACTAGGAGGCTACGCCAGCCAACCCCCGCTCATTGCGGTATGGCAGGCCGCTCTATAAATGTGAAAAGTGGTGAAAGTGAAACGATTCAGTTTTTGCCAACTTTCGAGGCTCAGCGGGTTTCCCCTCGCTAGCCCCTATTTTTCAGCATCCCACCACCACCCCCACCCACAATTGCTGTTTATCTATAATATAGATAAATAGAATATTATTCTATTAGGTTTTTTTTTTTTTTTTTTTTTTTTATGACCTATTAGCTCCACCGATACTGTAAACAATCGATCTTCGATCTTCCCTTGGGTGTTGTGTTGGAGGTGGGGGTTACCTTTTCGCCGCCTACCCCACCATAATATGTTCATCCCAACATATTATGTCCACCCACTGAGCAACATCCTTACAACTAGAATAAAGATGACCCAATTTGGGTAATTCTCCTTGTCCTCCTCCAATAGTGTTGAGGCTTTCATATAGGCCGCTCTCTTCATTGCTCAGTATGAAACGTGGTGAAAGAGGAAGGATTCTTGTGGTAGGAAAAACCAAGACACGCCTCTTAACACCGATTACAAGAACTATTATAATAAAGCGTAACATTCTTTTTTTTTTTTTTAAGATTGACAAGACTCAGAGCTAAGACATATCCATGTCAAAATGATGGAAATTTGCCACATACACTATTGCATTTGTATTTCATTTTTTTGACAAATCACTTAGCATTCGTAGGAGTTGCTCATCCAGAAATTTCACATCCTACCGAACGAAATTTGTGAAAGAACGCATTTCCTAACATTCCCCCCTCAAACGCTTTTATTTTGGGAGCTAAAGAGAAAGAATGCTTCCAAGTTCTTCCTTTACAGGTTACAATATGCATTTCATAATTCTGTTGCCGTCTACTTACACACAGAAGAAATTTTTCGTTGATAAAAAAAAAGTCTGTGTGGTCAAGTGGAAAAGAGACAAACTGTGTAAATAATAAGAATATGTCAAAGAGTTTTTATAATAAACGTTGCAAGTTGAGATTGGTTGAGTTTATTCCCAGTGCGGACTCTTTGATTAAAGCCTCATTTGCTAGGTGGCGCCTCTGGGGCTAGGATATTGCCTACAAGCAATTTTTCAGTAATCCCCACTAATATTGGGTATTGCTAAGCTATATCGCAGTAACTCCTTAGTCCAACGCTAAAATGCAGTACGTCCAGCTCAATGTTTTGGAGTTACTACGTTCCATCGGACCCAGGTTTGGACTTCCAACTGCGTCATCAAATGGAACCATAAACAGAAAATCTAATCTGCCTCAACAATCTCGGAATGTCGAGACACACACACACAGGAAGGACATTCCACTTCTTCCTGAGGGTAAGCGGCAGAACAGTTAACGACACAGCCAATCGCGCAATAACAGTGGAACATCTGTCGCTCGGTAAAATACTTACCGACATGGGCGTAGGCAGGATTTAGCCAAGGGGGGGGCCACCCCACTAAGCGCTATTTTACATATATATATATATATATAAACGCTGCAAATTTTACACAAGGGTTTATTGTTCTTTGACATAAGTTACTTGTGCAAAAATTAATTCTTTGCCAATAAAAAAATCTTTTTGAGAAAAAAAATCTGCACATTATTTGAACGAACAGTCATGAAACCTCGAAAAATGGATTAAGCATCCAAAATTATTCGGAAAATATTTGAGCTACTGGGATCCTTCACAAATCCCATTTGTAGTAGGTAGGTACCATTAGAGCCCCCGGTGAAATTGAATCGTTCTAGGAACCCCGAAAACGGATTCTACGTCCAAAAGTACTTCGAAAACCTATAGGTCGAGTTATAACTCGATCCCATCGCCGAAACCCTTTAAAAAACCCTCCCGTAGCCCCATAATAGCCCCATAGCGCCCCACGGGTTTGGGCGATCGGGCTGAAAATCTTGCGGGCACAACTAGATGGTGAAATGAGTATTTTGTCAACACCTATTTAATCGCGACGGAGGTTGACGACTCCAATCGGCCTCAAAATTTGACATTACCCGTTTCAACAGGTCTAGATTCCAAAACCGAAATGTCCGTCCGCCGTACGCCCGCTGTACCGAGCTTCTTAGATTGTATCTAAGGCCATTTCTGGCCCATAACAATCTTTCGCGTACCTATCTTCTTGCTCGCTTTCTTCCCCTAGGGGAAGTGCACTTATGTTTCTTCAAAATTAAATTTTGAAGAAACATAAGAAATCATATTTTGATGTCTTCTTGTTCTTGATCTTCAGCACTGCCCTAGGGGAGTACAGCGGGGAGGAGTACAGCAGGCCCTCCTGCCCTCTCCGGCGTTAGCCACACCATTCTGGTACGCCCGGGATGGACCAACGTGGAGGTGGCGGGTTTTAATGCATTAAAAGACCCCCAAGGGTCTTGTTCAACTTTCATTCGTAATTCTTTGGGACAGGAGTCATCGCAACGGACCTACCAGCCTAAAAATTCCAAGAGACCTCCTGTCGAATTCAGACTCCCAGAATTCGACCTGTCGAATATTTTCCGAGTAAAAATTGCTTTAAAGAAAGAAAAAAATTTAAAAAAAGTTTGTTGTTCCAGAAATAATATTCGGACATGTAACCAATATTATAGGTTACATGTCCGAATATTATTTCTGGAACAACAAACTTTTTTTAAATTTTTTTCTTTCTTTAAAGCAATTTTTACTCGGAAAATATTCGACAGGTCGAATTCTGGGAGTCTGAATTCGACAGGAGGTCTCTTGGAATTTTTAGGCTGGTAGGTCCGTTGCGATGACTGATATTATCAAAGAATAATAAACCCTTTTGTAAAATTTGCAGCGTTTTTCTATCGTCTCGGGATCCCTTTTAGCTACTCATAGGGGGGTTGAGATCCTCCCGAAATGCGGGCCTCGTTTGCGCCCAACTTTCTTATTTTAAATAGGAACCCCTAATTTTTATATGCATTTGGAATCCCCGGCCATTATTACGTCCGATAAGCGCATTGAGCGAAATTTCTGACCCTAGCAAATCCGTACAACTCCTCCTATTTTCTTTGTTTACAATGAGTTTGGTTAGGGAGAGAGAACGACTCCTCTGCTGAATACTAAATTGTTTATTCAGGTAAACAATTTAGTATTAGGCAGAGGAGTCGTTCTCTCTCCCTAACCAAACTCATTGGATTAGACCTCTGCACCATCGGCAAACAACCACTCTTTGTTTACAGTCCAATTGAGTCGGCGTTTGTTCTGTATCCTATCTACAGATCTAAATTTTAATACTAAATCCCTATTATTCAAATGGGCAAGCGAAGTGAGGCCCCCATGTCAGAGTGCTAGTGTTTACAAATTCCAATAATTTCCTTTCCTTGCCCCTACCTACGCATTCTTTCTTTTGAGTTCAGCACAATTTATTTTTGTGTTCACAAAAATTCTAGGGGGGGGGGGGGGGGCCGCGGCCCCACCCTGTATACGCCCATGCTTACCGATGTACCCCTGTATTGTGAGGGTATGGGCGTCGCCCATCTGGGTAAATCGACGAAGGGCTCCGTCGGTTTGTGAGCGCCCATCTAGGTAAACAGAGAACGGCAGAAGTGGGGACACGGACTTCTCGCACATGCTCCGACAGAACCAGAACCGACAGTAGTTTAATCTGTGGACAGAACTCAACTCATTTACCTACTACGTCCACACAACCTGCATTGAAGATGACGCCTCGTTTCCTCCTACTATGGGGGCTGCTTCGCCTCCTGATAGCCATCTGACGACTACAAACGGTGCCGAATCGTACCATTCCATTGTTTGGTGGAAGTTCATATTATGTACCTGATATAACTAGTACAATGAATCAATTTAATCAGCTATACTTCTCTCTGGATAAGATTTTACTCAATTTTTAGCCAGATGAAGCTTTTACCCATGGGTCCATCTGCAGATGGACCGTCGCGAGCTCGGGAAGGTGTACCCAGTTGGGCGGTAGTTTGACTAGGATTTACCCAGATGGGAGCCGCCCGAGGGTATGTATGGCAGGTGATAAGTTTTGCACTTATGTGACTATCAAATTTGCAATATGCTTAGATACCTAGTCCATGCACCATGAGACCAGTTACCATATCGGACCCCCGAGCTACTCTTCTTCTTTTTGACTTAAAAAAAAAAATCAATTTGTCTTCTTTTCAATTTTGGTTTATTATTCTTGGAATAATACACCTATGTTTTCGCGACGCGGGTCGACGACTCCGATCGGCCTCAAAATTTGACATTATCCGTTTCAAGAGGTCTACATTCAAAATCCGAAATGTCCGTCCGCCGTCCGCCGTCCGGGCCGTTTTGGGCAGTAGGGATTTTTTTTAAAATCTGAAATTTTGACAAAATACTTGGTTTACCATCTAGTTGTGCCCGCAAGGTTTTCAGTCGGATCGCCCAAACCCGTGGGGCGCTATGGGGCTATAATGGGGCTACGGGAGGGTTTTTTTGAAGGCTTTTGGCTATGGGATCGATTTAGGTGTCGTTTTCGAAGTATTTTTGGACGTAGAATCCATTTTTGGGGGTCCCGGAACGATCCGATTTCACTGTGGCGTTCTATAGGGCTTTCATGGGGCTAAAAATGGGATTTTTGAAGGATCCCAAGAAGTTAAATATTTTTCGAGTAAAAATTAAAGAATTTTTGAAAAAACACATTTTTGAAAAAAAAATCCCCCCAAAAAATTTTTTTTGAAATATAAAAATCCAAAAAAAAAATTTTTTTAATTTTTTTTATTGACAGAATTAAATGTCTGCAGGGCCGCCGAGAGAAAAAGCGGGCCCGGGGCAAAAGAGAGCATAGGGCCCCCATGTAAGGAGAAGGTAGGGGGTAGTTCCCAATAACGAACGTTCAATTTTCATTCTGCACAAGTAACCTATATCAAAGAATAATAAACCCTTGTGTAAAATTTGCAGCGTTCTTCAAATGATTTGTCTTCATCAGTACCTCATCCTGAAGGGGTATTTAAAGTGTATTGATCACAAGTTTCCAGAAGTGTCCGCAGCAACTCACAGCGCCATACGCGCCACCGGCGCCACGAGCGTCATCGGCATCACGACGCCCGATTTTTTCAAATGATTTGTCTTCATCAGTACATACCTCATTCTGAAGGGGTATTTAAAGTGTATTGATCTCAAGTCACGACCCCCGATTTTTTCAAATGAACGAACGAAACGAAACAAGGGAATTTCACCCTGAATTTTCGTCCGACTGGCTGCTGCCGTCGCGGACGTCGTCAGCCGTCCTTATCAAGGAGGATCGGAACTTGTCTGACGATTGCTCTCATGGCTCCCCATTGCCTCGGCCCCCTGGGTTGGGAGGAGTTCGCCGTCCAATTGAACGCAGAAAATACTTGTATCAGTGACCCCGCTCCTCACGCAGTCACCCATCCAAGTACTAACCACGCCCGACGTTGCTTAAATTCGCTGATTGAGGGAAACGGTACCAGTTTCCGGACGGCGGATTTTTTCAAATGATTTGTCTTCATCAGTACCTCATTCTGAAGGGGTGTTTAAAGTGTATTGTTCACAAGTTTCCAGAAGTTTTCGCAGCAACTCATAACGCCACAAGCGTCACCGGCGCACAGTGGTCCAGAACCCCCGAAAACGTGATCGAAACTCAATTTTTTCATATTTTTCTACAGATTTGAAAATGTTATCCTTTATTCTACAGTTCTTGAAACACCCAAAAAGCCGAAAAATGTCATTTTTGCAAGCTTTTGAAAGCGAAAAATGTCATTTTTGAAAGATTTTGAAAGCTTGAAACACCCAAAAAGCCGAATAATGTCATTTTTTGACCATTTTTGGGTCTCAAAAGTGAATAAAAACATGAGTTTTGGAATCTGCGCATTCAAAAACACAAGACCTAGGTACTCATTTTGAAAGCAAAAGTAAAAAAAAAAAAAAAGTCGCTAGGAGTTTCGATCACGTTTTCGGGGGTTCTGGACCACTGTGCGGCGCCACGAGCGTCATCGTCGTCACGACGCCCGATTTTTTTCAAATGATTTGTCTTCATCAGTACCTCATTCTGAAGGGGTGTTTAAAGTGTATTGATACAAGTTTCTAGAAGTGTCAGCAGCAACTCAAAGTGCCATACGCGTCACCGGCGCCACGAGCGTCATTGGCATCACGACGCCCGATTTTGGTTTATTATTCTTGGAATAATACGCCTATGTTTTCGGCCGATCGGCCTCAAAATTTGACCTTATCCGTTTCAAGAGGTCTAGATTCCAAAACCGAAATGTCCGTCCGCCGTCCGGGCCGTTTTGGGTAGTAGGAATTTTTTTTTAAATTTGAAATTTTGACAAAATACTCGGTTTACCATCTAGTTGGGCCCGTAAGGTTTTCACCCCGATCGCTTTCGAAGTATTTTTGGACGTAGTATCCATTTTTAGGGGTCCCGCAACGATCCGATTTCACTGTTGCGATCTATAGGGCTTTCATGGCTACAAATGAGATTTTTGATGGATCCCAGGAGGTCAAATATTTTTCAAGTAAAAAACACACATTGTGTAAGTTACACATTGTGTAAGTAAAAAAATTTTTTTTTAATCTAAAAAAAATTTCTGAAATATAAAAAAAATTTTATTTTTCTGGGGCCCGCTGGGGCCCCATGTATAATTCCGGGCCCGGGGCAAAATGTCCCCTTTGCCCCCCCCTCTCGGTGGGCCTGAATGTCTGTACAAGTAACCTATATCACAGAATAATAAACCCTTGTGTAAAATTTGCAGCGTTTTTTATCAGTTTTGGTTTATTATTCTTGGAATAATACACCCATGTTTTCGCGACGGGGGTCGACGACTCCGATCGGGCTCAAAATTTGACATTATCCGTTTCAAGAGGTCTACATTCTAAATCCGAAATGTCCGTCCGCCGTCCAGGCCGTTTTGGGCAGTAGGAATTTTTTTAAAAATCTGAAATTTCGGCAAAATACTTGGTTTACCATCTAGTTGTGCCCGCAAGGTTTTCAGTCCGATCGCCCAAACCCGTGGGGCGCTATGGGGCTATAATGGGGCTACGGGAGGGGTTTATTGAAGGCTTTTAGCTATGGGATCGAGTTAGGTGTCGTTTTCGAAGTATTTTTGGACGTAGAATCCATTTTTTGGGGTCCCGGAACGATCCGATTTCACTGGGGCGATGTTTAGGGCATTCGTGGGGCTAAAAATGGGATTTTTGAAGGATCCCAGGATGTTAAATATTTTTCGAGTAAAAAATACAGAGTTTTTGAAAAAACAAATTTTTGAACAAAAAAATCCAAAAAAAAATTTTTTTGGGATAAAAATCCAAAAAAAAATTTTTTTTTTTAAATTTTTTTATTGCCAGATTTAAATTTCTGCACAAGTAACGTATATCAAAGAATAATAAACCCTTGTGTAAAATTTGCAGCGTTTTTTGTTGTGATTTCCCATCAAAATTGTATACAATATTTTTAAGTATGGGCACTCCCCCCCAATTCCCCAACTCTTGGTGCATTCGGAGATCTGTCACTCACCTTCGGTAGTTTTACAACCCTACCTGGTCTGAGTCTCTGATGGATGGCCGGCGTGTGTCACCCTTATGGAAGATTATGAAGATTCGTTCCAGACCTGCCCCTGTCAGAGTGCTTCCAAATTCCAATAGGTGTTTCCCTTCCATGCCCCTTCAACGCATTCAATTCTTTTGTTTCTTTTAAAATTTAAAAATTATTTAATAAGTCAAGCACAATTTATTTTTGTGTTTTCAAAAGTCTAGCCCCCCCCCCCCCCCCCCCCCCCTGCCTACGCCAATGATCATGTCAGTGACAGCTGAAGATTGACTTTGAAAAATGCACTGGGTGACGTCATAATAATTCACGAAATGGTCACCGTGTGATAAAGTCGGCGGTGCAGTTGGGGCCACCCGCGTAATTAGCGGGTGTGCCGTTAACGAGAGAATTTAAATTTCCCCAACAACCCCGCCGACGGTGGCACTTCCTGGGCTGCTACTGGACCACGAGCGGGGCGGGCGATCGAATTTAAAGAAGAGCTCGGCCCATCGGCCACAGGTATCATCATGATGGATGCATCTTTACAATCTACCGAGGTATACATTTTGGTTTATTATTCTTTGAATAATACACCTATGTTTTCGCGACGGGGTTCGACGACTCCGATCGGGATCAAAATTTGACCTTATCCGTTTCCAGAGGTCTACATTCTAAATCCGAAATGTCCGTCCGCCGTCCAGACCGTTTTGGGCAGTAGGAATTTTTAAAAAAATCTGAAATACTTGGTTTACCATCTAGTTGTGCCCGCAAGGTTTTCAGTCCGATCGCCCAAACCCGTGGGGCGCTATGGGGCTATAATGGGGCTACGGGAGGGATTTTTTGAAGGCGTTTAGCTATGGGATCGAGTTAGGTGTCGTTTTCGAAGTATATTTGGACGTAGAATCCATTTTTTGGTGTCCCGGAACGATCAGATTTCACTGTTGCGATCTTTAGGGCTTTCATGGGGCTAAAAATGGGATATTTGAAGGATCCTAGGATGTTAAATATTTTTCGAGTAAAAAATAAAAAAATTTTGAAAATAGGTAAACATTTTTGAAAAAAAAATTTTTTGAGATAAAAATCAAAAAAAAAATTTTTAATTTTTCATTGACAGAATTAAATTTCCGCACATGTAACGTATATCAAAGAATAATAAACCCTTGTGTAAAATTTGCAGCGTTTTTAGCGCAACCTTTTTCCAAAAAATGGAAAGGTGCGCTCACCTCCTCGACATGTATGTTTTTTTTTTTTTTTAGCGCAACCTTTTTCCAAAAAATGGAAAGGTGCGCTCACCTCCTCGACATGTATGTTTTTTTTTTTTTTTTTTTTGTTTGTTTGTGTACAGAGCATCACGCCCGAGCGGCTCAACAGATTTTCATGAGGGTGGTCTCATTGTGATCAGCGAGCTCGTGGGGTGGTTATAGGCTACCTTGATTTTTCCTCCCTCATCCCTTTCATCGGTTTTCGGGAGGTACTTCACGACGAAAGTTGTTTATCTCTGATGTGTAACTAAGGAGGCCTCAATAGGGGGACGAAAGTTTTTGTCCGATTTCGTTGGTACAAGGGTCTATGGAATGAGCTTTTTAGGCTGATTCCAACGACCCCAAAACGATTTTTGCAGCCTGAGCCGTTCGTTACCTCTGATCGGCATAAGGTTTTCTTACGCATCGGTCGTTAGGGTGCAGTTGTTTACGTAATGAGCATCACGTGGATGATGTGTTGTGTGGCATAGTTTGGTCGCTAGATACCTACTGTTTCTTAGTTTCTCTTGCTCATTAACAAATGTAAAGGTAATAACAAAAAGGTTGCGCTCATCTATTCAATTCAATTGATGGCTTGTTTTAATCGAAACGAGAAGCAAGAGCTTTAGTTAAATAACAAAAAATCTTTCAAATCTTTTTTTTTTTAGGAATATGATTTTTATCTTAGGATCAACCATTTTTATTTTAGGATCCTCTGTAGACTCCATGAAATGTCAATCTATTCATAGACATGGAATTGATTTTTCGCTCAATTTACAGTGTTTCTTCTTTTGCAGGATACTTTGCCTGATACGGATGATGATGAAGACAAGCTATTCAAAGGCTCCATGGACCAAAGAAATAACTTATTATAAGTTACTTAAAGTAGATTATGTAACTTCCGCTTAAAACTAATGTCGTACCCTCCACGTTTTTGGCACTTGTTACTTAAAAAATATCGATATATTGGTTGTACGGGAACGGGTATTAGGAATTGATATCATACACGGAGAAAAAAAATGGCGGTATTTTAGACGAAAATGTTCGGTAGGTAATCAATCGGTGGTCAACCGAACAATTTTTCGAAAAATGGAGAGGTAAAAACGCAAAAAATGTAAGGTAAAGTGTTGAATTTGCGCGGTTGACCACCGATTACCGAACATTTTCATTCATCTTTCTACCGAACACCAAAACTGTTTTACCGCTCAAAAATCGGAGATGTTACCGAACATTTTTACTTAAATTGTTCGGTAATCCCTCTGTCCCGCAATGTTTACCGCTCATTTCGTCCCGCCAACTTACCGAACATACCAAAATGTAAGGTGAATTTTAACCTTCCAACCTCAAACCTTTTCGATTATGAGCGGTAAATTATAACCTCTCAAAGTTAAAGTGCGCGGTGAATTTTCACCTTCCATAATTAATGTGAGGTTGTAAAATTACCTCCCCTACTTCAAATGTGCAGTGAGAATCACCTCCCACAACTCGGATGTGCGGTGAATATTCACCTCTCATTTTAAATTTCGAGAAACATTGTGCGGTAAAAAATTACCTCCCACACGCAATTGTGCAGCCAGTATTCACCTCCCTAATTTCAAATATCGTTCGGTAAACGTTACCTTCCACACCTAAAATGCGCGGTAACTAATCACCGAACAAATGGCAAGAAGTACCTCTCAACGTAGTTTGAGAGGTAATCGTACCCAAAAAGTGAGGTAATCCCTTGTTGGTTTGGGCGGTAAATGAACATCAATGAGTTACCTTTCATTGATGTACACTTACCGCCCACACCAACAAGGGATTACCTCACTTTTTGGGTACGATTACCTCTCAAATTACGTTGAGAGGCACCTCTTCCCATTTGTGAAGTAATCAAACCACGAGTCGAACGGATAGGATACCTAAGGAAGAAAAATAATTCGGTTATGAATACAAACCATGTTTATTACAACGCAGAACGATACACAACATAATATAACGTATAAAAATATAATTAACTGTAAATTAAAGGATAAAGGATACAGTAAATTAAAACTTAGGCATGATCCAACATTATTAAATCATTTAAAGTACAAATAATTTAAATTTTAAGTAGGTGCACGACACCCCACTAGATTTGTCAAGAACTAAAATTATTTATCAAGTACCTATCATTATTTTATCAAGTAGGTACAATGCTATTAACCATGGGTTCGATTTTACATTAAAAAATGGGGAAAGTCGATAAGTTATCAATGATATGATGAATATGATAACTTATCATATTCAATGCCGAACCGGGGACATTCTATTTCTCAACTGTTAAGGATATAATATAATATATTATTATCAAATCATTGATATTATCAAATAAACACGTGTACGTCTATTGACATGATCCAACGTATTCGTACACGCCTACCAACTAGATTAAACCAGAGCAGAATCTGTTCTTGTTCAATCTAGTAGGGAGATATAAATATATCTGATATAAATACAATTATTTTATGAAGTAGGTAGGTACTGTGTAACAATGCCCTAGCCATGGGGTCGATTTTACTTTCTCAAGTAACGTTCTTAAGTCAGAAAGTAAATTGCTAGGGTTTTGTGGGACCCCAAAAAGAGGATTGTACGTACAAAAAGACTTAGAAAACGACACCCCACTCGACATCATACCCAAAAACATGAACCCCCCGTAGCCCTTTTTTAGCCCAATAGAGCTCCACAGGTTTGGGCAATCGGCCTCTTGCGAGCACAACTAGATAGTAAATTTAATAAGTAAAATATATTTTTTCAATATTTCAGATTTAAAAAAAAAAAAAATCATCCAACTGCCCAAAACGGCCCCGACGGCGTACGGCGGACGGACATTTCGGTTTTTGAATCTAGACCTCTTGAATCGGATAGGTAATGTCAAATTTTGAGGCCGATCGGAGTCGTCGACCTCCGTCGCTTAAACATAGGTGTATTCTTCCAAGAATCATAAACCGAAACTGACTAGAGATTGCCAAATTCGTTTTGGAAAAAACGCTGCAAATTGTCCACAAGGGTTTATTAAATAAACTAAATAAATGTTATACTAAAAAAATACTACCAAAACGACACAATAGCCGAAAGTCTTCAAGAACCCTCCCGTAGCCCTTTATAAGCCCCACGGCATCATATAATAAACCATCCCGGGAATAATATACCCCTATGGAATCGCGACGGGGGTCGACGACTCCGATCGGCCACAAAATTTGACATTATCCGTTTCAAGAGGTCTACATTCTGAATCCGATATGTCCGTCCGCCGCGAGCCGTTTCGGGCAGTAGGAATTTTTTTTTAATCTGAAATTTTGACAAACAACTTTACTTACCATCTAGTTGTGCCCGCAAGGTTTTCAGTCCGATCGCCCAAACCCGTGGGGCGCTAAGGGGCTAAAATGGGGCTACGGGAGGTTTTTTTTTTTTTTTTTAAGGCTCTTGGCTATGGGGTCGAGTCCAGGTGTCGTTTTCGAAATATTTTTAAACGTAGAATCTATTTTTGGGGGTCCCGGAACGATCCCATTTTAATTTTAATTATTTTCTCATTGATATAGAATTAAATTTTACCTAACCTAGATAAATCAAAGAACATTGAACATTTGTGTAAAATTTGCAGTGTTTTTAGACATTTCACTGCACAAAACGGCCAAGATTAAAAAACCAAAAATTTTGGTTTAATGTCGTAGGTACATGCTACAAAAACAGGGAGAAGCCATTAAATTGGGGAGGACATAAAGTACTTGTACTTATGTTCATAATGAGAGAACAGTAAACAGATTGAAAATGATGGCTCATGACCGTTATTAGGACTTCACGACAAGATAAATGAATTTCGTAAACTTCTTTTGGCTCTGCTGAACAGTTGATATAATATTATTTTGCATATTATGATGGTTTACCTTTGAGGTACAGATACGCGGTGCAAAGGTATAGGCACGTGCGACGGTTTTCTTCGATACAGCCCGGCCAACTTGGCGGTCCTGGACGGTGGCTTTTTTGCATATCAGGCCGAAGACGTAAGGCAGCAAACATAAGAGAGCTCTTCGTTTCAGATGAACATCTGCAAGTGGAAATGGAATGCTGTTAATAATTGCCGACAATTCTGTTTTGTGATTTCTGGACTTGACACACTACTAAATAAAAAACACTTTTTGAGGGACTATACCTAACTGAAGTGTGCTCTGAAGCTTACCCGATGTAGCGGTTCTTCTGATAGAAGGGTATTCCACCTCGATGATCGGACGAATTCCACAATTCTGGGACCTTATTCGTCGAGCTTGGAACTCAGGAGAGGCTCCTCCACCTCAAACCATCCGAAAAGGGTCTGCGTGAATCTGATTTAAGAAGGCATAAAAACATGAGATCAGCTTAGGGGAAAACATCAAGAATTTCATGCAATACACCAATGACGCATGGAATAATGCTTACACGTAGGTAGGTACTTTAGATGGGAACGATATAGGGACGACACTGCAGCGACATTGTGTAAACACCCACCGATGAAATGAGTCGATCGACGCGTAGTCCGAGGCATTTTCCCAATTTTGAAAATGTATCGAGTAACTGTAATCACAATTGATTTGCATTGATGTTAGGTATCGACGAATAAGCATGCAAAATGTTCATACATGTACCTTTTAAGCAGTGTCCAGTAACTGAATTTTCTTGAATGCTTTAAACTGCTTTCAGTCTTTTACGAGAGAAACAGGAATTCCATTGTCTACGATCGAATTGGGCCTTGGGTCGAACATGCGAGAACATGAAAAAACAAAATTACAAGCACTCCATTATGTTAGCATCATACATACCTCACAAGCTGAAAATCTACGAAACTGACAAAAGATAATTACCTTTTTCGGATGTTCCAAGCAGTAAATTCACTAGACCGATTTATAACCGTCACCAACGACAAACACATCAATACTAATGGCCGCCACTCGGCCGAAAACCCCAGCAAAGCCCCAACGCAAGCGCTTCCAAGCGCCTATCTCAGGTACTACTGTACGGTAGACATTTACCGCACTTACTTTTGTGTACGGTGGAAATTTACTGCCCACGTCTTATGTTCGGTAATTATAAACCTTTCTGTGAAGGGGGTAAAGTTGGGCGGGAAAACGTTGGTGATGTGAGGTAGAAATTAACCATACGGCCTTTGGTAGGCAGTAGACATTAAATGTAAATTTTACTGCCCACGTGTTATGTTCGGTAATTATCAACGTTTCTATGAAGGAGGTAAAGTTGGGCGGTAAAACGTTGGTGATGTGCGGTAGAAATTAACCTTACCGCCTTTGGTAGGCGGTAGAAAGTTACCGACAAGGTGTTATGTTAGGTGAAAATCTGACCCAACATATTCGATAGCTTCATAGACAGGTAAAGTATCACCTCTCCACAAAGGAAGGGAGCTTGGGCGGTAAACTGTTGACGATGTGAGGTTGAAATCTACCTTACAGCCTTTGGCAGGCGGTAGACATTTAACGTAAATTTGACTGCCCACGTGTTATGTTCGGTACCTCTCTATGTAGATGGAGAAGTACCGGTAATTATTAACCTCTCTATGTAGATGGAGAAGTTGGGCGGTACACGTTTACTTCACTTTTTCGCATGTGAGGTATGTTTGTACCGAACTGGCTTCCTTGTGCGGTTGATAATCGAGTTGTTCGGTGAATGTAGCTCTCGGTTTGTTCGGTTAGTTCTGGCAAGGTAGGATTTCTTGAATTGTTCGGTAGCAGAGAAGAAATGTTCGGTAAGATCATCGAGTTGTAAGGTAACCAAGGGTAATTGGGCGGTAAAAATGAAATTGTTCGGTAGATTTTCACCGCTCACGCGGTTTTTTATACTATAAAATGGCCGCCAAAGCGGTTTACCGAACAAAAACCGCACTTTTTTTTCTCCGTGTAGGAGGCATTCTTTATGATGCGAACTAGACATTCATGTGTTATAATACGATGTTGAATGTCAATGTTTGAAATTGCTGACGGTTCGTCGTACGTTGATTTGTCCAATTTGATTGTTCACTTAAAGCTAATTTTGTTCGACCACAAAATTAAATGACCACTTTGATTCTGCCCTTGGCACTACACTTTCACGCCCGGATGTAGAAGAATAAATCTTCTGAAACGTCGGCATATTCTCATTTGACTGAACCTCGACAACTTACCACCCACAATCATGTATTTAATATTAGGTATGTGTTGATAGTATATTAAGGCCTGAGAATGGACAATAAAGCGCCTGCGAGTTTGTACGTTCCTCATTTCGCAGTACTATATCCTTTCCACATTCCTCTGTATTGGATGGATTTGAAGAAAAATCAATTCCGTTTTTGCAAAAAATTTAATCAAATAACTTTATAGCCCGATGTACGGAAGGGACATCCACGAAAAACATCTCACAATAATTCTTTATATCCTTAAGGGACATCGATGCTTGATGTTTTTTGTGGATTACATTTCAAAAACTACCATCATTGGAATCACTTTCGGGAAAAATAAATGCGTTGAAGGGAGTGAGATGAAGCCTTTCACTGCAGCTGGAAAACAGCCAATTGCTGAAACAAACACCAGCGAAGGTCAGTGAGTTAATAGTTTCTCTCACCCAAATCCGGTGCTGACTGCAGAAATAGGTAGGAGCATTCTCTACCCAGCTGTAGTGAATGCTCTGACTCCACACCACAGCAAACTGGAGATAGCGCACACACTTTCCCCTCAGCTAGGTTAGATAGGATCGTAGATACCATAATAATAGCTAAAATATTGTGAACTACAGCACAACAGGGATGAGGAGGACTTTTATGAATCACAGGCAATGAGAATGTGATTCACAGTGTGCAGGCGGCACACATGTGATTCACACAGAAAACGCGGCTTTTTTTTTTACAAGAGGAATCACTCATTTGCAAGATTGGAAAAACACCGCGGGATTGCGACCCCTAACTGTGACAGAATAACATTATACTTTAATTAAAAACATCGATGGTTTTTAATTAAAAACATTGGGACAACCATCAATGGTAAAAACATCGCAAAAGAAACGTCCGCTGAGCTGGTGTAGTAGGTAATTATATTAAAAATTTTTAATATTAAATTTATATTAAATATAAATATAATATTAAAATTTTTTAATATAATTACGTTTTATATTAAATTTTAATATAAAACGAAAACTGAGTTAATTGAAACGCCTGCAGACTGGTGGAGCTCCACACCGGGATGACCTGACTGTATTGAGGGCTCGCGTTAGAACCTTCGAGTAGAAACTTATCTGAGCAGTGGAATGATGATGCAATCAACAAAATCTCTATACAGTAGAACCTGGATAAGTGCAATCTCACGGGACCCCGTTTGAAATTGCAGCTAACCAGGTTTTGCACTTACTAAGTTTTGCAGGTAGCCAGGTTAGGGTAGAGCTAATTGCACATAACCAAGTTTTCACCTCGTCTTTCCTCAAGTACATCTCATTCTACAGCGAAAAAAAATCGGTCATTTTTGCCTGTTTTGGCGGTTTACAATGACGGACAACATTAGCAACTGCCAAAATCTTTTCTGAAACTTCAGAAACGTTTCCGTCGGCTGTTTCAAAGAACTGTAGCAGTGTGTCGATAGCTTTCAATGCTGTCTTCTTTGAAATCGGCTACAGCATCTTAAAATCTTGGATGATGCCTTGATCCAACGGGTGAAGAACCCTGGTGGTATTTGCAGGCAGGTACATTAGCTTCACGTCCTCCAAATTTGGCATCTTACTGTGAGCACTACGATTATCGATGAAAAGTACGATTTCCCTGTTCTTCATGAAGCTTCATCTGTCGATCCAAAGATTTGAGCCATTCTGAAAATAACGCCATCGTCATCCAGGGCTTCTTATTGCTTCTGTGATCAACAGGAAGGTTTTTAATGTTCTTGAGGCACCGGGGCTTAGCCGATTTCTCTACGATCAAAAGAGGTAGTTTATCTGAACCTGTCCAGTTGGTTGGACTGTGACTCGTTCCTTGCATGGGCGTATACAGGGTGTGGCAGGGGAGAGGGGCGCCCCCCCCCCCCCCTAGAATTTTTGGAAACACAAAAATAAATTGTGCTGAACTCAAAAGAAAGAATGCGTAGGTAGGGGCAAGGAAAGGAAATTATTGGAATTTGTAAACACTAGCAATCTGACATGGGGGCCTCACTTCGCTTGCCCATTTGAATAATAGGGATTTAGTATTAAAATTTAGATCTGTAGATAGGATACAGAACAAACGCCGACTCAATTGGACTGTAAACAAAGAAAATAGGAGGAGTTGCACGGATAAACGAGGGTCAGAAATTTCGCTCAATGCGCTTATCGGACGTAAAAATGGCCGGGGATTCCAAATGCATAAAAAAATTAGGGGTTCCTATTTAAAATAAGAAAGTTGGGCGCAAATGAGGCCCGCATTTTGGGAGGATCTCAACCCCCCTATGAGTAGCTAAAAGGGATCCCGAGACGATAGAAAAACGCTGCAAATTTTACAAAAGGGTTTATTATTCTTTGATATAGGTTACATGTCCGAATATTATTTCTGGAACAACAAACTTTTTTTAAATTTTTTTCTTTCTTTAAAGCAATTTTTACTCTGAAAATATTCGACAGGTCGAATTCTGGGAGTCTGAATTCGACAGGAGGTCTCTTGGAATTTTTAGGCTGGTAGGTCCGTTGCGATGACTCCTGTCCCAAAGAATTACGAATGAAAGTTGAACAAGACCCATGGGGGTCTTTTAATGCATTAAAACCCGCCACCTCCACGTTGGTCCATCCCGGGCGTACCAGAATGGTGTGGCTAACGCCGGAGAGGGCAGGAGGGCCTGCTGTACTCCTCCCCGCTGTACTCCCCTAGGGCAGTGCTGAAGATCAAGAACAAGAAGACATCAAAATTTGATTTCTTATGTTTCTTCAAAATTTAATTTTGAAGAAACATAAGTGCACTTCCCCTAGGGGAAGAAAGCGAGCAAGAAGTTAGGTACGCGAAAGATTGTTATGGGCCAGAAATGGCCTTAGATACAATCTAAGAAGCTCGGTACAGCGGGCGTACGGCGGACGGACATTTCGGTTTTGGAATCTAGACCTGTTGAAACGGATAATGTCAAATTTTGAGGCCGATTGGAGTCGTCAACCTCCGTCGCGATTAAATAGGTGTTGACAAAATACTCATTTCACCATCTAGTTGTGCCCGCAAGATTTTCAGCCCGATCGCCCAAACCCGTGGGGCTCAAAACAAGGGCTACGGGAGGGTTTTTTAAAGGGTTTCAGCGATGGGATCGAGTTATAACTCGACCTATAGGTTTTCGAAGTACTTTTGGACGTAGAATCCGTTTTCGGGGCTCCTAGAACGATTCAATTTCACCGGGGGCTCTAATGGTAGGTACCTACCTACTACAAATGGGATTTGTGAAGGATCCCAGTAGCTCAAATATTTTCCGAATAATTTTGGATGCTTAATCCATTTTTCGAGGTTTCATGACTGTTCGTTCAAATAATGTGCAGATTTTTTTTCTCAAAAAGATTTTTTTATTGGCAAAGAATTAATTTTTGCACAAGTAACTTATGTCAAAGAACAATAAACCCTTGTGTAAAATTTGCAGCGTTTATATATGTATACATATGTAAAATAGCGCTTAGTGGGGTGGCCCCCTCCTTGGCTAAATCCTACCTACGCCCATGGTTCCTTGCTCATCTTTCCTCCGTGACAATCCTGCTCCTTAAAGGCGAACGTTGCGTTTGGCAAACACTTATACAACAATCCTGTTTCGTCAGCATGCTCGTCAACGCATCGATACGACTGTTCTTTCGTACCCTAGATGTGGATGCATTCAACGCTGCTTCCATTCGTGGTGAAGGAGTAATTGAGTACGTTGCCCAGGATGAATATATTGGAGCTCGTAATGATGACCAAGTCAAACATGCTCGCGAAAAGGTGCCCCCAGATCCCATTCCAAGTAGATCTTATAAATTCCTTGGGCTTAGGTCAATACAGGTAGGTACAGGTGAAAATCTGGTTTCCAAAGTTAACCGATTTTCCGAGGCGTACCTAGGTATATCTCGAAAACGAATGTAGGAAACAACTTCCCCATTTCTGACTTGCTGGGAAAATTCTTCCCCAGCCAAAAAGTCACCACTACACGGAAAAAACTTCCCCGAACGAGAATTGGCCACAAAGACGCTGTTGAGAATGTTCTGAAGTAAGGTGACAATCTCCTGGTTAGAGGCTTTGTTGTTAATTTTTATCTAGCGACGAAAGGTCCTTTGCCCTAACAATAGGATATATGTAAGCTGTGAGGAATGATGAGATCGGATTATTGGAAGCAGAAACAATAATTATTGGTGTGCTCAGTGGATGGTTTGTGGGCTCCACAGGCGAGAGCTTTCATCAAGGTTCTGGCGGAGAGGCTCTCTGAAATCTGGGGACGGCACCAGAGCAAAGTTCGCGAGTGGGTACGCGCTCGACTGGCCTTCGCAGTTCTAAGAGCAAGCAGCTTATGTCTCAGGGGTTCTCGGAAACGCTGGAGGTGCGCTGACAACCTGCTGGGCTTCGAGGGTGGCTTGGACAGTTCCCCATGAACCTCCTTCTTTCGAACCCGTGTCAAGAGGACGGTGGCGCCCAGAATGGCATAAGACGCCAGGCAGCAGGGTTTGGGCCGCAGGGTTTCTTGTTCATGTTTTTGTTTATGTTTTGGTTTTGTTTTTGTTTATGTTTTGGGTTTTTGTTTTTGTTTGTTTTGGCTTGTTACCTTGGATTTGAATAAAGTTTGTTTTCTTGTATAAAAAAAAAAAAAATAATAATAATTATTGAAAGATGGTGTTAGATGGGCCTGCGTTAAAAGAGACTCGCTGCAAGTAAGTATTGTTGATAATAGATAGGTAGATAGATAGAGAAGTTGTTATAGTTTGGTTGTTTATAGTTTATGTTCAAGTTGTTATATAGAGTTTTCACGTTTTATTCCAGTCTAGAGGTGCAGTGAAAACAAGGGACGAGTTGGGTCAAACTATAACAACTTCTCTATCTATCTACCTATCTATTATCAACAATACTTACTTGCAGCGAGTCTCTTTTAACGCAGGCCCATCTAACACCATCTTTCAAAAATTATTGCTTCTGCTTCCAATAATCCGATCTCATCATTCCTCACAGCTTACATTTTTCCTATTGTTAGGGCAAAGGACCTTTCGTCGCTAGATAAAAATTAACAACAAAGCCTCTAACCAGGAGATTGTCACCTTACTTCAGAACATTCTCAACAGCGTCTTTGTGGCCGATTCTCGTTCGGGGAAGTTTTTTCCCTGGTGACGTTTTGGCTGGGGAAGAATTTTCCTAGCACGTCGGAAATGGGGAAGTTTTTTCCGGGGAAGTTTTTTCCAGGGAAGTTTTTTCCGCATACCCTCGAAAACGGTTCGGAATTTGGAAAAAGTGTTTATAATCAAAGTTGTGCAGAATCATATCATCTTTCATTAAATGAAATTTTACTATAGGGCATGATTTATCGAAAAAGGCACAGTTTCCGAGATATGAATATTTTAGTGAATTCACTAAAATCCTGAAAAAGGGACCTTTGGAGATACTCGAGGCAAATTAGAAAAGTTAGCAGAAAGTTTAGTAATACTCGTAATCACCACGTTCCTATACGTTTTTTGGGTCGCTGAACACGAATCATTTAATGTTACTAGTGCATTTTGTAGAAAATCTTATGTACTTCCATGTTGTATAGAGTGGTCATGTCGTTAGAACGCATAGTTAGGGAGATATGAGCAAAAAACCGAAAAAAGTGCCAACAAACTTCAGAGTCGTGTTCAGCGACCCAAAAAACATAAAGGAATGTGGTGATTACGACTATTACTAAACTTTCAGCTAACTGCCTTTTATTTTCCTAATTTTCCTGGCCTAAGACCCCCCTCATAACGCAGCACCCCCACCCCCCAGAACTTTTAGTATGTTACTTGCTTTGTATGTTGCTTTAGATGTTACTTGAACTTTGTATGTTGTTTTTTATCTTTTTTTTTTCTACCTCAAGACCTTTTTTCGTCTTTGTTGCCTGGACTATATGCATTCTGCAACTATTCATGATAATAATTATCATGAATATAATCTAATTTACTTAAACCATCGGTAAAAGTACGCAAAACTAACTTTCTTTTTTTAGGGGTTTTCCAGTTTCCTGTGCAATAGCCATAATTCCTTCCTTTTTAAAAATGACTTTAATAGAATAATGAAATAATGTAATAACAATAAACTAAAAACAAATTTTCATTTCATAGGTATTTCATCAAAATAATTTTGCAATTCATTAAGGCACCACCAGGGGAGGGTGAGTTTGTTGGTCGCTTAGTCATAAGCCGATGAGTCATGAGAAGTCACTTTCAATAATTGAATTGAATTATTCCGGGAGGGGAAGCCAAGCTCGACCTGATGAGGTGAACTCCAACGTAAATACTTACGACCAAATTACGCGAAAAGGGTAGTGCAACGTGTTAGGATAGGGATAGGGGCCATCTACCTGCTTTTGTTAACTGTAACTCTTCAACAGGCCTACATTCGTAACTTCGTAGGCCTACAGTAAGTCATCCGGCTTTGTTGATCTATAATTGGCCAGGTAGAGTGTCTGCCATTTCCCTTCGAGACTTCGCAGGTATACGAAGGATGTCGATGTAAATCTGTCGTCGTATCCCCTTGTTTGACTTGGACGACCTTTTTCAACAAGGGGTGTTGAAACTTGTCGACTTGTCGCTGTATTTTTGTGTCGCCGTATTTCCAATGCCAGTGAAGTCGACTTTGGTCAACTCTTGGTGTTGAAAGATGTCGACACGGCTTCTGGGCCGTTTGTCGACCAGTTTATGTGTCGACATATTGCCCCCCATCCGGAACCGACACTTTCATTGCAGCAAAGGAGTTTTTGCTCTTATCCAGGTTCTACTTTATAAATTTATAAACCGTAAAGTTTGTTACGTATGGCTAGAGCCGAAGCGCTCAACCGATTTCCATCCGGTTTCGCGTTTTTGTGATCTTTGAGTTCCTAAGACGGACCTGTGTAGCATAAGGTACACATAGGTGTGCTACAAGTGCCTCAACTCCCAAATACGTCTCCTTCGTCGAGAACTTCGCTTTCTTTCCGAGAGTTTGGGATCTGTGATTGGTTTGATTACTTTTCAATCGATCAGAGAAAATGCCGACATTTTCGATATTGACAGCGATCGTCTTGGTATAATCGACCTATAGATGACTTCGGTCGCTGCGTCCTGATTTTTCGGCGTCGACTTCTCCTTGTCTCTGCAAACTCGCCCCCGCCCCCGAACCACCCTTGTGCTGAGCCCTCCATTCCTCCCCCGCTGAACCCCCTCCAATTCTCCTCGCTCTCGAATTCTCCTTCAACCCACAGCGAGAATTTGCACGTTTTTTAAAGTTCGCGGAGACGGTCGTCAGGGGGATTAGCGCCATTTACCGGCGTTCGTAGGGCCAATCGCCGGCGGGCACATTCGCAAAGTGGTGCCAATTGCAGGCACGCATTCGAGAACCGCCGGAAATCGCCTTCCTCCCCCGCCCCTAACATTCTTGTCCACTGAGCCAGCCAGTATGTTTGGAACACACTGATGCATTTTTTGAGCCAACTTTTTGGTGTTTAAGACTTTTCTCGTCATCTACTTGTCAAGATGATTTTTTTTTTTTTTTTTTTCAAATTTTTCCGACATCTGAAAGTGCCAAATAAAATAGATGATTCTCCTCCTTCTCGGGTTGCAGCTTTAATAATATATTATATTAGAATAAGTGGCCACTCCTGACCATATCCCACCTGCCTCAGCCCAACAACAGAATTACTAGTTTTCCTACATTGGGGTTTTTTTTTTTCTTAAAAAATACAGATTTTTGCGTACCTACAATTTGATACCAAAAATTCCCCTTTTACGACCTTATTACTCTCAATTAAATATATGAGTGGAGAGGGGTGTTATTGGAACCGCGTCGCTGAACTATCAAAGTTCACGGAAATCGTCGACGGGTGACGGGATCCTGTCGAAAATCTCCCCCGCCACCTTTCCCCATTTTGGTTTATTATTCTTGGAATAACACACACGTGTATAAAACATAGGTCTATGTTTTCGCGACGGAGGTCGACAACTCCGATCGGCCTCAAAATTTGACATTAACCATTTCAAGAGGTCTAGATTCCAAAACCCAAATGTCCGTCCGCCGCACAGTGGTCCAGATCGCTAATCTAGCGAATCAAAAATGTTAGCGCCCCAGGTTTTTCATTTTGGTACGTTTTGAATACGTCTCTAGCTAGGTTTTTTCACGCTGAATCCGATGGTGAAATCAAATTTTGGCTATGTTGAGCCGTTCAGGAAATATAATTACCTAAAAGTGAGGATACCAAGCGGAATGAAGAATACAATATTTTCTAACGATAATGCAATATATTTGGGTAGTATGAGAAGTAATTTCATCCTTCTATTGCACATTACGAACTAAAGAAAAAATTACTCATGTTTTTCAGGAAAATAATCAGAAAAATGGAAAAATAAAATTCAGACGCGAGCCATAACATTCATTATAGTGATAATATCATGTTATGTCATCATATTATGTCGCTTAATACTAAATCACTATCATTTCCTTCGTCATCAAATTCTGACAGACCATCTGCTAACAATTTACGGACTTCGTCGTCTAAATCTTCCGTCTCCTTTGATGGCGGGAAAATTGTCAAGCTGGTTATCACTGGGTCGGATGTTTCAAGGGTTACAAGGGTTACAAGGTGTAAGGTGGTTTTGAAGTTACTTCGTTTAGGCGGTTCGGGGGCTGTAGCGTGGAAATTAAAAAGACTTAATTTGTATCAGAAGCAACTTGTATCAACCATACCTTGTTCCGAAAAGAGAACCAAATTATCACTCTGACTAGGACAAGGTGCAAATAATGCAGACGACAATTGGTAACAATTTGGGTTGTAACACAATTTAATGGAAATAAAATAATATGTATCAAATGTACAATAAAATATGTATCACGTTACAAATAATAAAAGCAATTGAAATAAAGGCGTATCCGATTGTTATGTACACAGCAAACAGGAGGGAATATATAATGGGGGTGTATCGGAAGGATACAAGTGGTGTATCAGGGGTGACACAAAGTGTGTCACTTGATGACGTGAAACCTAACAATTATACAATAATTACTGGTGAAAAACCTACACTTGTATCAGGTGATACAGGGGGTGTATTATACGTTGTTGTCAAGTATGTTACGCCTGAAGGGCGTGTGCCACTGTGCCTGAAGGGCACTTACTGTAAGTGTTACCTGAAGGGTATTTTGGGGATGGGACGCTGAGGGCGTCGGAAAGAGAATAACTTCTACTCACAACTGCTACACGAAGAGTATCAAGTTCAACAAACCACAAAGTAAATACAAAACTGGCAATGGGTATGATAAGGGGGATGCCGGCCTGAATTTACCGTGGTGGGCGGATGGCTGGAGGTCGTCTCGACGATGGTACGATGAGTGTTCCTGCGAGGCGTCCAGGAATCCAGTCACTGCGGTGAATCCAAGGGACTACACGGGCACGAATGGATCCGTGTGCGGAGTGAAACAGGGGGAACTGGACTTGGTACAAGACGAGTATCACAAGTCGATGGGGGTTGTATCAGGTGATACAGGGTGGCTATCAGATGATACTGAAGACGTATAACTTGATAGAAAAAACGCACTGAAGGGCAAAGACACGAAGGCCGATAACAACTTTACACGATGAGAGTTCAAGACGATCTGAGAGCTGGTGGGGGCCAACTCCCTTGAGGCCTGGGGAGGGAGAAGGGTTCCCCCTCTCCTCGATGGGCAGCCTCAGTCTGAGAGGGAACTTCTCCCAGGAGTGGGAGGGGGCCCTGTCAGAGGAAATAAGTCGTTGATTCCCCCATAGGTAGCGCTGGGGGGTCCAACTGGAAGCGGTGCCCGCTTACAAAGGGATGTTACAAGGGTTACAAGGGTCGGATGTTGCAAGCTGCAAGCTACCGGGTCCGCTGCATCTCTTTTTCCCCCTTGCCTCATTTTAATTTGTACTGCGCGACAAAGTTCATCCAATGAATTTTCCTCGACTAGTTTTCTTACTAGTCTATTTTTTGTGGATTTACTAGCATCACTGAAGAGTTTCCGAGGCCTCCCCTTAGTCTTCACACTGCTGGTCATACAAGTTGTGTCGAAAAAAACATGTCTTCCATCCAACCATTTTCCGTGTTTGAGTAGAAAAAACGATTGAGATCGATGGCATTGATCCCAATATCATTTGCATATTTTCAAAAAATTTGCATTTTTACTTTGAATGACTCGTCTTTGGGCAGGTTAGGGTGTAAATTTGCTATATAGTTACTTATTGAGGTCCGCCCATCTTCAAAATTGAAGTTAGCATCTTTTAGGATTCCGAATAACACTCTTCTCTCAATAGATATTTTCAGACCTGGAAAACGAAAAAAATGATATTTCCCGGAATTGCAAATATTTGCAGCTGAAATTAACGAAAATATGTTCCATGATACTTGTAGTATACGAGTATATAGCCGGTTCCAGGTTCTACTAAGTTCCGTGGAATTCCTAGCATTTTAAAGTCGATTTTTGTACTTTTTTTCTAGTTTTACAATGCAAAAGTACTCAGATTTTCATCAGTATTAGCTAAACAATTATTATAGTTTTTTTTTTACCTTCACTTGGTCCATCCATATCACAAGAAATAAGAAAAAAAATCAGCTATCACCAGACAAGATTTATTGAGAGACTAAGTTCAAATGGGATAAGCGATAATTAGCTTGCGTCTGGGGCCCACCTCCACAAATGAAGTACAATATCTCTATTCATAAATTTTATCAGGTTCTCTCCGGTCCTGTTTAGTCATCAGGTTCCCTCTCCCTCAAGATCTGACTACCTACCATTAAAAATTGAGGACCTCGGATTTTCGACTTTTGACTCGCCAGATTAGCGATCTGGACCACTGTGCGCCGACCGGGCCGTTTTGGGAAGTAGGATTTTTTTTTTTTTTTTAATCTGAAATTTTGACAAAATACTCGGTTTATCATCTAGTTGTGCCCTTATGGTTTTCAGCCCGATCGTCCAAACCCGTGGGGCGCTATGGGGCTAAAATGGTGCTACGTGAGGCCTTTTTGTTGAAGGCTTTTGGCTGTGGGATCGAGTTAGGTGTCGTTTTTTTGTATTTTTTGACGTAAAATCCATTTTTTGGGGTCCCGGAACGATCCGATTTCACTGTGGGGATCCAATTACAATTGGGATTTTTGAAGGTTAACAGGAGCTCAAATATTTTTCAAGTAAAAAACAAAATATTATTGAAAAAAAACTTAAAAATTTTTTTTTTTTCATTGACAGAATTAAATTAAATTAAATTTCTGCACAAATAACCTATATTAAAGAATAATAAACCCTAGTATAAAATTTGCAGCGTTATTATCGCTATTTTGAGCTCCATGGTTTTCGTCACAACCCTTCAAAGCCCTCTCCTTGGACCCACAGTGCGGAAACCCAAGTGCAGAAATTGGCACGTTATTTAAAGTCCGCGGAGACGATCTTCAGGGGGATTAGGGCCAATTGCCGGAGGGCTCATTCGTAAAAAGTGGTGGCAATTATTGCAGGCACGCGTTCGGGAACCGCTGGAAATCGCCGTCCACCCCCCGCCCACAACATTATTGTCAACTGAGCCAGTCAGTATTTTTGGAACACTTTAAACACATTTTGTGCCGTTTTGAGCCCACTTTTGGGTGTTTTCAGACTTTTCTCGTATACTGTGCTCGCCAAGACGAAGTTTTTAAGAGCAACTAACCTGAATGTAGGTTCAATAGTTGAATTACTGCTCCACGTTACAATGTTTACTTTAATGAACAATTTAGTACTCAGCAGAGGAGTGATTTTCTCTCCCTAACCACCACATTGAATCAGACCTCTGCACCATCGGCAAAAATCAAACCAGCTATGTAATGAAATGACCCCACGCCATAGACATAGAGGAGTAGCTAGGAGCACATCACAAATAAAAGATATTGAAACAATGCTCCTTTATCAACGAACACTGTCAAGGAATATTAGAAATTTCTTCACCTTCAATCCATTAAACTCAATCTTAATCAAGTTGGTTCGAATGGGGGTTATGAACAGGTTTTGCCTTAAAAAAAAACACATGTATTTCTTCAATGCATGATAAACCAAATTACGATTCCTTCAAATACATACATTTTTCTTTCACACGAACACATCACAATTAGTTACAATGTGAATCTTTTTCGTGCCATTTCGAAATGTATAAGTACAGTGAAGTTGCTATAAATCACTTGAAGTACTGAAATATTTTCCTCAACCCTGACTGTCACTTGCACGATGCATCGTTTAGAACTACAACTGCACTTGAAGGGCTTCTATCGAGTGTGAATCTTTCTATGTTTGTTCAAATATCTCATTTGACTACATCTGTAGTCACAATGATTGCACTTGTAAGGCTTTTCTCCAGTATGCGTCATTTCATGTTTCTTCAAGGAACCATGTGCACTGCATCTGTACTCACAATGACTGCACTTGTAAGGCTTCTCTCCAGTGTGTGTCATTTCATGTACCTTCATGGAAAATAATGCAATGCATCTATAGTCACAGTGGCTGCACTTGTAAGGCTTCTCTCCAGTGTGTGTCATTTCATGTACCTTCATGGAAAATAATGCAATGCATCTATAGTCACAGTGGCTGCACTTGTAAGGCTTCTTTCCTGTGTGTGTCATTTCATGATTCTTCAAGGAACCTGATGCACTGCATCTGTAGTCACAGAGACTGCACTTGTAAGGCTTCTCTCCTGTGTGCGTCTTTTCATGTTTTTTCAAGGAAGATTTTTGACTGCATCTGTAGTCACAGAGACTGCACTTGTAAGGCTTCTCTCCAGTGTGTGTCATATCATGTTTTTTCAAGGAAGATTTTTGACTGCATCTGTAGTCACAGAGACTGCACTTGTAAGGCTTCTCTCCTGTGTGGATCATTTCATGTCTCTTCAAGGAACCTGATTCACTGCATCTGTAGTCACAGTGAGTGCACTTGTAAGGCTTCTCTCCTGTGTGGATCATTTCATGTTTTTTCAAGGTAGATCTTTGTCTGCATCTGTAGTCACAGATACTGCACTTGTAAGGCTTCTCTCCAGTGTGTGTCATTTCATGTTTCTTCAAGGAACCTGATTCACTGCATCTGTAGTCACAACGGCTACACTTGTAAGGCTTCTCCCCAGTGTGTATCATTTCATGTATCTTCAAGGAACCTGATGCACTGCATCTGTAGTCACAGATACTGCACTTGTAAGGCTTCTCTCCTGTGTGGATCATTTCATGTTTTTTCAAGCTAGATGTTTGACTGCATCTGTAGTCACAGGTACTGCACTTGTAAGGCTTCTCTCCAGTGTGGGTCATTTCATGTTTTTTCAAGGTAGAGGTTCGACTGCATCTGTAGTCACAATGGCTGCACTTGTAAGGCTTCTCCCCAGTGTGTATCATTTCATGTTTCTTCAAAGAACCTGATGCAATGCATCTGTAGTCACAACGGCTGCACTTGTAAGGCTTCTCCCCAGTGTGTATCATTTCATGTATCTTCAAGGAACCTGATGCACTGCATCTGTAGCCACAGTAACAGCACTTGTAAGGCTTCTCTCCAGGGTGTGTCATTTCATGTTTCTTCAAGGAACCTGATTCACTGCATCTGTAGTCACAGGGACTGCACGTAAACAGCTTCTCTCCTGCACTCGTCTTTATACGTTTTTCCGATTGAAATTTTTTTCTGCATTTCCGACCAATCAATTTGCATTCGTTATTGTCTGGCGTTATTGGCTTCTCCATCATGTGAGCCTTCATATGAATGCGAAGTCCACTTTTCAAATCACTCCCATAACCGCAGGTGTAACATTTGAGCGACATATTTGAAGGAGTTTGGCTTCTTGTAGATTTCTTCCGAGGGCAAGCAGGGTTGTCAAACTGCCAACAGTACTTTGATGATTGAATACCTGTGGAAAATGTCAGTTGTATTAAAAGTTTGATTCGCCTGGAGGTGTGTAAGTCAATCAATTTGGTAGGTTATTGGGTGACCAGAGGTCTACTTTGGGCAGTATCGGTCTTAATTTTGAAACTACTCCTTGGTAGGACCTCTTTGAAGTAGGTACTGCGTTCTGGATTCATTATCCAATTCAAGAGGTCTAGATTCCAAAACCGAAATTTCCGTCCGCCGTCCGGGCCGGGGAGAAGGAATTTTTTTTTAAAGAATCAGAAATGTTTACAAATTACTCGGTTTACCATTTAGTTGTGCCTAATCGCCCAAACCCGTGGGGAGCTGTGGGGCTACGGGAGGGGTTTTGGAAGTTTTTCGTCTGTGGGCTCGAGTTAGGTGTCGTTTTCGAAGTAATCTCGGACGTAGAATCCATTTTTGGGGGTCCCGGAACGATCCAATTTCACTGCGGGGATCTATACAGCTTCCAAGTAGGATTTTTGAAGGATCCCAGGAGGTCAAATAAGGTGTTCTTTTCCGACTAATTTTGGACGTCAAATCCGTTGTTTTAGGTCCCTCATCTGTCCCAACATTCTAGCATTCCTGCACCGCCGAAACTTGGGTAGATCGCCTGTTGCACCGGTACCTACGCTGACCGCCACTTTTTGGAAAAGTCGGGAAAAACGCCATTTTTCGACCATGGTTTTGGACCATACCGCTTGACTGATTTATAAAGTTATGGTGCTCATTCGATGCAGAATAATGCTCTTCAAGTTTGTTCGCAGTAACATTTTTGCTAGGAAGCTTTGTTCAGATATTACCGAAGTCCCAATGTTAACATTTCGAAGTTTTTAGACAGCCAAAAGTTCTTCCCACTTTTTTCGTGTCACCATTTTTGATAATATCTATGGTATGTGTACCTACTAGGAAGTAAATTTGATAATATCTAATGGTATGTGTACTTGGAAGTAAAAATTATTTTTTTCCAAGTACACATACCTACGAGTGCCAAAAATAAAATTTACTTCGCCACCTGATGTAGGTATATACTATATTATTAAAGACTGGCCTACTAGTTATATTTTGACATGCTGAAATAACTCACGTTGATTTGAAGATCTGGATGTCCTTTTTCAAACTGAATTCAACACGTTTACCGTTAACGTTCCAATTGGAATGTTAGTTGCTGACTGTCCCTTCGAGTGATTCAGTGGAGACACCCCCAGGGCCACACCCTCTTTCTACCTGAGCCCTACTGTTCTCTGTTACTCTGTGGCCCTACCTACCTGGTGTTGTCTGTACTGCAATGCAACGCACCACAATGTGGGTACTTGGAAAGTCGTCGACACATAAACTGCTCGAAAATGGTCGCGGAAGCATTTTTTCCAACTTTCTGTTAGTTTCAACTCAAGGGTTGAGAGTCATAGAAAGAACAGGCATTGGAAAATCGCCGACACATAAACTGATTGAAAATTCGCTTAGTTTCAACACCCCCTGTTGAAGCTGAAAGATCGAGTCAAGTCTTGGAACTGGGCGCCTGGAACTGAACGAATATTTCTTATACCTGCTGAAATGTGAGAGGGCAATCACCCCATACTGAGCTCCAAATGACCCCGTCTTGAATGACACCTGCTTTTAAAGGGGTAGAATCTCAATGCTCAAGAAAATTGAAGTAGGCTTAGAAGCGAAGCTTTACCGATTGGAACACCTTCACTTAGAATAGGGTTTTTCATTTATTTTTTTTTCAAAAAAAATTCTGAAAATACAAACCCCATTAGATTGATAGCTGCCCATCGATTTAGATGTGTGCCAATTTATTTGGCGCACGCCAAATTGGAGATACCAACCCTAACTTTGTTATAACAAGTGGGAACCCCCATTTTGGTTTATTATTCTTGGAATAATACACCTATGTTTTCGCGACGGGGGTCGACGACTCCGATCGGGCTCAAAATTTGACATTATCCGTTTCAAGAGGTCTACATTCTAAATCCGAAATGTCCGTCCGCCGTCCAGGCCGTTTTGGGCAGTAGGAATTTTTTTAAAAATCTGAAATTTTGACAAAATACTCGGTTTACCATCTAGTTGTGCCCGCAAGGTTTTCAGCCCGATCGCCCAAATCCGTGGGGCGCTATGGGGCTAAAATGGGGCTACAGAAGGTGGTGTTTGAAGGCTTTTGGCTATGGGATCGAGTCAGGTGTCGTTTTCGAAGTATTTTTGGACGTAGAATCCATTTTTTGGCGTCCCGCAGCGATCCGATTTCACTGTTGCGATCTATAGGTCTTTCATGGGGCTAAAAATGGAATTTTTGGAGGATCCCAGGAGGTCAAATATTTTTCGAGTAAAGAATAAAGAATTTTTGAAAAAACAATGTTTTTTTGAAAAAAAAAATTTAAAAAAAAATTTTTTTGAAAAAAAAATCCAAAAATTTTTTTTCCAACATTTTTTCTTTTGACACAGAAATAATTTTTGCGCAACTAACCTATATCAAAGAATAATAAACCCTTGTGTAAAATTTGCAGCCTTTTTTATTGCAGATTCGGATTCTAGTGTAAACGTTCAATCTCCGACACTCGCATAGTGACCGACACCCATCTAAAGCTCGGCTGAAAATCCTTAATAACATCACTCCACTATTATCGCGCATCATATCCAAGCAACCATTGTGTCCTAGAAACCCTGCAGAATCCACCGAAACCATTAAATGGTTTAAACCATAAAATTTTTATAAAGTTTCAGATGTCATAAAAAACCGTGGCTGGCGTACCGAAATGTTAAAATTTATGTACATAAATGTACATATTACTAATTGGCTAGAGATATTCACGGTGTAAGCAGTAATTATAATTCTGTACTCATTTCAAAAAATGTGTATTTATACCCTTATATATAACGTGAAGGTACATTTTAAATTGCCTACGGATGTACCTTATGTATATGGCAATAGTTTATATTATGGGAATTATCTAAAGACAGAAAAGAAAGAAAAATAAAAAATAAATTAAAAAAAAGGTTAGGGGAACTTGTGTTGTAGCAGTTAAGTTTAGATCTGTTGCCATTCGAGTTCTCATAACCTTGCTCCTGACGGCGATTCTGGACTTCTTGCGACGATATGTAGGACAGGTAGACATATTAAAACATTTGGAGGAATCCTCCAACATTTGGGCGGATCCAGGATTTTTCTGAGGGGGGGGGGGAAATGATTGAATGATAGATACCCCCAAACCAAATGTGTTCCCCCCCCCCTCGGGGAAAATTTTCAAATATTGAGCCTTGGGCTTGGATAGTTGCATTTGGGCTATATTTATCCCTACGTATTAGTAGACTAGTAGCGAGAAGAGGAAAAAGCTGTTTCAAGATTCGGTGAAGCACATTTTTCCTCTGAGTCAAAGTTTAGCTGTTTAGCTATTTCTAAAACCTGTACTGACTATTTTTCGAAGTGACCCCTCAATTGAAGAGTATTTATCGTTTTGTTATAGTTCCTTCTAGTGTGAGTGATTTGTTTCTGCTAACCAAATAATATTTGGACATATTATGTCATCCAAATCATTTCACAGTAAGTTCGTTTGCCCTATCTTTGGAGTGTTGACAAAGTTCAATGAGAACAGCTTACCTACTTATGAACAGATGATGAAGCATTATTTGTTGGTTAAGAAGGAACTGCGTGAATTAGAAAATAATAAGGACCCATCTGTGAAAGCCATCTGCCAAATCGTCGTCAGGGACTTGAGAAGAGTGTGGGATAAAGCTTCGATACCAGTGGTGAGTGAACAAGAAATTGGCCGCTTGATACAGAACTATCATCAAAAATACAAAAAGTTACAAAAAATCCCGAAATTGAGAGCAGAGAGGAATGGGGAGATCAAGGCGTTTGTAGCACACGCCAAAATGACCCTCTTTGACGTGGCCCTTTGCAAGTGCGTAGATTTCCAGTCTTGCGAGTGCAAACAAAAAGTTCCCATTGCTGAACGGGCGTTTTTGATTGATCAGCGGCAGGAAAGAATGATGATGATTGGGGGAGTAGATAAAAATACTAAGAAAATTCTAAAACGTCGATTTGAGAGACAAGTGGAGAGAGAAGGGCGCGCCTCAACATCAAAATTCTCACCCAGAGTACATCATCTTGGCAATGCTGCACGATGAGAGGGTAGGTACCCGTTCGTGAACTCGCTGTCCAGAGAATCCAGGATGCCAGAAGGTTTGGAGGGACTGCTGATATTCGAAAGTTAGATGTTCCTCGGTTGGATTTCAACGCTGACCATATACCATGGTTTCATTTGAAGATAATACAGAGGAACCTCCATCTACGATAAATTTAAGCGATGTTGAGCTGGTGGAAATTGCCCAACATGTCATCAAAATGGATATTGCTGCAGTTCCGTACGGAACAGTATGGCACGTGCCATTCCCAGGCAGTTGAGAGGCACATAAAATTGGTAACCGAGGCCTCTACTTCAGTTTGCGGTGAAACCAATAGAGATGGGTTTATAAGGACCCGCAAAAAATCCCTGAAGCAAATTCCACGATTTGAGACAAAGCGTTATTTTTTCAATGGTGGTGACCAACCTCAGGATAATGCTCCACAACAATGAGTTATTTTTAAAATGATTTTTCAAGCCATTTTACCACGATTTGTTGGTCAGAAATAATAAAATTCTTTAAGTTTCGCGCTTTTTCATTTTTTACGCAAACCTAAAACTTTTAACGATTTGTGCCACCTCAAGATGACCGAATTTCGGCCACAAATTGTTACACAATCATTTTCAACCAATTTCGCCACTATTCCAGGATCAGGGTTTCTCCGGTTCTCAAAATTTTTTTTCCGGCCATTTTCACTCCGCCCTATTCACTATACCCCTGTCGCTTGTCGTCCTGACACCTTCTCGGCACAGTGATGAACGCAGCGCAGCCACCACACAACACACAGACATTTAATCAAGTTTATGTTGAGTACTTCTCTTCAAATTTAGACGATTATAAAATTTAAAATTTCATATATTTTCTCGTTGAGGGGGGGGGGGGGCCCCTCTGGATCCGCCACTGTGGAGGATGTCAAATGTTTTGGTGTAACCGTTTGCCAACAAATACCAAATTACAAATCGTTTCCAAAGGATTTCTCATGACCGCCTTGTCCATTTTCACGGGACTCAGCAAGCCTCCGGGTCAACATCATCATCGCACAGGTCGGTACCCAAAACTATTCTGGATTACTTTGGTTTTTGTTGGCCTCCATATTTCGTAATCACGATTCCAAGGAATTTCCAGGGAGAATTTAATTAGGCTTTTCTTTTCTCTTCAGCTTCTTTACTGTAGATCCCGACGTTTCGAAAGCGTGCAAGCTTTCATCCTCAGGGCATCTAACAACATTACAACCAGGAATTAGGCTACATCCCTACTATAACCTAAAATTTATCACCTAGTTTGTCGCAACACGGACACGGCCAGCACATAATGGAGCTCACTTCGTAAGAACGTGAACTCCATAACAAGCTCAATATAGGCCTACTCTCTTGAGGCTTAGTTACATACCTGTTTTTAGGTGGTGCCTTTTCGTTAGCAGGACAGTGAACTTGAACCACTGCAGAAGCGTGACGTAAAATATGCAACCCCTGACGGCTCATTTCCAGCCTTGAAGTTAAAATTAGGTCCCGCACGGTCAGGCAGGTAGCGGATTTTCAACCCTTTTTTCGACGAAACGCAGTCGATCAGTTTTAAAGGGGTGGGTTTTCTACTTACTTCAACACCTGGGTTGAAAATACATCGACACACCAGTCCTCAGCTTTTCTATTAGTTCCAGGCGATCAGTTTTAAAGGGGTGGGTTTTCTACTTACTTCAACACCTGGGTTGAAAATACATCGACACACCAGTCCTCAGCTTTTCTATTAGTTCCAGGCGATCAGTTTTAAAGGGGTGGGTTTTCGCTGAACTTCAACACCCGCTGTTGAAGAACGGCGAAAGAATTTTCGCTCAGTTTATGTGTCGATCACTATCCCTGGAACCCACAATGTCATGTCCTAAATGTAACCGGAAGAAAAACTCCCGAACAAAAAACTGCGGAAAAAAAAAAACTCCAGCGATTTGGTAAAGACGGGGAAAAAAAACTCCAGTCGTCAAAAAGTCGAGAACCTAATAATCCTTCAAAAGTCTCATCCTGTTCAAAAGTCCCAGTTTGGAGCTCTTGAGCAGGATTCTTCGTCCAAGAATACCTCGAAAACGACACCCCACTCAATATCATAGCCTAAATCTTCAACAAAAAACACTTCCTGTAAACAGTTTATGTGTAAGGGCGGCATTTAGCAGAAAGGAACCAACCACAAAATCCTGACTTTGAGCAATTGGGCTCTAATGTTAGATGAATCTAGGTTGAAATGAGGTTTTGGAATCAAGACCTCTTGAAACGGATAATGTCAAATTTTGAAGCCGATCGGAGTAGTCGACCTCCGTCCCGAAAACATTATTCCAAGAATAATAAACCAAAAACGTGGCTTTGGTTTTGAAAAACGTTTTTTCAACATTTTTTTTAGCAAAATCACACCTTTTTCGAGGTTTTAGACCTCCACGCATATAATATTTATATTAAAAAACGAAAACGAAACGAAACAAGGGAATTTCACCCTGAATTTTCGTCCGACTGGCTGCTGCCGTCGCGGACGTCGTCAGCCGTCCTCTCAAGGAGGATCGGAACTTGTCTGACGATTGCGCTCATAGCTCCCCATTGCCTCGTCCCCCTGGGTTGGGAGGAGTTCGCCGTCCGATTGAACGCAGAAAATACTTGTATCGGTGACCCCGCTCCTCACGCGGTCACCCATCCAAGTACTAACCATGCCCGACGTTGCTTAACTTCGCTGATCGAGGGAAACGGTAGTTTACCCAACGCCACACCGGACGGCTGTGATATTTATATTATAAATATAGGTATTCGGAATCAGCGATAAATTTCCAGTAAGAAGAGAGTTTTTGTGGAATTTTTTGGGCGTCTGCACGTTCAGCTATGATTTTCTAAACTGAAAAAAAAGGCCGAAAAAACGAAAATTCGCCAGTATCTCGAAAATTTCAACGTGACCGGAAAAAAATTGGGGGTCAGATTCGGATTCAGCACCCCTAAAAAAACAGAGTTTGATGGTTTTTTCCGCGGCGCCTGATGGTAACTTTTTTGTTTGTAAACCTGTGTTGTATTATTCACGCTGTCCTGTATGGCATTGTAAGCATGCAGAGCTAGTCTCTCTTTGATGGGAAAGACTGAAACAGAGTCTTATTAGCTATCTTCGTTATTAACTACTCCTTGCAGGCGGAGGTCTCCTTACCGGGAGATACTTGGCTGTGTTGAGGGCTTACCTAACATTTGAAGCAGGCAGTCACTCAACTCCCAAACTGTATTTTTTCCCCCCATTTTCACTTATTTATTCCTAATGAATTGATGTCAATATCAAAAGTAAATGGTCCTCCTCTGACGGTTTAATTTTTCAGACGGTTCGTCCCTTCTGACAGTCAGGATAATTATTTTCAACCTGAAGCCAAAACTGATTACTCCTCTCGATTCAAATAGAACTGAAGTTAGCAGAATTGCTCCGTCACGATGTAAATAAAACGCGATTTTAATTGCAGTATCCTGAACTGGAGGCCACAGGATTGGGGATTGGGGAAACCCAAAGCTGATTTTCTTCATCGGATAATCACAGTGTTTGAGACCAGAAAACGTGAGAAACAAATTCAAGATAGGATAGCAAATTTATCGTGTATTGTCACCATGAATTAGATTGTTTGTTTCCAATTTTTGCTGTAAGTTACCTTCATTGGTGTATTTGTCAGATGTTTTCCAATTGATGGGACTTTTTTCTACTCTGATTTATATTTTATTTGTCTTCTTCAGTTTGAGTGGCTACTGATTTGGTCGCCGTCTGCTGAGGAGTTGGTTGGGTGAGTCGTCGATGAGCTGAGGGTGCCACCAGGAAGCTTTCCGCTTGGAGCTTGTAATTTCGTGAAGAGGAAACTGACGCGAGAAATTCCAAAGCTCGCAGGGAAACGTCAACGTACCTGAACAGAGATTGCAAGAGTTGTTACTGATCGGTTCAGCAGCTTCTTGCTCCTTATTGGTGATGTAGGTAATGTCTTACGGCGTGGTGACCGCCGACGTTGCCAAGTTCCTCAGCCTTCCGAGCAATGTGAGAAGTGGAAAGGGTTGGGAAAACGGTGAAAATTTTACACACGGGCTCTTTGATATAGAAAAATTGAGCAAAAATGTCATTAAAAAAAATATTTGTGAACAAAATTTTAAAAAAGTATTACTTTTTCTGTGCAATGTTTGGACAGACGTGGGAACTCCAAAAATGAATTAGGCGTCCAAAATTACTCCTGCATTTCAAAGCTCTGGCTAACCCACTCATCGTGCACTATGTATTCGAAAATTTTAGGGGTCCAAACGTTTGGTCTTGACGTTGACGTTTTTTAATTTTTGTTTTTGGGGAATTTTTCTCCCTTTGAATATTCTTAGGGGATTTTTTTCCACCCTGCAGGATTTTTTTCCGGGAATCTTTTTTTTTCGGGGAGTTTTTTCCGATTACCTGCCCAGACAATTATTGTCTGAAGCTTTGGTGAAAATTGGAGCCAGTTTGGAGTCTAGGTACTATAAAACCTTTGCTTAGGTTTCCTTCTAAATAAAATTTTCGATTTAGTGTCGTTCTCAAAATTTGGTCACTTTTACCCAGTGAGTTGAGGTGGACGCTGCCGCCCCACATACCTTTTCCCCAAATACTGAGCATTGCAAAATTTGCAACTTACTAATGCAACTAACATTTAATGTTCCTTTTATCATGCTGAAAATTGTAAAAAGAATCAAGTCAATAGCTCTAACATAGCCCAAGATAATGGTTCCGAAAGAGCGACAAACATAACTGTTGGGCAACGCCAAAAATCCAAAACCAACTACTGCGCAGTAGTAGCCCGCGTTAAAAAAAAATCTATAAATAGAAATTTCTATTTTTATCACGTCTCATTTTTTGTGTCCAATCGAATATTTTTGAGACAGTAAATTTTACTACAACAACCACAAATGAAATAGAACAACACAATGTCATTTGATAACATTGATACAAAGGGAAGAAAAATAAACTCTGATATCATTCAGCATATTTTCGCTGTTGGATCGTGAGCTGAAGGACTTTTAGTTCAGGTAAATTAATGTTTTATGGCTCATTCGACGTCAAAATTTGAAATTACATTTAATGACATTACATTGTAATATAGAAACGGAAACAACAATAAAAAAATATTTTCGATTTTTCGACTCAGACTACCGTACGGTCCCCTTCTGGTATTCTATTGATGCGGTCCCATTCTATTGATGGGGGGGGGGGGGGGGGGGGTCGACAGGGATAACTGCGTTCCCTGAGTAATTCTGAAAATTCCGAACCGTTCGGAGTACCTACCCCATGCACAGTAGGGCCTTTTGCATGGGCCGTGGGTGGGGGTACATTTTGGGTAGATTTTTTTTTAATCTGAAATTTTGGAAAATAATCGGTTAAATTACCATCCAGTTGTGCCACAAGGTTTTCAGCCGGATCGCCCTAACCCGTGGGGCTAAAACGGGGTTTTCGGAGTGTGTCGGCTATGGGGTCGAGTAAGGTGTGGTTTTCGAAGTATTTTTTGACATAGAATCCATTCTTCGGGGTCCCAGAACCATCCGATCTAACCGTGGGGATCTATGGAGCTTTCATGGCCAGGAAGTCAAAAATTCTGATCGGCCTTTGACATTAAGTACAGGTATACAGTATAGGTCTATACGTTTCAAGATGTCTAGATTCCAAAAACGAACTGTTCGTCCGCCGTCTGAGCCGTTTTAAGCAGTAGGTACCTAGGATTTTTTTTTTTTTTTTTAAATCTGAAATTTTGACAAAATATTTGCTTTACGATCTGGTTGTGCCCGCAAGGTTTTCTGCCCGAGCACCCAAACTAGTAGGCATGAAGCGGTATGGGGCTACGCGTAGGCGGAAGGAGTTTTCAAAGGCTTCTGCGTATGGGATCGAGTAAGGTGTCGTTTTCGAAGTATTTTTGGACGTAGAATCCATTTTTGGGGTCCGAGAACAATCCGATTTCACTTTGTCGATCTATGGGGCTTTCATGGGGCTACAAATGGGATTTTTGAAGAATCCCGAAGGGTTTTGGGCGCAGAATCAAGGGCGCAGAATCAATTTTTTCCAGAAAACATTAACATTTTTAATTTTTTGAGCCCGAAAGCTGAGAAGAGTTGGAAACCGGCGTAGGCTCGTAAGGGTGGTCGGGGGTAAGCCTAAGGGCCTACTCTTCATTCTAAAACTGTTTTAATTAATCATTGACAATTAGTTTCATTGTTTACATCGTCGTACTCAATTCTTTTCCTCTTCACTTGCTTGGCCAACTTGTAGTGAAAGTAAGCAGCAATTCTGTTGACTTTCTCCGAACGAGGATTTGTTGAGAAATACGTCAACGCGTCCATTTTCACTTCGTTGCTCAGTCCTTGTACTCTTCCGTAATGTCGGGTGAGTAAGGTACCTCCCTAATAATTATTATTAGCAGTACCAACTTCTAGCATACCATCACAACTAAGTACGATCTCAAAATTTGAGATTTGATTCGTATTTAATACGATTTACCTACTCCGTGGAAAACATCAACATTGCTCAGCGACTGCAAGATTACTGGAGCAGGGTATTTGAATTGGGACTGTGGGGCAAAGGCGAAAAAAAAAAAAAACCCGCTGCAAATTTTACACAAGGGTTTATTATTCTTTGATATAGGTTACTTGTGCAAAAATCATTTCTGTGTCAAAAGAAAATAATGTGGAAACAAATTTTTCAAAAAAATGTTTTTGGATTTTTTTTTTTTTTTTTTCAAAAAAATTGTTTTTTCAAACATTCTTTATTCTTCACTCAAAAAATATTTAACCTCCTGGGATCCTTCAAAAATCCCATTTGTAGCCCCATGAAAGCCCTATAGATCGCCACAGTGAAATCGGATCGTTCCGGGACCCCCGAAAATGGATTCTGCGTCCAAAAATACATCGAAAACGACACCTAACTCGATCCCATAGCTAAAAGCCTTTTAAAAAAACCCTCCCATAGCCCCATTTTAGCCCCATAGCGCCCGCTTTTTACAAAAGTATTTTGTAAAAATTTCAGATTTAAAAAAAAATCCTACTGCCCAAAACGGCCTGGACGGCGTACAACGTGACGCAAGAAATTAAATTAAATTATTTTAACCATTTATGACGCCAAATCCACCAGTTTCAAAAATTACTACCTATGCTAACACTACTCATATGGCTAGTGTATCTTGGTTTCTACACATCCAATCATCTGACTTCGTTGTAACCACCATCCGATAGTTGCTCTCTGAGCCCTGAGGGAGGAAATATATTTTCCGAAAGCTCGGCTAAAGAGTGGAATCTTTCGTTGACCCTCACCCTGATCCTGTTGACAACATACTACACTTTGGGTCGATCATCATACCATCAATTATTCTAGAATATTAAACCTAAATCAAGTTAAGTATTTTTTAAATCGCTTTGAAAATGTATATTTTCCAATCAATATTACCCTACCTAATTGGAACCAAATCTATTTTTAATTTAAGAAATAGTACAATAGACAAATTTTGGCTTATTATTCTTGGAATAATACACCTATGTTTTCGCGACAGAGGTCGACGACTCTGATCGGCCTCAAAATTTGCCATTATCCGTTTCAAAAGGTCTACATTCAAAATTCGAAATGTCCGGGCCGTTTTGAGCAGTAGGATTTTTTTTTTTTTTTTTTTTTTTTTTTTTTAATCTGAAATTTTGACAAAATACTTGGTTTACCATCTAGTTGTGCCCGCAAGGTTTTCAGTCCGATCGCCCAAACCCGTGGGGCGCTATGGGGCTGAAATGAGGCTATAGGAGGGTTTTTTGAAGGCTTTGAGCTATCGGATCGAGTTAGGTTTGTTTTCGAAGTACTTTTGGACGTAGAATCCATTTTCTTGGACTATTTTTGGAATCCATAATAATATTGTTATGTCATAAAATATTATACCAATGTTTTATAGTAAAAAGCAGTTCAGCAATTTGCATCAATTTCAGAAATATTTCTCGTGAAAGATCTTATTCTTGCCAAAAATGGTGATTGGGGGGGGGGGGGGGGGGGGTAATTCCCACATTTTTCCGTTCAGTAGAATGCATGCAGTGCATGTTTTCGAAACGTCGCCCGTTGCCAGTACACGATAAGAAACTTCCCCGCATCATATCCCCTATCAGGACGAGTGGCGGTACGTTTATCCTTTGACCCACGGCAACCAAAAAATGTCCAGGGACAAAGTTCTATGTCACTTCTGATTGATCGATCATATTTTGCAAGCGGAATAATTCATCTAAACACTGCAGAAACTTATTAGCCTTCAGCGAAAAATTTCAAAAATCTCTTATGTATGGTAAGGATGTCATTTTCCCAAGTGAGGATCCGTGGATAGGAGGTAGGGACACCCACGGTAATAAGAAAATGTGTGCTTTACGCTCCAAAAAAGGCTATGAATTTGTTAATAGGCCTTACTTTTGGTAGGCCTACACACTGCTAGAGCAGAGTAAAGGTAAAGATATTTTAAAAGCCAGAACCCAAAAACTCAACTTCTTGCTGAAATGCGGGCCAGGGACACAAAATTTACCTTTTTGCTGAGAATCACCATGTAGAGAGAATAATATTATGTTTTCGGAGTTTGTCACTCCTGGTTCCAATCAACAGTTGTACCGTCAGCTCAAAGTCAAGCTTGTCACCAAAATTGCAAGTTGATGCGAGATTTCTTAACAAGGTACCAAAATCAGAAATGGACTGGCCATCCAGCTGCGCTGCCTTCCGAAATTTGTAAGCCTCGAAATATGGGCTCAAATGCCTTATAAGTTCGGGTCAATTTATAAATAGTATTTTTAACTAGGGTAAATGTACCTACCAGTTATTGAACAGGGCCCAGTTATTGAACACTTCGCTCTATTTCTGCGTATAATAAGGATTTGAAAGGGATTTCCGCCCTGTCTCTCTTACCTGAGGCAAGAGTAACTAATGAGAGTTCAATGACATGGCCGGGGTGAGTGGGGGAGCATTTATAAGTTTTCAGTAGCCAGAAAGATTTTGTGAGGTCGACATCTACCGGATATCCTAAGGATTTGGTAAGCCAACTGGTTTTGCTCAAGACGTTTTATCTTCTACTTTCCGAATAGTTTTTGGTTGTTTTTCAATTTTCTCGCATACTTGAGATGTTTACCTTTCGATTGGTGCCCAAAATTTTCTCTGAACATTTTTTTATATTTTTAAATGAGGTGTTCAATAACTGGAACACGAAAGACCAGTCGGCCCAATTCATGGAGGAAAGAAAAGGAGATTCCTCTTCATAGGAAATCGCGTCCAGGCGCTTCATGCCTGCGCGCGCTACGCTACCTGCTGGAACTCATTTGAGTTGTCCCTTCTTTTAGTTCGCACTTATTTCGCTAGGGTGAGCTACCGTTTGTTTACGGCACACGTGTGACTTGGGAAACGGTTATAACCGTCGCGTTCCCGTCGCGACAGCGAAGACAGTGTTAATTCATTAATTTCAGTGTTAATTCATCTATTATATTGAAGTATAACTTCCTTTAATAAACAGTTGTCATTGGGTGGCTCGTGAATTATTAAAAGCTTACCTTTCAAGGCAGGCAAAACGAGACGTTTAGTGGTCATTTCTTTGGTGCAGCCGGCCATAATAATATAGTACATACCTATATTATATCCGAAGGAATTTATCTTCACGTCCCTCCGCGATCTCAACTAAGGTAAGTGTTGGAAAGTCCGACTAGGTACACGATTTAAATTAAGGGATGATTATGTTATTTACGTTGGTTGTTAATTAGTTTATTGAGAGATAGCCTCTTACCTCTTTCGTACACTTGCTACAATACAGAACTACACGTCTAATGTACCTAGGTATAGTGGATTTACTTCAAAATCATATTTCTGTATTTCAGACAGAGAAGTTGGCTCAACTTCATCCAAAGAAAGGATCGTTGTCGTCCTCTTTGCCTCTCTTCCTGTCCGCCAGTTTGAAAATCAACTCCCATTGAAGCCTATCGCTGACCCTCGCTCAAAATCAAACATGTCTCCCATTTCTCATCCTCATCGCCCTTCAGAGCTGTCGCCGAAGCCACCTCATGCAATGCACCCTTCAAGAAAGCAGTACACGAAGAAGAAGGTATCTCAAGGTAAATAAAGTTTGCCTCGTCTTGGTATGACCTACAATGTACATTACTTTACACTACGTATCTTTAGTTTTTTTGGGCTTCCTAGTACTTGAAATTTGTTCATTTTTTGCAGATGTCAAAGGGGCCTCCGACAACCACTTCACCTGTAATAAAACTGCAGTTACGACGCTTACAGCATCAGCTCATTATCTTCATGGTAGGTAAAACCGTTTACATGCAAAGGCCTGGCAGGCCGCTCGTTCCGCCCTGACGGAGCAGTCGTTGCGGCCTGGCGGGCCACTGGTTCCGCCCTGACGGGGGCGGTCGTTGTGGCCTGGGCCGGAGCTTTAAAGTAATAGAATCTATTACTTTAAAGCTCCGGAAATGGCTTCCATCTGATGGAACACTCGATCATCCTGTGATTTGCAGAACTTCCTGCTAATTGATGATGTGATGTATATCATAATTAGTAGGAAATGATATTATCCTAATCTAACGTAGGTATCTTTTTCCAGTTCCAAACGAAGAAACATAACTAATCAATGAGTCCACCTTAATCATCAAGTTCAACGTCACCGCTGCCCAGTCCTCTGCAAGGTAATTTTAAGCATTATATAATTGAATCAGTGAATGTCAAAGGGGCGGAATTCCAGGTTTTATTGACTTTATTTTATTTTTTAATTTTTTGTTGTTGTATTTTTGGATTTTCCGTTTCCTGCTAATTGTGATGTCCGTATCCTAATGTGACTTATTTTTTCCAGATTCAAACGAAGAAACCTTAACCCCATCGTAAAGTTCATCAACTTCTTCGCAGCCCAGTTCTCTGCCTCATAGTTTTAAGCATTTCACAGGTTTACACAAGTGAGTTTCGAGGTGATTAGCTAAAAACCATAGTTTCAGGGATATTTTGGTGGGCTGAATTCAAATGACCACCGTTTGTCAAGGTTACGTCCATTTTTTGGGATACGCCTACTTTTGGTTTATTATTCTTGGAATAGTTATTCCCGAATTTTCGATCTCCGTCGCGATTACGTAGGTGTATTAATACTCCTATGTAACCGCGATGGAGGTGGAAAATTCTGACCGCCCTCAAAATTTAATATTATACGTATCAAGATTCCATAAACGTAATGTCCATCCACGTCCGAGCCGTTTTGGGCAGTAGACATTTTTAAACATGTGAAAATTTTACCAAATACTAGGTTTACTATCTAGTTGTGACTGCATGGTTTTCAGCCCGATCCACTGAATCCGTGGGGTACTAGGGGGCAACGGGAAGGGCTTTTGAAGGTTTTCGGCTACGGGGTCGAGTTAGGTGTCGTTTTCGAAGTATTTTTGGACGTAGAATCCATTTTTGGGGGTCACAGAACGGTCGATTTCACCATGGGGCATTTGTGGTACTATAATTGGTATTTTTGAAGGATCCCAGGAGGTCTGATAAGGTGTCGGTTTACGAGTAATTTTGGACGCATAATCCATTTTTCAAAATTCCACATCTATCCAAACATTGTACAGATTTGATTTTCTTTCAAATTTTTTAAATAGGTAGGTAATAATGACAGAATAAATTTTTGCGCAATTACTCAATTAGATACTGTATATCCAAGAATAATGAACCCTGGTGTAAACTTGGCCGCGTTTTCTGTTTTTACGCAGTTCTTATAGGTACCTAGTGTTCCTTAAAGCCTAGAGGTCCACACGTGAATCCGGTTGCAAATTTGGATTCTGTGAGAAAAGTTACCATAGGGGGTTGGTTTCATCGGGGTTCTCGACAAAATATGAGTTTCAACGAATAATTCGTTGAAACTCATATTTAGTTAATTATTAACTGCTGATTACAAATTGAAAGCTGTATAAGCTCCCATGGAAACAATATTTTAACACTCTAGTAGGTTAAGTACCGATTTTCTTATTACAGAAAATAATGTTATTACCTATACAAAATGTTTTTTGGTCATAAGAAAATTTCCACTCTTTCGCCGAGTTTTCGAAAATTTATATTTTCTTCTTCAGGACTCAGATAAAAGTTATCAAAGGGATTTAACAACGATGTCAATTAAAGGTAGAAATCGGGTCACACCAATCATTTGATTTGTGCTAGAAGTGGTATTATTGCAAGAGAAGAGAAGAAAGAATTTTAACACCATAAAAATCTCAAAGAAAGTTTACGAGCAAGTCGTGCGTCTAGATTACGTAGCTGTATTATAATCTCGATCTGTATATATACAGATTATACATGTATAATCTCGAGGTTTTCAGCCCGATCGCCCAAACCCGTGGGGCTCTGTGGAGCTAAAAAGGGGCTACGGGAGGGGTTATTTGAAGGCATTTGGCTATTGAATCGAGTTAGGTGTCTTTTTCAAAGTATTTTTGAACGTAGAATCCCAGACCGATTGGATTTCACCATGGGGATCTATTGGGCTCTCATGGGGCTTCAAATAGGATTTTTGAAGGATTCCAGGAGGTCAAATATTTTCCGAGTATATTTGGACGTATAAGACTTATACGTCCAAATATACTCGGAAAATTACTTAGTAATCCATTTTTCGAGGTCCTCGTTTTTTCTTATTTTTTCAAGATATTTTTTTATTGACACAGAAATAATTTTTGCACAAGTAACCTAAATCAAAGATTAATAACCCCTTGTGTACAATTTGCAGCGTTTTTATAATAGGCTTATGAACCATTGTAAATAATGTGTGATTTGGATTATAATGTATGTATCTACGTTCAGGGTGAAGGATTGTATTAATAAGTTTTGTTTGTATTAATAAGTCGTTTGTAAATATAACTGGTGAAGAAATACTCGTACATACAGTTATTTTGTTTATCCCCTGCTCTCACTATGCAATATTCCAACTGTAATAATTTCTCCAACTGTAATTTATTCTCTTTTGATCAGCTTTTATCTAAAACTGAATTATTATCTGTTTTTGTAGGAAAGGGATATCACATTTATCAAAGTTGGTTTAAAATTTTTTATGTTTTGAATCAACAGAGAAGTGTAGAACAAGAGTAATGATAGTTCAATATTCACGCGGGTTAGGTAAGCTCATGTAGTAGGTGAATCCATGAAGAGATCATTAGGTACCTACCCCGAAATTCCTAGTAGGTACTGATTATTGGTATCTTAAATTTTCGCGGGATAACTGCTTTGAAGGTCATTGGGCGTGGCGAGTTTCCCAAATGTCCTCCACTACCGCTCTCTGTGGTTGTTGAGGGTCAACACCATCAGATGGTTCACTCAAATGAGATCCAGCAGGTCGCAGCAGCGTCGGTCTCGAAACCACAACCGCGGACGCAAGTTAACACAGAAGAGGAATCTCCTTTTCCTTCCTCCATGGGCCCAATTATTGAACGGGTGTGCAATAACTGGGCCATAGCGTTTTCCTTCATGTTCCAGTTATTGCACGCTTGAAGAAAAACTTCTTTAGAGTTGATGTTTCGTTGTTTTCGGCTCCTCTTGAACTTAGTTTATCTTTATAGAGCGATGGCACTCTCCCCGACTACTATAAGAGAGAAGAGAATCTGAAAATTTCGAACTCGCCGAAATTACAGTCAGGAGGTATTGAGTAAGGCACTGACATAAGTTACAAATGGTTCACGGTATTCGCCCTGCTTCAAAAGAGAATAAAGTATCAAGTACCATTCTACGCTAATCTTCGAAAGTAGGTAGTCCTCAATTCCGAAAACCAGAGAGCTAAGTACCTACGATTCTGGCAAAAAAAAAAAAAAAGATGAGGCATTGTAGGTAAATTGGATCTCTGAGTGTTCTAAAAAGGGTTCCCAAGCGAAGTTCGGAGGGGACCTGAGTGTTCAAGAATTTCTCAACCTTAAGGGGACCAAGCCAGGAATGAAATGGTTCCTTGGATTCCTCAAACGACATCCAAGCATCGTTTACCGCACTCCCGAAAATGTCACCAATGCCAGTGGGTGCGTTTCCATGGAAGATGTCGTGGGATGGCTTTCGTCAGTTCAGGAGCTCTTGCGAGAAAAAGGTCTCTCAGATATTCCCAACGATCCTCGCCTTTTCGATGCAGACGAGTCGGGCTTTGTCTTTGGGGGAAACTGGGGACAGTTCTGGACAGAAAGGGTGCAAAGAACGTACCTATTTGAAAAGTTTACAGCGCTCAATCACAGTGATGTTAGCATTCGTCAGACATCGTACCTTCTTTGGTAGGTAGTGTATCCCTCAAGTTGTGGACCTTTTTATATAATATGATATATTATTAGTATTATTAAAAGGTCCACAACCTATAGGGGTCCTCCCTATATTATTAAAGGGTACCTCGAGACATTGCTGATTCAGCCACTGACGGCTGGGGGATTGAACGAAGTATTTTTTGATGTTCTTGGTTGAAGGCATTTACATAGTAATAAATCAATATTCGGAAAATAAACATAATATGTTTATTATTAAGAAACCACTTTTCCAATTCCAATTCCCATAATCATGAAAGACGTTCTCAGTGCAGTTACAAGAGACACTTTAATCAGTGGCTTTCGTGCAACTGGCCAGCAACCGTGGAACGCTCATGCAATACCATAGATCTGCTCAACGTGGAATCATGGATACCATAGAATCATGGATACCATAGAATCTGCTCAACGTGGTAGCCACATTTCAAAATAACAACTTGAAAGCTGATTTAACCCAAAACCCAAAGAAAACTTGAGCTCTTCGAGTTGTTCAATAACTGGGCCAGCGGTGTTCAATAACTGGTGCTTGGTGTTCAATAACTGGGCCACTCACGTTTTTCAGCTTAAATTGGCAATTATAAAAAAAGTATGAAACCTAGACTAATTTTCGAATATACCACTAGATTCTACAGCTTCTATAGAATCTAAAACCAGTTTCAAATGTCCAAAGACATCAAGAGGAGGGAAACTGGGAGGAAGAGAGGTGTGCATTTCTCCTTAAGTGTTCAATAACTGGTAGGTACTATATTACATTGGCGACGAGTGTTGGTAGTTTGTACGACTTGGAAGTTGTCGGGTCATCGTGGTTTGCGTGTTCGCGGCAATGGAGACAACCAACCGGGTATTTTTGATGTTTGATTGTTGAGTGAACTCCCTTGGACCTAGTTCCCTTCGGCAGCGTTGGGAAAGGTGGTTTCAAAAAATTTTGAGCGCTAACCTCACGGCAAATTGAGTAAAGGATGATATTCGCAAGAAGGCCCCGCTGTTGAAAAAATTGCTTTAAAATTTTACACAGAACAAAAAAAAAAACTGAAAAATGTTGGACTACATAATATGTAAATACATACATACATATTATGTATGCATGTGCCAAAACTGTGTTGCTCACCGCGCATTTATAATAATTAGAATTACAATTATTTTGCTTCAACAAAACAATCAGGCGACTGACTTTCGGACTGAAATCGCCCCCCCCCCCCCCTTGTTTTCTAATTGACGCTAACACTTCTAATACCAACACATTCCCCCGTAATTGTCATGAAATTGGAAATCTGAAGGTCGGACGTTGACGAGCAGTCAACCGCTCTGGTGTGCTTGATTGTGTGATTTCCAGTTGACAACAAAAGTTGTTACGTGAAGTCCGTTGCACAACGACGGCCATGGGAAACTCGAGGTCGACCGAAAAAAAGAGACGGTTTTCACGACACAAAATTCACTCCGAAATGATATGTAAACGGACGTTTGAAAAAATTCTGCATGGGAAACATCTTTTAGTGTAAAACTGTTCAGGAGAATAATTGCTATAAAGAATTGTTTGGTAGGTAATGATTTAAATTAATGACGGGAAGAGGCAAAGAGATAAAGACTATGAATTGTCAACGTTTTGGCGAAGGGGGTAAACAATTTCGATTCGCCTCAAGATGACATTTTGACGTGGTAGATATAATGCAATACCATACCTAATACCATATTACGGTATCAGGCATGTTACATATTATGTTACGTATTATTACAGATATTATTAATATCTGCCACGTTATTTTTTAACTCTTAGTTTTTGATTGTCTCTGACACGTTGTAGGTACGTCATTAAATTCGACAATTGTAGCACCATTAGGGTTTTATTAATAAAAAATCGTTGTGATCTATTTGTGCAATCAGTCGAGGCATTAAAAGAGGTGTTTGCCCACACAGGTCGGATGTTATGTTTCAAAATTTTAATTGGTGTCGTGGCACCCACATTGTGGGGAACTGAGTAAGGGAAGTCAACCAAATTCAATCAGTAAAACTTTAGGGGGCCTTATAACCTCGCCATTTTCGGGCTTGTTTTGGTTTTACACTGATAATATCGGTATTCTGTATGACGCGTAGTTTTCAAGATATTATCAGAAGATGTCACTCGTCATTATATTTTAAGAGCTGTAAACTGCGCCGAACGGCTACCCCAACTTTCAAATAACATTAAAAATCATTTTTGAAATCTATCTATCTATCTTTACGATTAATAAAAATGGATGGCTGTATGTATATTTGTTTGTTTGTTTGTTCCATCGTAACGCCCAAACGGCTGAACCAATTTCCGTGCGGGTGGGCGCGAATTGTCGATCCAGTTCCGACTTAGATAATAGGCTATAGGTACCTAGCCGATTTAGCGAATTCTATTCCTTCATCCCCAACGGTGCTTTCCTTCGCGACGAGAGGCAAGGACAAATTTGCCTACGTCAACTCGTAATTTTCGTAGTTACGACGCTTTTAAAAGAAAATTTCGAGTTGACGAGTTGCCAGGGATGCATTGTTGATAGCCGATAGATGAGTATTTGTATTCACCCATAGCAATTGGATCCAGGGGAATGACAAAACACAACAAATAACAAGAATGAAAAACAAAATAACAACTAACAACAAAAGAAACGAAACAAAGATAGGACGGGAATTTGATTCATCACGACAAGAAACGGGTCAAGAAGCGTTGTTACTAATAAGAATAATAATAATAATATAAGAAATAATAATATAAGAAAAATTACGAGTTGACGGGTTGCTACGGGTGTTTGCATGGGGACAGATGATGGACGGAATTGATAATTTGGGAGTGAAGCATTGGTGTCCCAGCATACATGGGAAGTTATTCGAAGATCGTCGTTAGGTGGGTACGAGCTTCTTTTTTGAGCCATCGATTCGAGATGGTTTAATTCTTCACGGCTTGAGTTGACGGGTTGGTACAGATGTTCTGAGTGAAGCATTGATAGGTGTTGGACGGGACTTTGTATTTCGTGCGAAGCACGGGTGTCCCAGCTAGAACTGAAAAAAATTTCGAGTTGTTCATTACGAGCTGATGGGTTGTCACGGGTGTTCCAAGTGAATAGGTTGCATTATTGATAGGGGGTTTTGCGGAATAACGAATTTCTCTCCTGCTCATCCCAGAGTGCTAAAATTTGGTATGGGTACAGCTTCTTGAGAATCAATCGAAATGAACCTACATGGCTAGGTAATTTATCCCACTTCTCATTATACTGGCCTTCGATTCAACATAAGTTTGATACTTCACGACAAAAAACGGGACAACAAGGTTGGATGGGTTGGACGTGCTTGCGTTCCGAGTGAAGGATGGATGCATTATAGAACGGTAATTTGATATTTTATACCTATTTCGTAAGTTTGAATTAAGGGTTTCTAGGTAAAATAGGAAAGAAAATGAGAAATTTCAGATTAAAAAAAAAAAAAAAATCCTACTGCCCAAAACGGCCCGGACGGCGGACGGACATTTCGGTTTTGGAATCTAGACCTCTTGAAACGGATAATGTCAAAGTTTGAGGCCGATCGGAGTCGTCGAAACATAAGTGTATTATTCCAAGAATAATAAACCAAAATCGCCATAGTTTCATCACTTACCTTTTCAGAGGAGAAGGCTTGTGACATACTCCGCCAGCCAGAAACAGACACGGTGAGAATATCCTTTTACCTGGGTCATTCTAAAATTATGGGCCTTTTTGAGGTGACGAAAAAAGTGAAAATGAAAAGTTGATTTTTAACATTTTGTTGGTTCCTAGAGTTTCTGTAGGGTCTCCTCAGTAATACCCTGAAGTGGGACCACACTTTACCTCGTAGTTTTTGAACTATTGAATTTTAAATATTTTGTCTATTTTACCATTTTGTAGGGCGTGAGAATAATTTGTAGGTTGTGAGATAAACTCCAAATCCTTTTTTCTTTCTTTTAACCCGTTTTATTTTCAACAGTGTAACAATATCAAAAGTATGAAAAATACATCCTTTTGAGCATGTTGATCACAAAGGAGTGTCAATAACAACTAGCATAGCGATTTTCGGAAATTCTTAGTGACTATAATATATCCGCCGCACTTGGTAAGGACCTTACTAAGGACCAATAATTGGTCCTAGTATGGATAAGCTGGGATCCTGCCTCCTGTAAACCACTTGTGCCTGAAATGCTGGAATGGTTGGAGGCATAACATGTTAATGTTTTTTACGACCTATCCGTACGACTAGGGAAACATTGAGGTGGGTCCCGACTGTAACTAGGCTCATGTTGAGATGGGTCCCATAGGCCATATGGAGGATACATTGAAGTGGATCCCATTCCAGCAGTCATTTAGCAACGACCCAGGAGACTTATGGTGACATTTCTAACGTTATCCCTAATAACTTTGATAAAGCGACAAAAGTAGTCTGTGTCCCCAACAAGAGCAAACATTTGATCTGCCGTTCTTTTTAGGCAGCCCCGACTCCGTCAGGAGGTCCCTTCCCGTGTCCAGATTCTGTGAAATAATTGCATTGTAATGCCACGATGTGATTTCCACTGCAATAATTGCAGTCAATTATTGACTATTGAAGCGACTTTGCCAGAAGGTAAAATATTGTTTTATTTCGATATTGTGGGATAGGGCTGTCCGTTAAAAAGTGGAGAACTCGCACATTTAGAACAGAATCTGTTCTATGTCTGATATGGAATCAAACAAACTAATTCCGAGACAGTCTAGTTACAATATGGAGTAACTCTACATCGATTTTGAACATGAAAACGCTGCAAATTTTACACAAGGGTTAAGCAGAATTATAAATTGATATGGGTTGCTTGTGTGAAAATTAACTCACACGGTCAATAAAAATATATTTTTGAAAAGAAAAAAAAACTATAATAATTACTACTAGGTACTAAAAAATACTGTAACAATTATTGTTCAAACTAGGGCTAGAAAAATGGATTATGCGTCCAAAATTACTCGAAAAATATTTGACCTCCTGGGATCCTTCAAAAATCCCATTTGTCGCCCCATGAGAACCGAATAGATCCCCGCGGTGAAATCGAATCGTTCTGAGACCCCAGAAAATGGATTCTACGTCCATTAACAAATATTTATTGGTTTATACTACTTCAATACAATTTTAAATGATTCATGTAATAAACTCTTCTTGTCGCCGTGGTCCTTGGGGTCCAGGTAGCTGCACCGGGGGGATAGGGGGACGTGGTGTCTCCCCAGGGAGGCGTTGTGTCCCTCGCCGTGTCCATCGGAAACAAATACAGGTAGCGCATCAGAAGGTGCATCAATACCGGGAGAAAATATAAGGGACGGGAATACTGACCTTGGGGGGGCTCAATGAGCCCCCGCTAGGTGTCTGCGTCTAAAGGCAGCCCATATAAAGCCACTACCGTCCAACGTTCTCCTGGCAGCCCACTCCAATATGAACGGCGGAAAGATCCTTCGGAGCCCCCTCGCTGCGTGTGCGTCCCAGAGTCCACGCCATTGGAGAATAGCCGGAAGTACCTCCACCACCGTCGAATCCGTGAGCTCCCTGACGGCTTGCATCGCTACCGGAGTCCCGTACTTAGATTTCTTCCTATTCAGGAGGGTGCGCAAGGGAAAGGCCGGAGAGTTTGTCGAGATGGCCACCTCGACGACATAAGCAGTGTCATCTTTCTTGATTATGACGTCGGGTCGAATGGCTTGTTCGTCGGTCCTAATCAGGGTCTCCGTCCACACATTCCAACCCTTCCGCCGAGCATATTCACCAAACAGGGCACAGACAGCGTTATGTCGTTTGCAACGTGCTTCACGCATAGATGGACAAACTTGCAGCACATGGTTCGGCGTCTCGCGTTGGGGGCATCCTTCACGACATGCTGCCGAACCTGCCCGGCCTCTAGTCATCCGTGCCCGCAGCGGTATAGCAGCTGCGTATGTCTTGATCGCCGCCAGGGTCCGCCACACGGGCACCCGTTCGTTGGTGTTACGCATCCAGGCTGTTGACTGGGGAACATCCCGAGCAATTTTCATGTCTGCTCCGTCGACAGTGTTATGCCATGCAGCTGCCCGCTCGCGGCGCCTGTCAAGTGTCGATGATTCAATGCCACTGTTGTCTTCACGGAACAAAGTATTACGGGCCTCGCTGACACGCTTCTTCCGTAGCAAGGGGATAAGCGCTAAAAAGCACATCAAACCCAGCCCTCCATCCGCCACGGGGGCGTAGAAGAACGCATTGGGAACATCTCTGGGCAGCCTTAGGAATGATCGTAAAATTCCTCGCACTCGTATGTCAAGCCATTGGAGCTGTTTCTTCGTGTGTGCAGTTAAAACAAGTCCATGCACAAGCGACGGTTGCCAGTGGGTTCTGATTGCCTCTAACTTCGTCAGGGGTCCAAGAGTCGACCGAATTATCTTGCCTAAATCCGTGATAGCTTTGTTGGGATCCGGTCTGACTGGGCCATAGGGATTAAATGTTACGCCGAGGTAGTTCCATACGGCATTCGAGCGAGCTACCGGTATATCATCTAGGTCACCCAGACTGGCAGTCACAGCCAACTTACCCTTCCTAGGAACCAATGGCACATAGAGAGACTTGCCGGCGTTGATCGACAACCCGCAGTGTTGTAGAGCTTCGCGGAAACTTCTGATGAGCACCCGTATCCCAGCGGCCGATGCCGCCAACAAACACGCGTCGTCTGCGAACGCAATCGATCGCCATCGTTTCCCACGGCAAGTGAAGCCAATTCTGCTAGGTAGCGACATCAGGGCATGATCCATGACTGCGTTGAAAAGAGTGCCAGAGAGCGGGTCTCCCTGCCGAACTCCAGCTTGGCACCGTATACGTTGTCCGCCCAAGATGGTGCTGGAAGATCCATACAACTTCATAATATAGTGGACCAAAGACGGAGACCACCCTCGTGCCACCATCACAGCTCTAATTGCGTCGTGGCTAACAGAATCAAAGGCCTTGGCCACGTCGACCACCACCAGGTGCAGCTCCCTAAATTTCCGTTTTGCTTCCGCCAATATGGTCCCTTTAAGAGTTACGTTTTGGCCAATACCGTCGACGTTACTGATCAAGCCCCGTTGGTCCCGACAATGCCGGACATTCTGCATCAACCTGGCTGCCAAGATCTTGTGTAGGTGCCTCAACATCACCGACGGGACAGTGATCGGTCGATATTGATCAGGCCTCACTGGTCTAGTCACCTTGGGAATAAGTGTGGTGCGCCCCAACGTCATCCATTCAGGTGCTTCCTTCTGGCGTAGAATCGTATGGAAGATCAGTCTTTTGTACCTATGCGGCAGTGTGTTCCATTGGCCTGGCAGAATGCCGTCCACGCCCGCCGCTCCCCTTCGCAGGCGGTGCTCATCGAGCTCCTGGTCAGAGATTGGCTGAAACACGCCAACCATTGTGTCATTCCCCGGGCATGCAGGCTGCACGCCGTCCGGCCACGGAGTCGAGGCGCGCTCAAACTGGTCTCTCCAATATTGAATTGTTGCTGCTTCAGGGTTGACTGCGCCTGACCGTGCCAATCCGTCGGTCAAAATCTCATCGAGGGCAGCTCGCCGCGGCGAGCAGACCGCGGTCTGTCTTCCAGAGTTCCAAAGATACATCGAAAACTACACCTAACTCGACCCCATAGCCAGAAACCTAAAAAAAAAACTTCTCATAGCCCCATTGAGCCCCACGGGTTTGGGCGATCGGGCTGAAAACCTTGCGGGCACAACTAGATGGTAATCCGAGTATTTTGTCAAATTTTCTGATGTTCAAAAAAATCCTACTGCCCAAAACGGCTCGGACGGCGGGCGGACATTTCGTTTTTGAAATCTTGACATCTTGAAACGTGTAATGTTAAATTTTGAGGCCGATCTGAATTTTCGACCTCTGTCGCGATTACATAGGTGTATGATTCCAAGAATAATGACTCAAAAGCCAGCATTTACAATGAAAACGAGTGTGATCGCATTCGGAAAATTCTACTTCTCACACCCTACAATTATTCTCACAACCTACAATCTCGACTTTCCCCACTTTTGTAGGGCGTGAGGGTTGTAGGGCGTGAGATTTATCATGTTTTCATGGCGTGCTGTCCACAAGAGGGGATATTTTGGACAGGAAAAATTTACATGCAAATGATACATCAATATCTATAGTAACTAACTGTAATTATCAATTTAAACTAATTAATAAATTAATTTGGTCGTTGTAGGTTGTGAGAAAGTATAAAACCACGCTCATGAAATTGAGGATTAGCCGATTTTTGCTGCAGACAGGCCACGACTAATCTGATCATCAAGTGGGTGCTTGTGAAGCCATGATGTAACAGTGTTGGATCCTCCTAATTTCATTGCGAAATTTCACTTTTCCTGGTTTTGGGGGGAGATTTAAAAAAATTGTAGGTCGTGAGATCAAAACCATGTGACAGACGAAAACCGGTATGAAAGTACAGTCCAGAGACGGATTTTATCTTCAACCTTCACTTAATATTGAAGAGGAAAGTAACCTGAGTCTAAAATATTTTTGCTGTTGTTTACAACGGGGTTTAACGGGCTCAAAATAATTTTAGAATTAGACAACCTATACCTTGTGACAGTTGTAGGTCGTGAGAATTGGGGTATTCAGCTTATCCTGATTAAATGTGTGATCACCTATTGATACAAAATTGAGAATATTCATGTAGAAGCTGTAATGTTACACCCCCCAGAAAAAGAAAAAAAATTCTAGCTCGAACGGTATAGGCGTGAAGGCTTTGTGACATGAAAAGTCCCATAATTTTAGAATGACCCAATTATATCTTAAGTCGCTATAAATTGTAATTTTAAATAATATTTAGAATTACAATTAGATATTATGTAATACTCCATGGTAATATTCATTAGCACTAATGTAATGACAGATAATGAAAGGGAATGACATTCCTCCATGGTAATATTCATTAGCACTAAGGGAATGACAGGCCTGGACAGGTCAGAGACCTTTAGGCCAAATCAAGAAAAATTGGTTCCTATGTATACAAATTATGACTCTCTTCCTTATTGTTGAAATTGTTTTTGTCTTTTGAATAAATAAATAAATATTATTTACAATAGCGCTTGCCCCCCCCCCCCCCCCCCCCCCCTGGCTAAATCCTGCCAACGCCCACGATACCTCGCACTGAAATCCTTCAGGAATGGCTGCTATCTCGGATTTGATAGAAATCAGACTTCACCAGTTTTGCAACTCAACGACCCAATTAACCCTTGTGGGAAATGCGCGTAGATTTTCTATCTGACGTTTTGCCAGGTATGAAGCTTTTTTTTTTTCGAGTGGGGCTTGACTACTGCAAAAGTCAGCACTCCAAATAGTATTCCGACATCATCTCAAAAAGTAAACCGTGAGGGGGGGGGGGGGGGAGTCGCTCAAGATGGACGAGTGTGAACCGGTAGAAATCCGGGAGATTAGTAGGAGAGAAGGTCGCGACCTAGTGGCTAACTGTGGTGGTTATGGACCTTATGGAGTTACTTGTTGAGACGTCTGAACTGGGGAGGGTAACTGTCACGAGATGATTCGGTCCATTAATTTGATTGTTTAGGTGGCCCTAACAGCTCCTTGAGCTCCGCCTCGTAAATCCTGGGAGCGTCCCACGTTAGCGTTCCAGGTGCCAATCATAATAAAAATACCGAATTATGATTGACACTTTGTTAATATGTTGGGAAAATCAGCTGCATTGTATCCTCATCTTCGGCCTTGCGCAAAAACTCGTTTTCAAACGAGTCAAAATTACAGTGGTCAATGCAGCCTCCAGGCACCAACCAGCTCGGGCGTACTGAGGTCGTCAACATCCGATTGACACGAAAAGACAGTTCAGATCTGTCAAGGCCTGCCGGGTTGCGAAACTCGACTTTATCCCGACCCGAAGAACCAGGCCAGGCGAATATTGAATGAGGCTTAATCGAACGGCGAGGCGAAGATGATGAGCACGAAAGAGCCGATAATGCGGGTTAATGAAAAACAATGGAGATGAGGTCTTCAGGAGGTGCCCTGGCCACGGCAGGGGGTCCCCAACTCACTGGGTCATCAACACACCAACCTCGTCTTCTTTATTTTTTTTTCTCGGTAATCGATAGTAACTGTGGACCCTACCGATCTGTGATTGACCTACTCCTGGGGTCCCACAAAGACTGACATGGAACACTGCTGCAAATTTTACACAAGGGTTAATAATTAACCCTTGTGTAAAATTTACAGCAGTGTTCCATTTCACTCAATAATGGAATTGTAATTCAACAATGTAATTGTAATGGAATTATTTTTGGAAAAAAAATCCGTACAGGTACGGTCTACAATGTTTGGTCGGATGTGAGACCCCGAAAAAACGGATTTTGCGTCCTTAGTTATTCAGGAAATTACTTCTTACTAGCACTCTGACAGAAGGCATCGCTTCGCTCTGCCGACCACTTTTTTGGACAGGGGGTTTCGCTCAGGGGTTGAAATTGAGTGATTTTTATTTTTGGGAATCGCTCAAAATCAAAATTTGAGTTTTATTTTTCACTCAGAAAATAATGATTATTTTTTGAGTTTTATTTTTCTGCTCAGAAAATAATGATTATTTTTTGAGCGATATTTTTTCAAAAAATGTGTTTTTTCAAAAATTCTGTATTTTTTACTCAAAAAATATTTAACATCCTGGTATCCTTCAAAAGCGCTGCAAATTTTACACAAGGGTTTATTATTCTTTGATATAGGTTACTTGTGCAGAAATTTTATTCTGTCAATGAAAAAATTAAAAAAATTTTTTTTTTTGGATTTTTTTGTTCAAAAAAGTGTTTTTTGGTTTATTATTCTTGGAATAATACACCTATGTTTTCGCGACGGGGGTCGACGACTCCGATCGGGCTCAAAATTTGACATTATCCGTTTCAAGTGGTCTACATTCTAAATCCGAAATGTCCGTCCGCCATCCACCGTACGCCGTCCAGGCCGATTTGGGCAGTAGGAATTTTTTTTAAATCTGAAATTTCTGCAAAATACTTGGTTTACCATCTAGTTGTGCCCGCAAGGTTTTCAGTCCGATCGCCCAAACCCGTGGGGCGCTATGGGGCTATAATGGGGCTACGGGAGGGTTTTTTTTAAGGCTTTTAGCTATGGGATCGAGTTAGGTGTCGTTTTCGAAGTATTTTTGGACGTAGAATCCATTTTTTGGGGTCCCGGAGCGATCCCATTTCACTGTGCCGATCTATAGGGCTCTCATGGGGCTAGAAATGGGATTTTTGAAGGATCCCTGGATGTTAAATATTTTTCGAGTAAAAAATACGGAATTTTTGAAAAAAAAAAAAAAAACACACATTTTTGAACAAAAAAATCCAAAAAAAATTTTTTGAGATCAAAATCCAAAAAAAAAATTTTTTTTAATTTTTTCATTGACAGAATTAAATTTCTGCACAAGTAATGTATATCAAAGAATAATAAACCCTTGTGTAAAATTTGCAGCGTTTTTTAAATTCTGTATTTTTTACTCGAAAAATATTTAACATCCTGGGATCCTTCAAAAATCCCATTTTTAGCCCCATGAAAGCCCTGTAGATCGCCACAGTGAAATCGGATCGTTCCGGGACCCCAAAAAATGGATTCTACGTCCAAAAATACTTCGAAAACGACACCTAACTCGATCCCATAGCTAAAAGCCTTCAAAAAAAACCTCCCGTAGCCCCATTATAGCCCCAGAGCGCCCCACGGGTTTTGGCGATCGGACTGAAAACCTTGCGGGCACAACTAGATGGCAAACCAAGTATTTTGTCAAAATTTCAGATTTTAAAAAAAATTCCTACTGCCCAAAACGGCCCGGACGGCGGACGGCGGACGGCGGACGGACATTTCGGATTTAGAATGTAGACCTCTTGAAACGGATAATGTCAAATTTTGAGGCCAATCGGAGTCGTCGACCCGCGTCGCGAAAACATAGGTGTATTATTCCAAGAATAATAAACCAAAAGGACTGTTATTCTCGCTACGCCCTGTTTTTGGAGCGTTTTGGAGCTGTTTTGGAAAAAAATTTAAATTTATAGAGTTTATGTTTACAAATCACGGTAATGATTACCCCAAAAAATATCAAATTTTTATTAAAATCATCATCAAACATTCGACCATCTACACTAAGATTCATCAAATCATTAATGTAAAGCAGAAAAAGATTAGAACCGTTATGTATCATAACAAGATTAAATCTTGCAACAAATTTTGCAGCTTCGTCGAACATTGTGAGACTTACGCTGCAAAATCACGTTTTGACTAGAAAAAGGCAATCTAGTAACTAGACAACTGTTGTCACCGAGTACCTACTCTAATGAAAGTTGCGGTCGGACGAGCATATCAGCTCAAGGATGAGCTCCATCAACTGAGACATCCACAATGAGATCTTGAGCTATAAATGATCTAGTTCATTATCTACAAAGCTTCCTCTTCTTTCTACCTCAAGGATTCGCGCTCCATTTATCATCATTTGGGAACCACTTCAAGAATCTCTGTGGCCTCCAGCCCTGCAGTAACCCATTGCAGATAATATTGTAATAATAATTATAATTATTATAAATGATGAATTATTCTTGCATGATAAGCTTGTGCATCATTTAAGCCAGTTTCTAATTGCGTAATCGTTCAAATTACTTCAACGAAAATGTAGGTCATGGAAAATGGTTGACTCTCCATCACATTAAATTATACCTACTCTTCGCTGACCTTTTATTGGAGATTTTTAATCTGGTTTTCAGACTGCAGTTAAGACAGCCAGAAAGGAACAGTAATATTTAAAAAAAAAAACAAAAAAAAAACATGTTTAGCTCAGGTGACTCTATGAATTGCAACCAGCTTGGCGGCTCCTACGTCAAAACAGCAACCAGGCACCAGATAGCAGAACTATGAAATTACTTACCTTGTTGTCAGCGACGAAGGAAGGTCAGGACTCTTTTCATAAGGATGAGTCGTGACGTTCAGAAATAGCATAATTCCTTAAAAATAGATAATTATGATCCAGCATTTAATTTTTCAAACTTTTCAATTTACTTAATAGAATTTTGGTTTATTATCCTTGGAATAATACACCTATGTATTCGTGTCAGAGGTCGAAAATTCTGATCGGCCTCAACATAAAAACAACACCACCAAGCCAACTAAAAACACTACCAAGAGGGACAAGGCACTTGAGGCGTTCAGTTGCAAAACCTGATAGGTAAGTCCTTTTTCTCGAAAATCGAGTTTATGTGTGTTTTCGAAGGTTTTGGTAGCGAGGAATCCGATGGTGCAGGTATTTGCTTGCAAAAGATGATAGATCCAATAGAAAAAGAGGGTACAAACTTTAGTTCAGTTTCAAAACCTGCTAGATCCGAGGCATGTTCCGGATCAAAACCTGAGAGTTGCAAAATTGGCTCCAAAAGCGGTTAGATCCTTTTGTTTAGTTTCAAACCCTGCTAAGTCCAGGGTGTTCTTGTATCAACCCCAAACACCCTAAAAAGTAAGGATGGAGAATCGTTGTGTTGTTGAACGTAGTTTCGGCTCAATTTCGCGCGATGAACTTCTCTATGTAGGTAAAACGGTAAGTACTCGTCTTTAGGCTTGCAACAGTGCAATGAGAGCCCTTTTGGACCTTTTAGTGTGGAACCTGTTGATCCTGTTGACCTTACTACAAAAACGCTGCAAATTTTACACAAGGGTTTATTATTCTTTGAGATAGGTTACTTGTGCAAAAATTATATCTGTCAATGGAAAAAATTTTGGAAATTTTTTTTCAACAAATTTTTTTTTTTCAAAAATTCTTTATTTTTTGCTCGAAAAATATTTAACCTCTTGGGATCCTTCAAAAATCCCATTTTTAGCAACATGTTAGTCCTATATAGATCGCCACAGTGAAATCGGATCGTTCCGGGACCCCCAAAAATGGATTCTACGCCCAAAAATACTTCGAAAACGACACGTTACTCGATCCCGTAGCTAGAAGCCTTCAAAAAAATCCCTCCTGTAGCCCCATTTTAGCCACGGGTTGGGGCGATCGGACTGAAAACCTTGCGGGCACAACTAAGTATTTTGGATGGTAAACCAAGTATTTTGTCGAAATTTCAGATTTAAAAAAAAATTCCTAATGCCCAAAACGGCCCGGATGGCGGACGGCGTACTGCAGACGGACATATCGGATTTAGAATGTACCTAGACCTCTTGAAACGGATAATGTCAAATTTTGACGCCGATCGGAGCCGTCGACCTCCGTCGCGAAAACATAGGGGTATTATTCCAAGAATAATAAACCAAAACAACGTTGGTGCCTTCAAGTCATTAAAAAAAAAGTGCAAGGTCAGTTGTCTGGTCCCAGAAGAATTTCATACTGGTTCGGCTAAGGTAAAGAAAGAAAAACTTGATGATGTGGGGAAGCTTCTGAGACTTCATTTTGGCGATACCTGGAGGTCTTTGGACGTTCTTGAATACTTCAGAAAAGTGCTCGACAGAAGCAAAGATCCTCAGCCCGATGAAAATGAGGGAGCGGAAGAAATGATTTTGATTCAATTCAATATTAATATTGCAATTGTGACGGTGGTAAGTCGTTGGTGGTGACCTTTTGCGAGGTTTTCGAAAAATACATGCATTTCATTTTTAAACTCCTTAAATAATTTTTATAGCAATAAATATCACTATCCCTGATTTTGTTTTGTTTTTTAATCTTGTGAGAAGAATGAGAACGGAGTAAAACTCAACTTCTGCACTCCGTCACCAGGAGCAAAGTTTTTCTATCTGTTGCAAAAGCAGACAAATCCAGGTAGTTCCGCTGCAAAATGTGATAGATGCACAGTTTGTAATCAAAACCTGATAAGTCCATACTAATAATCGCTTTTTCTGCAAAATAGCCAGTCTTCCAAGCATGGAACCATTGGAGATTCAACCTAAAATACCTTTGCTGACAATATGACCCATTAAATGCATCAGATTCAACGAAAATCATGTTCAAACAGTTTTTTGCCATTTACTCGAAAAGTGAAAAAGTGGACTTATGAGGGTTTGCAACTGAACGCCTCACTTGTTCCTCACGTATAAAGATTTTAGCTAACTCAGAACTTCCATCAGAAGCGCGATTCTTCCATTCCCTGACTCCAGCTACACATGTAACTTGCATATGTTTTTACATTCTCAAAGCCTGCATCTTCTTCGCTTTTAATTATAGTATAGTATAGTATAGTATCACGATACGGTAAATGGAAACTTGGCTGCACGACTCGCAAACACGTTGCAACACCTGAAATCATCCCCAGTCACGTCCCTGTATTCTTGTCCCGACCACTCAGAAGACAAGCTGCATCACGGAGTAGTGAAAGGAGGAAGTTTGTTTTTCCCCCTCACCAGACGACCTTGACAATAATTATTATTGTCTATTTTACCCATAGAGAGCATTGTGCAGTGAAAATGGCGCAGCGCCACAAATTAGGTGCCGTTTAAAACCTGGATGACGAGCAGTTTTTACTGCCTCATCCACTGTGTGGCTCGCTAGTCAAACGCGAAATGCCAGATTTCATTGCCCAACCAACATAGAAGTTTTTCAAACTCACAAAGACATTCGCGCGACATGAAACGACGAATGTGATCTAACAGAACTGTTAACTTTAACCAACCGAATGGACGGTCTTGACAGAGTGCACCAACCGTGGAATTATGCACTTACCCTAATACCACCCATCATGCAGGTAGGAAATAATTTCAATTTCGAAAATGACTGTTCAGGCAGAATCCACCGGCCAAGGAGAGGAATGCAGTTAATTTCAATTATTCCATCTGGAAGATTGTGATCCAAGGCCTGCGTGAGGGGAATCTTGGGATCGTTTTCGCGAGGAAATTCATCTTCTGCGTTATCAACTAAACATTAGCTAGAAATGACCGACAGCATCCTTCTGGGTTTACTAATTGATTTTGGTTTATTATTCTTGGAACAATACACCTAGGCACGGGCGTTGACAGGGCGGGGAGAGGGCAGGTAGGGGCATGAAAAGGTATTATTGGAATTTGGAAACACTAGCTCTCTGACATTGTAGGAGAAGGGGGGGTCGCTTCGCTCGCCCATTTGAATAGTGGAGATTTAGTGTTAAAATTTGGATCTCTAAGTTACAGAAGAAACACCGACTCAATCCGACTGTAAGCAACGAAGATAGGAGGAGCTGCGCGGATTTGTGTGTCGCTCAATGCGCTTGTAGGACGTAAATATGGCCGGGGAACCGGAATTCGAAAAAAATAAAATTTGGGGTTCCTATTTAAATTAAGAAGGTTGGGCGCAAATGCGCCGATTTGCGCGCATTTTTTGAGGATCTCAGCCCCCCTATTAGTTGCTAAACGGGATCCCAAGATAGAAAAAAAATCGCCATAGTTTGATCAATTACCTTTTCAGAGGAGAAGGATTGTGACATTCTCTGCCAGCCAGAAACAGAAACGTAGAAAATTTCTTTTATGATACCCACCTATCACATTAAAATTCAATGGCTCCTTAAAAGAAATTTTCTCGTCGTCCGTCCGAGCCGTTTTGGACAGTAAGTAGGAATTTTTCTAAAAATCTGAAAATTTGACAAAATACTCGGTTCACCGGCCTGTTGTGCCCGCAAGGGATTCAGCCCCATCGCACAAACCCGTGGGGCTAAAAAGGGGTTACGGGAGGGCTTTTTTGAAGGGTTTCGGCTATGGGGTCGAGTTAGGTGTCGTTTTCGAGGTACCTACTTTTAGAATCCATTTTTTGGAGTCCCAGAACGATCCGAATTCACCGTGGGGATCTCACACAAGTTCTCACAGCAAGTTTTTGCTGTGCAGCCCCTCTTGTGTTCAGGTTAATCAGGCTGGGGGATAATTGAATCTTGTTTTTTTTAAGGGGCTCTGTGACATTTTTGACCATTTTCACTTTTTTTTTTCATTTACTGAGACTTCATAACCTACATGGTTATGTACAGCGACTGCGATTGAAAGGAGTCCCGTAACATTTACCCTTCCGCCGTCCGGGCAGTAGGAATTTTTTTAAAAATCTGAAATTTTGGCAAAATACTTGGTTTACCATCTAGTTGTGCCCGCAAGGTTTTCAGTCCGATCGCCCAAACCCGTGGGGCGCTATGGGGCTATAATTGGGCTACGGGAGGGGTTTTTTGAAGGCTTTTAGCTATGGGATCGAGTTAGGTGTCGTTTTCGAAGTATTTTTGGACGTAGAATCCATTTTTTGGGGTCCCGGAACGATCCGACTTCACTGTGGCGATCTACAGGGCTCTCATGGGGCTAAAAATGGGATTTTTGAAGGATCCCAGTATGTTAAATATTTTTCGAGTAAAAAACAAAACAAATTTTGAAAAAAACATTTTTTGAAAAAACAAAATCAAAAAAATCTTTTTTGAAAAAAAAAATCAAAAAAATTTTTTTTTTAATTTTTCATCAACACAGAATTAAATTTCTGCACAAGTAACCTATATCAAAGAATAATAAACCCTTGTGTAAAATATGCAGCGTTTTTACATTGCAATTTGGGTCACTTCCCTCTGTTAAAAAAATCGAAAAAGTTCTGAACAATAATTGTTCAACAGTTTACAATTATTGTAAACTGTTTCGTTTTATTGAAAAAATCAGCAAAAACTGGGGGTTTTGATCGTTTTGACGACATGGGACAGTTTTTTGCGTTTTTCCAAAAGTTTCATAAACTTATCACAGCCCCTAAAAAAAACGATTCAATTATTATCAATCCGTTACGGTAGGTCGGTAATGAATCATGACCTTAAATACCTACCGATACGATAACGGGTTCTGGACAGTCGAAACAGCTCCTCCCCATGCAATTATACCAAAGCTAATGATGCTCTGCACTATAGTGGCCTGGTATAGCCACGAGGAAAGTTTAATTGTAATTAGACTTGCCTTGTGACGGCACACGTTTAATTTTATTAGGATATCGATGGATTTTTTCGACGGTGCATTTTATCGAGCCATGGCTTAGATAAAACAAGGTATTTAGTTTTTGTCGCGTTAAAGCTTAAGGTGTTGTTGCAGAGCCACCTAAGGTTCTATTAATTTTATATCACTACTCGCAATTTCAAAAGCCTCTTCCCACGTACCACCCTCAAATTTGCTGCCCTCTATTCCTCCATGCTAGCCTGTAGTACCTGTACTGTGTCCGTCCCGGGTTTTTATGGAATCGAGCGAAAAAACGTAACACATTTCGTCAGTTAGCTCAAGGCTAACTGATTGAGTAAATCGTCGGTCTCAGTGCAACACCACGTATCGTACTTTTTTCAAATTTGTCAGGAGTGCAAAAAACCCGATTTTCAATGACTTTTCAAATGAAAAGAGTTTCATATATGAATGTGTATATGCAATAATGTGTGAAAGATGACATTTTACAGCTATTCCATGGTATTTTTTGGAGTAGAAGCTCAATTGTGAAGAAAAATTGTATGTTACGTGGTGTTGTTCTGCAGAGCCAGGCTGATACGTGGTGTTGCGACGCTGATATGTGTAGGGTTTATTGTCAGGGTTGATGAAAATCCTGTTCAATTTTGCATATGTAGGTACGTGTACGAGCAAAATACACTGCCAAGGCAATGGCACATGAGCTTCCTCTTGCCAAGTTCAAAATGAACGTAGTTGTCACTGTAACAAGAAAATTACGTTCGCGCATGCACAGGGAATACCACTGATGCAATCGCGATGAAACTGATAGGGGACCATCTAGGGCTATACCCACACAATTCCTGAAAATTTAATTGAAATCCGATCAAAATTGAAGGAGTTAGGGATTTGGCAAGGAAATTACGTTTGCGCATGCGCTGAGCGTACCGCTGATTCAATCGTGATGAAACTGACAGGGCTATTCGCACACAATTCCTGAAAATTTGATTGAAATCCCATCAAAATTGTGAAAGTTATGCCTGTTTCAAGAATTTCACGTTAGCGCATGCGCAGAGCGTACCTGTGATTCTATTGTGATGACATTCGTATGGGACCTCAAGGAGCCTTATCCGCATAATCCCTCAAAATTTGAGCTAAATTCATTCAAAATTGTGGAAATTATGGCTGTAACAAGGAAATGCGGACAGACCGACAGATCCACAGACACGGAACCAAATTTGTTCAGTACCTAGGCTATGAAACGCAAAATGCGAGTGGAAATTTTGAATTCGGACAACAAAAATTTTTTGGCTCCCGAAAGTGAACACAAGGCTTCCGCTGCTTCGCAGACACGGAAGCAAAATGGTCAGGAAAATCGAATATGCAAGTATTAGAACGAAACGACTGAATCGGTATACCGATGATATATCATTTTATTAACATTCTTTCGAAAACGGATGTTTGGCAAAAGTTTAAGTTTCTGAGGTTTTGAAGAGAGAAAAAAATCGGTTCTGATATTGTGAAAATTTCACGATACCACCTATAGTATAGTCCTATACCTATTCGATCAAGATAGATAAGAGATCAAGGTCAAGATATTCGACAATAAATTACATTTCTCAACCAAATTAGAATTAAATTTGAATCCAACACATTCATATTCATTCATATTCCCTCCTAGGCGGAAAACTCCACTTATAAGTATAATATAAATATGTATGATAAATCATACATGATGCAACTCAACGCATCAGGTTAATTGAAACCTAAACCTCTTATTATTCAACTCATTTTGCAAACTTTCCTCCTTTTCTTATTCATTTCAGGGGTACTTTTCCGTTATACCCCCCCCCCCCCCACCCACTCGATTTTGGTAGGCTTTGGGTGCCTTAAAGCCATCGGGAGGGGCTCGAAATCGAGTTCGGGGGGTGTGGGGTGGGGAGGGGTGTGTTATAACGGAAAAGGGCTCGAATTTGGGTGCCTTAAAGCCCTCGGGAGAGGTGTTTATGAACACGAATTCGAGTGGGGGGGGGGGGGGGGGGGGGTATAACGGAAAAGTACCGTTTCAGGTTCACTCATTCCTAATCTACAGGAATAACACGATAAACCAACATGAAAAACGCGGTTTCTTCAGTATTTCTCACGTTGTTGTGGACCACCCATAAGTTCTGACAACAAATCAATGGGAACTGGGGATGATACGTGGTGTTACCGTGGCATTTCTGATACGTGGTGTTACTCAAATGGCGATTTTTAGCGCTTTCTTTTGAGAAAATGATAAAACTAAGGTGTTCAATCGATCCGCCGCGAGATTTCGCGTCCAACGATACCAAAAACTCATTTTTCACAAAATTGTATGATACGTGGTGTTGCACTGAGACCAAAATTTTGGGTTACGCAGGACAATTAAATTGTCCTGCATAACCCAAAATTTTCAGGCTTCAAAAATTCATATTGTAAACGGAGAAAAAGTGTTAGTGACAGGAATAGGGGACTTATTCGTGGACTGACCCATCCTTTTATGTTCTGTGGTTTTCACTGTTGCTCGTCGGCGAAAAACACTGTCTACGTCATCGTCAATTATATCGAACTCACGTACACCACTATGATCACCTTAACAACCGTAGTTGGTTTGCTAGCCGCTTGCCACGTGATATTTGGAACGTGGTATGAAGCCAAATAGAGGAAAGAACTTTGGTAAGTATCAATCAGCGTCGAAGTTTCGTCGAAGGTCTTGGCTTAAACTGAAACATCTTTCTTGACAACGTTTTAATGTAGTAACGCTAAACATATAATATATGTATATATTATATATATTATATATTTTGAAAAGACGTACCTAACACATAATATGTGGGGCATTCCACGTCAAAGGTTGAACTCAAAAAAATAAAGTTCTTCGAAATCAACCATTTTTGGGTATGTTGTACCCCTAGGTGAGAAAAAATTTCCCAGAAATTTGGAGACCGATTCGTCGCATTTTCGTCACTCCACAGGCAGTCAAAGTTAGCAAAATAGGCAGGTGTGGGTTCACTTCGCCGGCTGCTACCGCCCTTATTCCGCCACCAAAAAAATAACATCGCTAGTGTTTTGGAAAGAGAAAAACCTCCTCTTTTCTGTGGTGTAATCGTTTTTTCAATCAAAATTTTACTTCACTTTTAAAATCGAGTTTGAAAACTTAAAAATAAGTTTTCTCCAATTTGGGCATTTTTAATTTTTTTAATTTTTGGCTTAATTTCAAGGTATACACATGTAGAACATCCAGTTAAAAGGGAATCATGGGATGCAAAGTCGTTAAGTGTCAGCAAACAAAAGATATCACTAATTTATGAGGAAAAACGCGTTTTTTCTCCTTTTTACCAGGTTTTCCGCGGTTGCATTGCCTCGCATCCTTTCTCTACGAGAACACAGACTATAATGGACTTCATCTGCCACTCATAAGCTTTCCCAGTAGGTTTCAATATTTTTATATTTCAAAAACTGATTCAACTCTTACAATTCAAATTGTCCCAATTTGTAGGCAGTTTAACACTTTCTATTCGATCCACATTCCTTTAGTTACCTACTATATTTGGGGGAGATGGTGAGAACACATGAAAACAGATGTATTCGATTTACTACCTACACGTTTGTTTTACTAAAGGCAGATTCACTCGTTATTCTCAAGGTAAGACCATCTGGATTCGGCAGATATGCATGATAGCCCTTGGTGCCATGAATTGTAAAAGAGCGACTGAACCGCTTCTGGAGGGCTAGTCTTTGGATGTCCACCTGTTTTTTGCTGCAAAATAATATTCTGGTTTCCTTTAGGTGTTCTTTTGCCCATTGGTACAGCTCTCTAGGAGTCGTGATCCCTCTTCCTGCAGGACGCTGTAGACTTGTACGTGCAGTCAAACGCTTCAAATTACGCTACAAATTTGATTTGGAGTATTAAAGACTTGAGGAATTTAGCGATAGGATGGATGATGTGTGACAGCATCAGCACCTTACGGCCGCGGTTACGTGACTGAATCCCATGACTTCAATTTTTCTCTCACCCAATCACCTTATCTGCGTCCGGAATGAAAGAAGAGTTCACAAGATGAAAGAAAGACAACATTAGTGGTGCAAGTTCAGACAAGTAGATAAGGAGATAAGGCCCTACATTCAAGTGCAAAGAGCAATCAAATGAGCGGACACGCAAATAAAAATATTGAAACCTACTGGGAAAGCTTATGAGTGGCAGATGAAGTCCATTATAGTCTGTGTTCTCGTAGAGAAAGGATGCGAGGCAATGCAACCGCGGAAAACCTGGTAAAAAGGAGAAAAAACGCGTTTTTCCTCATAAATTAGTGATATCTTTTGTTTGCTGACACTTAACGACTTTGCATCCCATGATTCCCTTTTAACTGGATGTTCTACAGGTGTATACCTTGAAATTGAGCCAAAAATAAAAAAAAATTAAAAATGCCCAAATTGGAGAAAACTTATTTTTAAGTTTTCAAACTCGATTTTAATAGTGAAGTAAAATTTTGATTGAAAAAACGATTACACCACAGAAAAGAGGAGGTTATTCTCTTTCCAAAACACTAGCGATGTTATTTTTTTGGTGGCGGAATAAGGGCGGTAGCAGCCGGCGAAGTGAACCCACACCTGCCTATTTTGCTAACTTTGACTGCCTGTGGAGCGACGAAAATGCGACGAATCGGTCTCCAAATTTCTGGGAAATTTTTTCTCACCTAGAGGTACAACATACCCAAAAATGGTTGATTTCGAAGAACTTTATTTTTTTGAGTTCAACCTTTGACGTGGAATGCCCCATGTATGTTATTATCTGTTTACGACTTTTCAAAATTTGTTTCTGGTCGTATTAGAATCATCACGTCGCGGCGGACGGCGGACGGCGTACGGCGGATGGACATTTCGGATTTAGAATGTAGACCTCTTGAAACAGATAATGTCAAATTTTGAGCCCGATCGGAGTCGTCGACACCCGTCGCGAAAACATAGGTGTATTATTCCAAGAATAATAAGCCAAAAAGGCTCATTGCGGCTCGTTACCCCTAGCACGGGCATAGCTCATTAGGGGAACTAATTATCAAGTATTCTATTTTCTGTTGGTTTATGTTGGCCTCCATAATCACGTATTATCCCAGGGATCCGTCAGAAACGGTATTGCATTTTCATTTTGTATATGTATTTTTTCTGAAAAAAAAAAAGTTGGTACATAGGATGTACCTACTAGGATGTACCTTGGATCAACTTTTTAGTTTAAAAAAATCTCACAGTATGATTAAATTTTGTATATCGAAAATTGCTCGTATCAACGCTTCCCATGTTGTTTCTGGACAATTTAAAAATGAAACCAGATTTTTTTTTCCAAGGTACCTTCAAAGACAAAGTAGAAAAAAATACACCGAAGGTACCTTTACCCAATTGACGTTTTCAAGGTCATTTCTCTGAAACTAATGCAACGAAAATGCTAACATGCAGGGGCGGATAGGCAGGTCGGGCGATCGGGCGTCGCCCGAAGGGCCGACGGTCCTGAGGGGCCGGTCGAAGCTGGAGAAAAATGTGTTCCTACAGTACTCGAGACAGAAAAGAAAAACTCAGACATAAAAGAATCTGGTTGGCTTTGTTCCTCATAGGTGGATTGCAAGTTCAATAAATGCGTAATTTGTGCAACAAGATTTTAAAACAATACAACCTCATGGCCTCAACGTATGCAAGACGTTTTTTATTTTCAACTAACTTTTGGTAAGGCTTTCCAAGACCCAAGACTTGGTCGAGTGTTGGAGGAGTTTTTCAAAATTCAAAATTATCAAAACAAGGCTGAGGCAAACTCTGAGTGACGACAATCTCTGGCTTTCAAGCAGGAGCGTCTGGCCAGAGCACTGAGTCGAGGGGCTTTGGCCAATGTCGGCCCTCCTCGTCATCGCCTACTGCTTGGTGCCTACTCCCTCATCAGCATGCGTTATCCCGAGCGAGATCCCATTTTCGCTAAGTATCCTTGGAATAATACATTTTGGTATTTGCAACGGGGATAAAAAACTTTTGATCGTCCTCAAAATTTGTAATTATATCTACGTTTCAAGATGTGTGGATTCCAAAACTGAAATGTCCGTCCGCCGTCCACGACGTTTTGAGCAGTAGAAATTCATTCAATTCTTCAGGAATTCATTCGAAAATTCAAATCTTCAGGAATTCTTTCAAAAATCTGAAATTTTTGACAAAATACATACTTGGGGTCTCCTTTTAGTTGAACTCGCAAGGTGTTCAATCCGATCGCACAAACCGCTGGAGGCTTGATGGATCTAAAAAGGGGCAACTGGAGGGTTTTTTGAAGAGTTAGGTGTCGTTTCCGAACTACTACTGGGAGTCCCAAAAGCAGTGCCTTGGATCCATGGAGCTTTTTAAGGATGCCAGGAAGTCGAATAAGGACTCATTTTTCGAGTAACCTTGATGATTGATTTTCTGGGGTCCTTCATCCGTCCAAACACTTGACATGAAAAAAAAAACAAACAAAAAAAACAACCATGGGCCTGAGGATGAGCCTAGAATTCGAAAGAAATTAAGAAGCAGGGGACATACATGAGAAGGGGTGGAGGAGTGAAGGTGAGGAGGGCCGGAAATGCCCAAAGCCTCTCGGCTCAATGCTCCAGGCAGATGCTCCTCTTGCGAGCCTTCTTTTTTTTTGTTGCTAAGCTGTGATTATGTACTTAACTGATGAAATGTGCAAAATCCATCTTAGCTTGAAGCGCTATTTTGTTTGCATAAACGGTACCACCTAATTCACATACCAAGCGTCACTTTTATTTGTTTTAAATATAGGCGCTGTTATTTTTCACTCTCACCTAAGCATTAGGTTCACCTAGGTATTAAAAGTAAGATCTTTGGATTGGTAACTGGGTGTGTGTGGTGGTGGGGGCGGGGTAGGGCCGGTCAAATTGAATCGCCCGGGCCGGTCAAAACCGCCTATCCGCCCCTGCTAACATGGTTGAACCCCCAATACGGTCTCGTGACCAGAGATGTAAAATACCCGGGTATTCTTTTTTAAGGGTAAATACCCAGGGTAAATACCCGGGTAAATACCCATTTTGGGTATTTAATAGGGTATTTTATCTTCAATGAATCGGGATCGCCAAAAAAACCATGTAAAACGTTCTTACTACTCGAGAGCCAGCCTCTACCAAAGTTTCAACAATTTTCGAGTTCAGGATCATCCTCTAATGAAAGAAATACTCATGTTCGATAGAAATCACACAAACAAACTGCTATAAAATCATATGCCACTTCCCCCTGTACTTAAACAGCTGTAAAATTGACTGCTTTCATTGTCATTATGTGCCCAAAAACCAAGATGCAATTAAATATTTTCATCAACCATGTTTTGGAGTAAAAATAATCGTAAATTCAAGATGATAATGTTGGAAATTATGTATTTCCAGCTTTAAAAAACAAGCACATTTAAACAAAAATTGCTCAAACGTTCGAGTTGTTCGCTTGTTCGCTCAAAGAAAGTTCGCTGTTAGCTGAATCTGAGTCTTCATCCTCATCCGAGCTGGACTCATCGTGAACTCTCGCTTCTTGGCTACATTATTTTCTAACCTACTACACTTCTTGGCTTCTACCAAGGAGTTTAGAAGAAGAACTTCTTCTTCTAACCTCCTTGGCTTCTACACTTCTAACCTACAAAATTTGTAGGTTACGTTAAGTATCCTTGTTACAGTCATGGAGGAACCATAACAGGGGGGGGGGGGCATGGGGTAGTATTTTACGACCATGGGGTGTGCAGAAATGGTCGTAAAACTGACCTTTTACTTGATTTTTTTTTTGCAAAACAAAAAAAAAAAAATGAAAAAAATTCCGTATTTTATTGGTTGGGTATTTAATGGGAAGGTATTTATTCGGCGATTGGGTAAATACCGGGTAAATACCCAGTTTGTAAATACCCTACCCACTGGGTATTTACCCCCTTTACATCTCTGCTCGTGACCTTCGTCAAACACCGCGTTTCGGTAATCTCACGAGTGACGGGAATGAATTCTTGTGTATTGGACGCCCTACACCGCTCAAGTGAGGTTGAGCTTACGGTTCCTTTGACACCGAGTTGTTTTCCCTGGCTCGGAATGAAGACACCGGACTTGAAATTCTTTCGATGACCGATCTGGCGGCAGGTGGTCGTGGAGTGATGTGCCTGAGGGTCCGTTCCGGTGAAAGAGATCCGGACGAGTTTTTATTTCGATGCACAACCTGCCAGAGCTTGGGGTAGGTCTGCTACTGAAACCATCGCCGTGGAACGAATAGTTGACGTCAAAAACTGTTAAACCCTGCGATACCGCGCTTCCATGAAAACGAGAAGGTTGGGATGATTTAAAAAAAAAAATCCCCGTTTGACTTAGCCTCGAGTTTTCCCCTAGTCGCTAATTTTACTCTTCTATAATGCACCCAACAATAAAAATGTTTTCACTGGAAACTAATCGCCCAACGAAGGCCGTCACAAGTTGCAACCCGTCATCTCTATTCCCGACTTCATTACGGCGATCTCCTTGAACTCCTCGGTAGACCTACCTGTAATGGTACCTAAGCAAAATCAGGTAGAAGGATCGTCTGCTGATTTGGGAGTTCAAGAATCAAACAGACAAGGAATCAGAATCAGTAGGTATACGTTTTGATGAAATTAAATCTTCTCAACAAGCTAGCAACTACAGTGAAGAAGGGGACGTTACGATATTGGCGGGGTACAACGTTCTGGTGTTGGTAATTAATCGTGTTGTGCGCAGGGCCGCCGAGAGAAAAAGCGGGCCCGGGGCAAAAGAGAGCATAGGGCCCCCATGTAAGGAGGAGGTAGGGGAAAGTTCCCAATAACGAACGTAAAATTTTCATTCTGCACAAGTAACCTATATCAAAGAATAATAAACCCTTGTGTTAAATTTGCAGCGTTCTTCAAATGATTTGTCTTCATCAGTACCTCATCCTGAAGGGGTATTTTAAGTAGGTAGCTATATTGATCACAAGACTTGTGATCAATATACACTTAGTGTCCGCAGCAACTCACAGCGCCATACGCGTCACCGGCGCCACGAGCGTCATCGGCGTCACGACGCCCGATTTTTTCAAATGATTTGTCTTCATCAGTACCTCATTCTGAAGGGGTATTTAAAGTGTATTGATCACAAGTTTCTAGAAGTGTCAGCAGCCACTCAAAGTGCCATAAGCGTCACCGGCGCCACGAGCGTCATTGGCGTCACGACGCCCGATTTTGGTTTATTGTTCTAGGAATAATACACCTATGTTTTCGCGACAGAGGTCGACGACTCAGATCGGCCTCAAAATTTGACCTTATCTGTTTCAAGAGGTCTAGATTCCAAAACCGAAATGTCCGTCCGCCGTCCGTGCCGTTTTTGGTAGTAGGAATTTTTTTAAAAATCTGAAATTTTGAAAAAATACTCGGTTTACCATCTAGTTGGGCCCGTAAGGTTTTCACCCCGATCGCTTTCGAAGTATTTTTGAACGTAGAATCCATTTTTAGGGGTCCCGCAACGCTCCGATTTCACTGTTGCGATCTATTGGGCTTTCAAGGGGCTACAAATGAGATTTTTGATGGATCCCAGGAGGTAAAATATTTTTCAAGTAAAAAAACAAACAAAAAATATGTAAAAAAAATTTTAAAAAATCTACAAATTTTTTTCTGAATTATAAAAAAAAATTTTTTTATTTTTCTAGGGCCCGCTGGGGCCCCATGCAAAAGTCCGAGCCCGGGGCAAAATGTCCCCTTTGCCCCCCCCCCCCCCTCTCGGTGGTCCTGGTTGTGCCCAGAACTCGCTAGAATAGTTTTGCACTGAATTTGGTTTCTGAGTGTTTGCGTTTGCACTGAATTTTAAGTTCGAATTTTGCTAACCTTACACGGCCGAGTTTTTATCCTGAGGACGGCGAGTCTTTTATCCCGTGAGCGACTTAGGCTTTGCGTGAGGCGAATTGACTGGAAGAAGTACCCAAAAAGTCTCCTTGACTTTTTTCTGGAGCTGCTTTAAACAAAAGTAAAACCCAGACTCTGGAATTGAGTCTAAACAGGCGCCTGGATCAATCGGTAAACTTCCTGGGCTTGATGGTGGATAATCGTCTCTCGTGGCTTTCACATGTTGAGGTACTGTCCTGCTTTCGGTTTATCATGCTTGCTTCGCCAGCAGAGCCTCCTATTGTATCATCGCATGGGGTAATTCCAGTCATGCTTTAAACGTCAGCCATTCAACCTCAAAAGCGAGTCATCAAAATAATGGCCGATCTATCATGGGGCCGGAGTTGTAGGGGGCCCCTACTAGGGGCTCTTTCACTCGTTTAGGAATTTTTACTATTCCTAGCACTTATGTATTGGCTGTGTTAAACCTTGTAAAGTCCAATTCTTCATGTCTGCCCGAAGTTGCTGAATCGCACCAGCATAATACTCGCTCCCGGGGTAATGTCATCATCCCTTTCACCCGTCTCTCTAATGCCCTACAGAATGACCCAATACTCCCGCTCTGTTCAACTCCCTACTCCACCACGTTCGGGATTTACTGATAAATGCTGGTCAGCTAATATCAGCTAGAAGGATCCTTCTGTAAGTATGTGAAGTCCCCACCTGGTAAAAGAAGAATTATATTCTCTAGAGTAATTTTACAAGATCGCATGGGGTGTGGTGAATTAGTAGTGTGGTGAATACGGAGGAACCATCGGAACCATCGTCAGTTATTGTCTTGTGCACGGCCATTCATTGTTTTGTATATCTGCAGTGGAGTTAATGCACAGAGTAACAGAGTAACAGCCATTTTCTCTGTCATTCCCATTGTTAATGTCAATACAATATGTAATGGGCGCTATAACCAGTCAGCGTATTCTGTAGTTTCTAACTTTTGACTTTTGCTCTGTCATTATTGGCTTTGGAAAATAAAAAAACTCTTCATTCTTGATTCTTGAAGTTGATGAGGCTAATAGACCTAAACATTGCGTGTAATGTTAACGATAAATGAACAGCAAGGTATCAATTTGAATTTCCCCTCGTCACCGGAAATAGAGGCTGGGCCACCGACGAGAGAAGAGGGGATTCGCACACTTGCGACCATGTAGGAAGGAAAATTCCCTTTCTCCATGCTCGCGACGAAACCGTAGCGCGACCCCCTCCTCCCGCTGGTACCATTTCTGGCGGACTGGCAATACTAGCTCAGAAGCATGGGAGTTCCCACAACGTATAAGTCCGGTTCAGAGCCAGATGGGGTTACCTCCGCCACTTGTAAGAGCCTCAAATGGTTACCGCAATAAAATCGACTTTACTTTTTTTTGTCGGATAGCGACATCTATAAGGCGATAAGTCTGTAATTACTCATGATTAATTACACCGTATGAATTACGCTGTAGGAGCCCATAACTCACTATAGTAACTACCTACCGCTTCAAATTATGGAGTTCTTTCAGAAAAAAATTTGTTAAGATGCGGTTCCCCAGCCCATTCTATCAGACTCTGATGTGCTTTTATGCCCATTTTAACACATCTGATGTTTTTGATGAGACCATTTCCACCAATTCCACCAATCATGATCATGATCAGGATCCGGAGGACATCGTTCTTAGTGATGCTGCATACCGTCACGCTCGAGCAGAAGGAATGCAGGATTAGAAAATGAACTTTCTGACAAAGTACGAGGGTTTCTATGCACATTTGCGAGTCACAAGGACGTTCGGGGCTCACATAATGGGTTGAAAGGCTCCTCACTCCTGGTCGGGCAAATTCAAACACAATTGAAACTGCTCTGACGGATTTTACGTAACTTCCGCTGCACTCAGTCGCTGCAACTTGGGATTCCAACTACGTCAAATTAAGAAAACAAGCCGGAGTTACGAGTCTGAAATAAGATTGTGGAAGATTGTCTGGAATTCGTCAATACGCCGGGGAGAGTCTTCTTCGTGAAATTTGAGAGCAGACTTTCATTAGGTAGGTACTGTGAGGTAGCCGGGATTGACGGTCTTGTTTTGTCAAGATTTGCTTTCGTCAACCCGGTGCCCACGGTAAAATTTGGCAGCTAAATTGTTTTACGTTGTGACCGGGAGGATCTTTTATATGCTGCCGATCCTCCTTTTACCCCGTCCCCAGGTCTCCAAATCCCTTGATGGAATCAGGTCAACAAGAAAACAATATTCCAATATAACTTATATATTGCTTGTCGAAATGACCCTTAATTGTTGACCTAATCTCTCCACCAAATTGATGAATTTGCCCTAACCGCCCGCACGCGAACGCGAGGCCCCCGGAGGCAAATTCGGGTTTTCCAAAAGTGTAAACTAATGGTTGGATCTGACCTGAGTGAATGACGTGGGTGGCCACCGATGATCCTTGGCTAGGAGATCACCGGGACAGACGATTCTTGCATCATGAGCGGCTTCGTGGCGACTGACCGCGAGTTCTGTTTCTGTGTCTCCCTCCTGCCTTAACTCCAACTGCTGAATCAGCGTCTCCCGCCGTTTTTGATTTTCAGTGTGAAGTGGTTTTTCAGTTGGTTTAAAAACCACTTCTAACATCTCCCCCGGCTTCGGAAAAGGAGCGTCTCCGGCGCTTGATCTGTGATGGTTGAGGTTCTTCTTGGAGTGAGCGTCTCTTGGAGTTGATTGCAGTGGAGTTTATTTCATTGCGGCTATGGTTGTTTGAGTTTTGGAGGTCGACTTTCCTTTCTGTTGATGTATTTGCTTTTGTTGTTTGAAGTAGCTTCTGTCGTGTTGCTAGTCGCTTCGATTTTTCTGATTGCTGATGGTCAGTTTCTTCTTCTTTTGGTTTTGTGGATTTTTGGTTTTCACTTTTGTGGGTCTCTGGGTTTTTCTTTTCACTTTGAGTGTCCATTCACTTTGGTTTGCGCGTTCACGCGATGAGTTGAAATCCTACCTAATAAGTTGTGGAGAGTTTATTTTTAATACATAATTTCCTATGTGGAGAGTCCCTAGTGCTTGTTCAAGTTTTGCAAATTGAAATGTTTTTTACGCAATTAGTTTCATTGAGTCTATCTTTTAGTTACATGTTATTTCAATTTATCCTTACTATTAGGTATACATTGTTCTTGTTTGAGCTGTCTTTTGACTTTCTTACTTAATACATTATCATTAAAATGTCGCAATATCTTAAAATGTTTCAATAATTAATTTTCTTTATATATATTTCTTCTTTCCTTCTTTTCTCTACCATAGGGAAAATTTTCTTGTCACTTAATTATTGCTGTTACCATGCTTAATAATTTCACCCTTTTTGTGTATTGAATGTTCATTTGTTGACGTGTTTGAATATGCCTGTTTTAGTGGTATTCAAGTAAGTGAGTGAGTTGTGAGTGTTTGTATATTGCCATTAGAGGTTGGACGTAACTCATTAATGGTTGAATTTATTGGATTAGCGCGCTTTAATCCGACAAATCAATCCATAATGTCAAAGGTCTTTCCATCTATGGACTTTGTTGTGAGCTGTATGTGCCTGGACTAATACTTCATCAATTTTATCATTGCTTTTTTTTTTTTTTTTTTTCTTGTTTTATTACTGTGACTTATTATTTATTTTTTGTAATTTGTCCTTATCCCATAACTTATTTTATTAATATTAACATTACTATTGTTATGTTTATTTTTCATTCATTCATTTCTTTTCGTTTTTCCTCAACTTATTTACTACATTGTATTCTCTTAGTTTGCTCTTACTTTAGTTGCTTATTATTAATGTTCTCTTTTCAAGTTTATTAATTTAATTCAGTCTCTTTTCAACATACCTAATTAATTTACTTATTCTTGAATTTCTTCATTTTTACTCATCATTTTCTTTTCTCGTAATTTTTAATTAATTCTTCATTAACTTATACATGACCACTTTTCTATCGTTTTATTTATGCCTTTTATTTCTTTATTTATTTATTTTTTTTTTTTTTTATTCCCTTTTTTTTATTTTTCCTTACTGCTATCTTTATAAATTGTTACAGTTTATTGATTTACTCCTATCTATGAATAGTCTCTTAATATGAAAGGAAATTTATTTTCTTCCTTGTCAATGCCCTTTCTTGTTCATCTTTGCTTTATTACTAATTATTATGTCTCTGTATTCTATTATTTTTCTTTGCTTTTCTTTATTTATACTTATATTTATTTTCCATTATTTTCTATGACTTCTTTTCATTCATTACCCTTTTTTTTTTTCTTCTCTTTATTTTTCCTTTAGGTGATAAGAATTTGTACCAAAGTATTGGTATTGGTGGAGAGATTAGGTCAACAAGAAAACAATATTCCAATATAACTTATATATTGCTTGTCGAAATGACCCTTAATTGTTGACCTAATCTCTCCACCAAATTGATGAATTTGCCCTAACCGCCCGCACGCGAACGCGAGGCCCCCGGAGGCAAATTCGGGTTTTCCAAAAGTGTAAACTAATGGTTGGATCTGACCTGAGTGAATGACGTGGGTGGCCACCGATGATCCTTGGCTAGGAGATCACCGGGACAGACGATTCTTGCATCATGAGCGGCTTCGAGGCGACTGACCGCGAGTTCTGTTTCTGTGTCTCCCTCCTGCCTTAACTCCAACTGCTGAATCAGCGTCTCCCGCCGTTTTTGATTTTCAGTGTGAAGTGGTTTTTCAGTTGGTTTAAAAACCACTTCTAACAGTACCTGTGTTACAAGTTTGCTGTTCTTGATGTGTGGCCCAATTTCGGAGGAGTCCACTAAAAATGAAAGAGCGTTTGAAATCTGTCGCTTGAGCTCGTCACTCTCCATTGCCTCGCCCTCGAAATTTTTTCATTGACACAGAATAAATTTAATTATTAAATTCATGCACAAGTAACGTATTTCAAAGAATAATAATCCCTTGTGTTTTGCAGCGTCTTTTTGGTTTATTATTCTTGGAATAATGTTTTCGCGACGGAGGTCGACGACTCCGATCGGCCTCAAATGTTGACATTATCCGTTTCAAGAGGTCTAGATTCCAAAACCAAAATGTCCGTCAGCCGGAATCCGTCAGCCGTCCGGGCCGTTTTGGGCAGTAGGTAGGAATTATTTTTTAAATCTGAAATTTTGACGAAATACGTAGTTTACCATGTAGTTGTGCCCGGAAGGTTTTCAGCCCGATCGCACAAACCCGTGGGGCGCTATGGGGCTAAAATGGGGCTATGGGAAGGGGTTTTTGAAGACTTTGGGCAATGGGATCGAGTAAGGTGTCGTTTTCGAAGTTTTTTGGACGTAGAATCCATTTTTTGGGGTCCCGGAACGATCCCACGCGATCTATAGGGCTTCCATAGGGCTAAAAATTGGATTTTTGAAGGATCCCAGGAGGTTAAACATTTTTCGAGTAAAAAATAAAGAATTTTTGAAAAAAAAAAAATTCAAAAAAATTTATTTTATCGACACAGAATTAAATTTTTGCACAAGTAACCTATATCAGAGAATAATAAACCCTTGTGTATAATTTGCAGCGTTTTTTGATATTCCTCTCTCTACTCGCAGGCACTATCTCCAAAAAGTCCAGGAAAAAAATCGGGGATAACGTTTTGAAAACATAGACCTTTCTGAACAGAATAAGACCAACCAACCGCTACTCTCAAAAATTGAAACTAAGGGAGCTAACATTTTTCAAAGTTTAGCCACTAAAAATAGGGAACTTGATTCTTGAAAAATTTACACAGAATTTCCCTCCACCGACTCTCCCAAGAGGAAAATCAACTTAAAATTTTCATCAGACCTCTTCCTCATTATAGTGTGCGAGGATTCGAGGCGAAATGAGACACACGATGTCTTGATTGAAGTCTGCTTTATTATCGGCCGAGACGGCCTTTATATAGTAGTGTGCCCCTGGAGGGGGCATCCCCTCTGTACCTCCAAGACAATGGGAAGGTGCAGAAGGTACACTCATCAACCAAAATTTGGTCAGACATTTAATGTCCGACAAAAATTTCAAGGCGATTGGTCGAACATTTCAGAGTTGAGATGTTTTATATAATTCAGGTAGGTTGCTAAGCTGTCTCATGATGATAAGCTTTTCTTGGGCCGTGCTACTCCATACGATTCCTTAAACAGGCGGATCATGTTTGTGCTAGCTTTTGAACTGCAAGTTGGGGAACTAAACTGGGAAAGCCGTTCAACAAAATACACGTTAATCGTAGCCTCGCTCGAATTAACTGCTGTACGCTGCAGTAGGTATAATATATATTATATCAAAATAACATTCTTATCTTCCTACATCAAATAGTAAATTTGTATTGGTGCCAACTTGATCTTCCCCCAAAAAATATACTCGTACTTATGTATTTAACTTATGAATGTGTGTTCAATTACCACATCAACTCCTTCTTGACGTGTGGCCCAATTTCGGAGGTGTCCACTAAAAATGAAAGAACGTTTGAAATCTGTCGATTGAGCTCGTGACTGCCATTGCCTCCCCATTGCCTCGTCCTCCTGGGTTGGGAGGAGTTCGCCTTCCGATTGAACGCCGAAATCTTATCGGTGATCTCACTTCTCATCCGGTCACCCATGCAAATACGAATCACGCCCGAAGTTGTCTATTATAGACAACAATTATATCACACTATAATAGTGTAGGTACTGTGGGTTTGCAGTAAACTTACGCAGTATACAATTTATTTATTGAAAGACACTGCGAGTTTACTAGCCTAGGTCTATTAAATAAAAGTATATGTTCTTTTCAAGCGTTTAGTGTCATTCAAATCCTCCATCCAAATTTGGATTCCGTGTCCCTTTCAGTGACATTATAGGTCCAATTTCATTTATTCTGTTCCTGCATCCTTTATGGACCGGCTGTCCAACAGATCTCCACCACCCCTTACAATCTGCCCCTTTCCACTCTGTCCCATTGGGGACATATAAACCAGTTATGGTTTCTTTCACAACATTTCCGCAGCCTTTCATCAACATTTGGATCACAAAAACATTTGTTTTGTGATATCAATTTAGCACATACCTTATGGTTTATTATTCTCGGAATAATACACCTATGTAATCGCGACGGTGGTCGACCACTCCGATCTGCCTCAAAATTTGACATTATCCGTTTCAAGAGGTCTACATTCAAAATCCGAAATGTCCGTCCGCCGTCCGGGCCGTTTTGGGCAGTACCTAGCAATTTTTTAAAAATCTGAAATTTTGACAAAATGCTTGGTTTACCATCTAGTTGTGCCCGCAAGGTTTTCAGTCCGATCGCCCAAACCCGTGGGGCGCTATGGGGCTACGGGAGGGGTTTTTTGAAGGCTTTTGGCTACGGGATCGAGTTAGGTGTCGTTTTCGAGGTATTTTTGGACGTAGAATCCATTTTTGGGGTTCCCGGAACCATCCAATTTCACTGTGCCGATCTATAGGGCCTTCATGGGGCTACAAATGGTGTTTTTAAAGGATCCCAGTACGTCAAATATTTTTCAAATAAAAAAACAAAAAATTAAATAAATAAAAAAAAACTTTTTTTTTTCAAAAATGTCTCTTATTGACAGAAATAAAATTTATTTCTAAAATTTAATTTATGCACAAGTAACCTATATCAAAGAATAATAAACCCCAGTGTAAAATTAATAAATATTATTTTTTAACTTTCCTTTTGGTAAAGTTACCTACCTAGGTACCATAATAATTATTCTGAATCTTTACTTTATGAATCTTAAAATTTTACTGCTGAATTACGTAAAAAATTTGGCGTTTACTGCTGCTTTGGTTGGAATTTTCAAGTAGGTAGTAATTTCCTACCTAAGAATAAAAGTACCTGGTGCTAAAATATGTTTTCAAGGTCAATAATTTGACATTTTCCTCCGGATTGCGCCCTTTCTCAAGTCAGAGCGCTTTCATGGGTCACAGTCCTGGCCCTGGCTGATGTTCCTAAAAATCCGAAAACTTGTCAATTATTGACAAGAAAAATTTCAACGGAAGTAATTATTACTTCCGTTAAAATTTTGCACTACACCAACGTTAGACACATTTCCTATTGGTAGAGCCAGATAAATTCCTTTAGGGCGAGGCTTCCGATAAGGTTCGCCAATACAACATCAAAGTCTCATTGCAGATATTTGAGTAAAAACGCCTATTTGCTCACCCAACCTGTGTTGACATCGGCATGCTATGTTGGCACAGGCACTTGAATGCCTTCCACCTTTGTTGTATTCATGCCGTGTTCGGAGGCTTCAAAAACTGGTTTGTCAAATATGTGCTCTGGACTCGTGGACCGTTTAGGCGAATTGTGTGTGTGTGGGTTTTTTTTTTGTTTTTTTTTTTTCGAAATACCAGCCTGGCGGGGTCCACTTTCTTGTAGGTACTCTCTACTCCTGGAATTCGCCGCGGAATTCGCTGACCAAACGCAAATTTCGTTGGCATTCGGAATAATTCACCGATGTATTCGTGTCGGAGGTTGAAAATTCTGATCGGCCACAAAATATATTATACGTTGCACAACACGTAGATTCCTAAAACGAAATGTCCGTAAACCGTCCGAGCCGTTTTGGGCAGAAGGAATTTTCTTTTAAATCTGAAATTTCGACAAAATACTTGGTTTACCATCCAGTTGTGCCCGCAAGGTTTTCAGCCCGATCGCCCAAACCCGTGAGGCGCTACTTATGGGACTAAAATGGGGCTACAGGAGGGGTTTTTGAAGGTTTTCGGCTATGGGGTCGAGTTAGACGTAGAATCCATTTTTGGGGGTTCCTAGAACGATCCGATTTCACCGTAGGAATCGATGAGGCTTTCATGGGGCTACAATTGGGATTTTTGTAGGAGGTCATATAAAGTGTCGTTTCCGAATAATTTTGGATGCATAATCCATTTTTTGAGGTCCCACATCTTTCCAAATTGTTCAGTAAAACTTCATTAAATAAATTTTAGGTATTTATTTATGTCTTATTTTTTAATTTTTTTCAAAAATAGGTACTGTAGCGTACCTACCACCTGGCATGTGTGTTGGGTGTGTACCTAGGTACATGTCATGACATTGTATGCATCCAGCACAGCGTCCGTGGTTACACCGCCAGTGTTTTTGGAGGAACAGGTACTCCCTAGACATACCTTTAGTAAGAGGGAGTACCTGTTCATCAGAGGCATGAGACAACTTGTTGTGATCTGCCGGCAGTGAGAATGCTCCAGCTGTAGAAATGGAGGATCTGGGTCCTACCTTCGGATTTCCCGATGTGTTGGGGCATTCTAAGTCCGGCAGATCCTCTGATTGAAAGGGAGAAAACTGACAACCTACAAAAAGGGGCGTGTTGGTTAAGGTTTTCTGCAGCTTAGTTCACACAAAGGGTGGTTCTCTGGCTTCCGATCTTGAACTGTCAAGTATGGACTCCCAGTCAGGTCAACACCCCAGTCTAACAAGGGACCGCTCTTCCAGCTTCCAATCTCGAGATGTCGAGTATGAACTCCTGGACAGCGGGCTCTTGCGTGATTGCTATTTCCTCCTTGGAAGGTAGAAGACTTCTAGCCTAGACAAAATAAAATCATCTTAGTGATAGATGTAGGGAGGGGAGGAAATATTTAGATGTACTCACCCTCCACCAGACAAGCAAACGTGGAGAGAGCAACCACCCATGATACAAAACCTGCAAGCTACAAGAAGAGGCAGAAGATCAGGTACGGCCTGTTGCATTCCGCAGCAACCAACGACCCAAACACCACAAGTTACAAGAAGAGGTGGAATAGTAGGTAGTTCCTTTGCGAAGACTCCTGTCCCAAAGAATTTTGAGCCACTAAAATTTAGTGGCTCAAAATTCTTGTTGCTGCGGGGTTTTATAGGAGGTCTTGTTCATATTTAATATGAACAAGACCTCCTATAAAACCCCGCACCTTCACGTTGGTCCATCCCAGGCGCACCAGAATGGTGTGGCTAACGCCGGAGGGGACAGTAGGGCCCACTGTACCCCCCTAGGGGAGTGCTGAACATCAGGAACAAGAAGAAATTTGAAGAAACATAAGTGCACTTCCCCTAGAGGAAGAAAGCGAGCAAGAAGGTACGTGAAAGATTGTTAAGGGCCAGAAATGGCCTCAGACCCAATCTATGAAGCTCGATGCAGGGGACGGCGGGCCGGCGGACGGACATTTCGTTTTTCGAATCTAGACCTCTTGAAACGGATAATGTATAATTTTGAGGCCGATCGGAGTCGTCGACCTCCGTCACAATTTCAAAGGTGTATCATTCCAAAATAATAACCCAAAATAACAAGGAATCCCTTTTGCAGAATTTGCAGCGTTTTTTTTTCTTGTTTTTTTTAATGTGGAAGCGTCGTACGAGTATTAGCGGTCCTTGGACGATGTGGAAGAGGAAGTCCTGTGAAAAGATTGGCCGGACGAAATACGAGAAGTGGCAATTTACCGTTGAACAATCCTGTCCGCCCAATTAGATTTGCGACCCAGCCACCTTCCTGCCTCACTTGCAGAATTTATTTAAGAGCAACTTTTCAAGGCGACTGACTCCGGGGAGGCGCCAACCAGAGACGTTTTTTGGGTGTTGACATCTAATTAGGAGAGGATTCTTTCTTTATAGCCTGATCAGAACTTCTGATTCAGAATTCTTGAGGCGCCTTAAGGCTCAAACTCTCCGAAGCCCAAATAAACCCCCTCAATCATCTGCCTAAGAAAAAGTCCTCCGCCGTAATTGAAGAGGTCGAAGACGAGATAGCAACCTTGAAGACGACCTGCTAAAACGCACAGCGAAAATGAACGTGGTTGGTTAATGATTTCTCGGGTGATTTGCACCATCTGGGCGAACTGCAGGATCTCAAGTAGAACTTTGAAGGACGTCGGCGCTATTAGTCCACCTCATCAACAAACAACGTCTTAGCCCTGACCTCCTGAGTGGGCCCTAATTCATCACCCATAGTACATGTGATGCTACATATTCACTGGGACGGTTTAGCATGAACACAGGTTGGCAGCTACTACGTCAGAAGGACGTACATTCTGTACACATTTCAGTCTCATACCCGTATGAACAGTTATAAAATTCCTCCAATCTTTCCATTCCGTAGATAACTAATCTCCATTTCAGGAAAAATTGGAACCAAATTTCCAATACTGATTTCTACACCTTGGTACCTACACGTATTGTGATAACTGATAACCCCGAATCATTTCAGCATAGGAGGGTGACAAGACAAGAAATGTCTCCCTTTCACGTTTTGATTTAATCAAAACGTTCAATCTTATTATAATATAATAGATATTATCTATTAAAGTCTACTATATTAAAGCCGCAAGTAGAAGAGGAGGAGGAGGATGACACGGAGATGACCACACATCTTTATGGGGGTATGGGGACTCGCACCCGCGAAGCGGAAACCGAGCAGGCCGGAGAAAAAGTGACGAAGAGAAAGTTTCGGGTGTTAGGACTCGCACCCGCACTCGTTCAAAACTGAGATGTAGGACTCGCACCCATTTAGAACTCGCACCCGCCCTTTCTCACTTTTCCTATTCACCACGGATTTTACTCAAATAACCTCTAAGAGAGCGGGTGAGAGTCCTACAAGACGGGTGCGAGTCCTAACAGTTAATTAGCATTGGGTGCGAGTCCTAAGACCCCCATCTTTATTCTAGGGCAGTTCTAGCGGTCGGAAAAATCTTAAGTTTCAGACTTAAGTCTGACACCACCAAAAAGTAGCTCCATGTGGCGTATCTGAGCTCCTAAGGTGGGAAAAAACGGAAAATTGAACTATTTCTGAAAACAAAGTGGTTGTTTGCCGATGGTGCAGAGGTCTAATCCAATGAGTTTGGTTAGGGAGAGAGAACGACTCCTCTGCTGAATATTCAGCAGAGGAGTCGTTCTCTCTCCCTAACCAAACTCATATTTCTGAAAAAATAGAAAAAATATCAAAAATCCGTTTTGGAGAGTAGATGAAGAGAAATAACATCTCAATTATTGCTCGTTACCCTCAACAGAGCTCTCCCTTCATGGGAAAGACTTGAAAATCATGGATACGTCTTCTTCTTTTCTTCAGCCTTCATTTGGTTATATCGACGAAATTACTCTTCGTTTGACATATTAGGGTAAGAGCACCAGTTATTGGCCACCCCCCAGTTATTGGCCACCCATTTTTTAAACTCAGTTTTCTAAAACCCGGATGCCTCTGAGAATGTATGACTATTTTTCCCGCCTCAAGTAACTAATCGAGATGGCTGTGATGTAGCAAAATCAATTTTATAACCAGTTGTAACCTCCTGAGTCGACAAAATACCAGCCTCAGTACATCCTTCGACGCTGAAAGGGCTGTTTCTTATGAAAACGGTAAGCAAACATCACCTCATTCGTAAGGTTTTTTAGAGGGTTCAATCCAGTCAAAATCACTTTTTTTGATATGAGAGCAATCTGCAGTAATTTCTTTATCGATTCGTGTAGGTTTTTTGGTTTTGGATGAATTTTAACATTATTATTGACGTGGTCAATAACTGATACGAAAAGTATGAGATGTTTCAGTTATTGGCCACCCTGGCCAATAACTGAAACAGCCGTATTTTTCAGTGAACCATTTATTGGCCACCACCTGTGCTGGTGGCCAACTGCTGGAAACCAGCCGTTTGTAATGCTTAATGTTCCAATCATTGGCATATGGTTGATTGGCGAACTCCCACAAGCAATGGAAGACTGATTGAGACTATTCTGTTTAAAAAATTTTCATTTCACATTTAATGTGATTTGATAATTTTGAGCTGCGTTTTAATAAGGGTGTGTCATTAAAAAAAGGTTTTAATTGCATTTTTTTATTGTTCTCTTTTTTGATTGATACTATTCTATTTTAAACTGTAATTTGATAATTTTGAGCTGTGTTTTAATAAAACAACAAAAATCCCATTTGTAGTCCCATGAAAGCCCTATAGATCCCGACAGTGAAATCGGATCGTTCCGGGACCCCCAAAAATGGATTCTACGTCCAAAAATACTTCGAAAACGGCACCAAACTCGATCCCATAGCCAAAAGCCTTAAAAAACCCTCCCGTAGCCCCATAGCGCCCCACAGGTTTGGGCGATCGGGCTGCATACCTTGCGGGCACAACTAGATGATAAACCAAGTATTTTATCTATACCCATTTCAGATTTTTTTTAAATTCCTACTGCCCGAAACGGCCCGGACGGCGGACGGACATTTCGGATTTAGAATGTAGACCTCTTGAAACGGATAATGTCAAATTTTGATTATAAGTTACGTGATTTCCTATCATGAGCTTGGTGATTCAGCAATCGATATTTCAATAACATTGCCACTATGTGGATCAACCAATGTCCTTCTTTCTATGCCAGTAGCATGCCAAAAGCCGCTCGGCCACTCTGAGGCTGAGCCTCCTCTTAATGAATAATGAAACTGTGATATGTCGTCAATGCTAGTCCTGTGTGTAAATTCTGTAGATGTCAAATACTAACTTAGTTGTACTTTCAGGTATGTTTATTTGTGAGCGAATTGGGGCCCCTTGAGAGAATAATAATCTACGGCCTGCGTGCCAACCAGGATAACCACTACTCTGCATCTGCTGCTGCAACTAAATTTTCAGCGTCATGTAAAGGTAATTTTCAAGCCATAATAAACCTTTACAATTTATTTCGCCCACTGCTTCGTTCAGAGCCCCAGAGGTAAATTTTTGAACCCCTCCCTGGGGGAATTAGTCAATTGCTTGGGGTGGCACGATGTGCCTTTACCCTTTTTCTTCAATTTTTTTTTTTTTTTTTTTTTTTTTTTGTGGAACGACACCGCCCCCTTGGGTCCTCTGACCAGGGAAGGCTGTTGCACATGGCATGGGTCCATCGGAGTCTTCGACCTCCGTCGCGATCATATAGGTGTATTATTCCAAGAATAATAAACCAAAAGTGCTAGTTTTTATGACTGAATGATCCCTCTTCCGAAACACAGAAAAATCGGATAGTGCCATGACATGTAGGCGGCTAACCTAAGCGGATGGGTAAGAAATCTCTTGCATAGGAGGAATCTGTGCATCCTGGGGATCATTATGAGTGCACCAGAGTTTAAAAAAGGAACTAATAAGAAGTACGGATTGAATGAATGGACGGACAGACGGAAAATGCTAGGTGGCCAATAACTGGTGCAATTGACTTTTCGCTCAAATCGTTAAAAAAACAGGTATTTTAACAAAAAAGTCGGCCCAAATTGACATTGGATCGCATTCGTTAGATACGTTAGATTCGTTAGACACGTTCAGCAGATGTCTTTGACCGTTTTTTATTCACCATTATTCCCGATTCACCGTGTGAGAGTTGGTAAGAATAATACGATGAATGGTCAGCAATTTACTGCAATCACATAATTGACCGTCTGAACAACAATGGCAGCAACTATGATTTACTGTAGGTACCTTATACTTTTCATTGGAAAGAGGCAATTTATTACTACTACTCAAGACAGTAATAACTTCTTTAGTGGAGCAAGAACATACCAATTAAACTACCCTTCCTTTTAAATTCTCCAACTTTTATTAAACTTTCATTATAACGACAGGTGTATTCATTTCAAGCTGGTCAACAGTTTTTGAGCTCTCAATTTCGCGCTGGTGCATTCCGACAATGCCCGACGTTCACGTTGTAGGTTTTCTTTAATTTTTCTCTTTTTTTCTAAACGGAACTAAATAATATAAAGTTCGGTTTAGAAAAAAGTAAACAAGCATATAATGATCTGCCAAATCAAATTGTCTTTCTCACCTTCCATGACCGATACATGTTCTGTACTGACAAGCTGTCAACAATGGGTAATGGGTGGGGTCATGGAGGAATAGGTAGATTTAGGTAGGATTTAGGTAGGTAGGAATAGGTAGAATAGATCTCTATTCCTCCATGGGGTGGGGTAACAATAGGGGTGGTAACAATAGGTGGTAGACAATGAATATGTGGAGATGATGTGGAATGTCAGGACATACCCACGCGGAGGGGCGCTGTGCGTCGTCGAAAAAAGTCGGAGGTACTTCATCCCAAACGTTTCTTGAACAACTTCTTCAGCATCAGCAACGGGAACATCAGGCAAAGATTTCTTACGCTTCCTGTTGCGCTGTTTGTTCTCGTTACTTTCACTAGTGCTAACGGGCATCTTAGTGGCTGTCACCATATGATCCAATTTATGACACATGGTGTAGGCTCCTTGTCAAATATCATCAGGTTCATAGGATGAGGGGGAGGATTCACTGTCATGTTTTTGCACAGAAATTAGCTTTAGGAACCACTCGGCTGCTGCTGGCCCCATTCTGCGTCAAGTGTAAGTCCTAAGAAGCCTTCATAACAAATTTCAAGTCTCTACCACCACGGGAATTGGCCCAAAAAACGTAACTTTTTTTTTCCTGTCGCAAACATTTTACTGACCCCCAGGCTAATTATATCCATGTCAAAATAAGAAACCTCCAAAAAGTTGCTCCACCTGATGCATCAAAGCTCCAAAAGTGGAGCAAAAATCGGGGTTTGGAGCAGTTGACTGGATGTTGAGGTTGCTGTGGGGCGTCTGAAGGCTATGCAGCTGTCAGCTGCCAGCTGACTACTCCCCCCCCCCCCCCCCCCCCCCCAATAAAAGTATTCAATTTCAGACCCCGGCCCGCCAGGCTGTAACAACCGCCCCCTCAGGTCGGAACGAGCGGCCCGCCAGGGCGGAACGACGGGGGTTGGCTGGCGTAGCCAGTAGGGGATTGCCCCCTGGTCGAGTAAATTATTTTTATTGGTGATGATGATGTTGACCGTTTCAATTAATGTGGGTGGGAAGTTGTTGAGGGTCAGTCTAATAAAACGAGGAAATGCCGACTTTTCAAGAGATGTAATCTTCTATCCTCAGGGCCAAATGAAATGAATAAAATTACAGCAACCAGAAAAAAAAAAAAAAAAAAAATTTAGAGGACATTAGAACTGAGTTGACCCTTTCAAATGGATTTTAAATCATATTGAAGGTATTAGGATACGGTGTGGTTTTTGCCGATGGTGCAGAGGTCTAATCCAATGAGGTGGTTAAGGAGAGAAAACGACTCCTCTGCTGAGTAGTCGTTTTCTCTCCCTAACCCCCTCATTAGGATATTTAGAAACATAATATATATTATACATAATATATATTTAGGATATTTAGAAACGTAATATATAAATATATTGGGTCATTCCAATTTAAAATGTACATTTCGTGTCCTCACTTTGCTGCAAATCTCACATTCATGCTGATCCCGATTTCCTGATTTTTTTTTTCTTATCTACCGATCCTATGTAACACAAAACGCTAAAAAAAAACATCAAGTATGAATTCTGGGATTTATGAATGAAAACATGGCAAAATCTCATGTGTGTTACCGTCCACAGTGAAAAAGCGCGCTCTTCTTCATTCCCTCAGCAACACCATGAATTTTTTATGAGGAATCTAGCACATTCTACTTGTAGAGGAGAACACTGGGTTTCAGATTTTTGGAGGCTCGGGGTCGCCAGACATCCTCTTTTACTGTCACGTCAATGCAAAGGACTGTCCATCACTTTTCAAGATAACTTACCCTCATGTGTGTTACCGTTGTTTTCTTGGCAACAATGAAGTCACTCTTACGCAGTAAGCTCTCTCTTATTGCAGTAGGATGTCTATTATCAGTTTTTGTATTCCTTGTGAGGAGACCGGTGAGTGGGGAGACGTTCCAAGCATTTTCTCGAAAAACCATGGTGCGTATTTTTATTCTTCTCCATGTGTGTTACTTAAGGTGCAACCTCAACAATGAATAATTCACTTTTTCAATGATTTTCCTCCAATAATTGTGGGGTACACGTTTCATTTGACATGTGATTCGGCCTTCTAGGTTGTTTAGGTTAGCTACAGTGTCGATTTGAAGTAGGATTCTCATGTGTGTTACCACTCATGTGTGTTACCAGTGCAGCAGTAACACACATGAGCTCCGGGTAACAAACATGAGGTCCTCGCAGACAATTTTGGAAAGTATGATTTATTCGAATTTCACGTTCATGGGGGTCATTGTTTTGATTAATTTGAGTTATATTTTGGAGTTGGCGATAACCACTAGACAAATTCTATAAATCGAACATTTTCAAGCGCCGCTGACAGCTGCAGAAAAACAGCCGGAGATACCGGGAAAAGAAGAAGTTGGATCCCGTCCGTGAGGCTGCTTTCAGAGCTAAAGAAAAAGAAAGATCGCTTAGTAGAAAGAAAGTGAAGGATATAACACCACGTGAACATCGCCGCATGAACAAATCTTGGGAAAAAATGGGCCAAGAACTGACGTGGCCAGGAGAAACACAGACGGCTACTTGTGACTCCACCTGACTTGCCAAAATAATTTTGGCAATTATTGCCAAGATTGTCTGTGGTAGTCGCGAGAAGTGCACATTGGGTTTCCGGTGGAAGTTGTTTTAGCCAGTGTCTTCACTATTTCTGCCGGCGTTGTATCAGAGAGCTGGCAGCGGATAACTAACGCATGAGATGGTCGTTTGGCGGAGTCAGGAGAGTTTTCGAGGAGGGCCCGGATGCGTTGCTCAGGCGTGGTTCCATACAGCCGGCGAAGGAGCGTTTCGAGCTCGTCGTAGGGTCGTTTACCAGGCTCCCGTAGGAGGTGTGCTATCTGGTAGTACGCCTCTCTTGGTAGTGCTGCGACTGCGGCGTTGAATTTTGATCGTTGGAACGTCAGTCGCTCTGTTGTGAAGAACGTTTGTAGTAGTAGAAACCAGAGGGTTGGTTCTTCCTCGATGAACTTTTGCCCTGTTGACTACGGTCGCGATTGCGGCTGCTGGAAGTTGGGCTGGTGGTTCTGCCATGAGCCGTATTCAATTCATGTGCCTGACTTGTACGTGAGTGAAGAACGACGTGAAAGAAGAACACCAATGCAATATAAATCTGTAGCTGGTCCAGCTTGATGGAATGAATAGAATTTTGGAAGTTGGAATGAATAGAATTTTGTGAACCGTCTCACGTGTTTTTTGGTTGTCTACCAGATGTGTTTTAGTTTCCGAGTGGACCAGCTTCTCCTGATATTTACTTTGTAAAATCAACCAATTGTTAGAGAAACAGTAATTTCCCCGATAACCAGGAATCAAAATCGTTACCTATTTCCAAAAAAATTTCAAAAACATGTATTCCTATTTTTTCTGTGATTTCTATTTTGAATGCAAAGTTAAGTACAAGATTTTTTTATCGGTTACATAAACGTTTTCTGTCTCTAACGTCGTTTCCCTTCGATTTGGTAGTTAGATACTACAGTAGTTATACCAGCTGGGCTGTTGCATCAGCTGACAGCTGGGTAGTGTGGTTTTTAAGAGAAATAAAAGTGTGCTAACATTGTCAAAGTGTGCTAACAATGTCAAATAATATATTATATCTCGTAAAATTTACGAGTATTTAATACTACATTTTGATCAGCAATAGGTGGAGTAGCACTTCTCTTTCGACATTGTAGCTCATGCCTGTTACCATGTATGTTACTGTGTCCATTCAAGAAAAGTTGGTCTGGAGGATCAGCTGTGAAAGTTTTGGTACGGCCTGACCTTAATAACAGTGAATGAGATGACTGTTGAACAGTAGTAAGAGGTTTTTGGGAGTTTGGGTAGTGCAGTAAAGTATAATCACGAATCATGTGGCCAGCGTGTTTCTTAACGGGTAACACACATGAGATTTAAGGCACAAAATCACAGGTTTCATGGGTTCTGTAGCAGTGAGCTCAATTTATATGATATAAAAAGGGTTCTGCAAAGCCCCTAGAAAAGAATTTCGGCCAACCCGACAGTTTGGGCGTCTTACACTAATTTTTCAAGGATGGTAACAACATGAGGTTGAGACCACGTTATTTTGCAAACACTACGGATTTATAGGAATACCAATGGCTGAACTCACGAATTTCGAATTGTGCAGGGCTCTTGGGAATTGAATGGAGCCAGAAAAAATTTTGACAGGCTTGAAAATGCGTTTGTAAATTTGGTGAATGGACGATGCTCGGGAGGCCAAATGTACATTCCAAATTGGAATGACCCATTTAAGAAATTGATAAATTCAAATCTTCAATTTGTTAAATATCCTAAGTTTCTAGATATCCTTACACCTTCAATATGTTTTAAAACCCATTTTTAACTCAGTTCCAATGACCTCCTGTTATTTTTCTGATTGCAGTCATTTTATTCATTTCATTAGGCCCTGAGGATAGGAGAATACATCTCTTGAAAAGTCGGCACTTCCTTGTTTTATTAGACAGAACCTCAAAAACTTCCCATATTATTATTATTAGTTATTATTAATTTGTGAAAGTTAATAAATACCTGGTGAGAAATTTCATCAAAATGGAAATTCATTAGGTGTTGGTGATGAGGTAGGTACATTGTTTTATCAGATAAAACAATGTACCTACCTCATCTTACAGATTCTGTAAGACAACGACTGTTCACCTCGTGTGTTGTCTTGTCCATGCACTGATGATAGGAGAATATATCTCTTGAAGCGTCGGCACATTCTTCGTCTTATTTAACCGAACCTCAACATCTTTTCACCCACATTCCGTATTATGCAGTTTAAGAAATTACGTGATTTCTTGAGCTGGCTCCGTTTGAGGTCTCGGAATTCTCTGTGCTGTGTTTTCTGGAGGATTGTGTAGCTCTTGTTTTTTTTTTTTTTTTTTTTTTTTTTTTTTTTTCTTCTGATTTTTCTCGTGTTTAACTACTTTGTTTATTACCATTTAATTTATTCTATTGCACTTCATTTTGACGATTGTCCTTAACAATTTCTTGTTTTGAATCGTGGACCTTGACTCATGGAGTTTATTATTGTTGTAATGCCTATGTGTATTGACTTGCGTCTACGCCGTTGTCAGGGGGAGGGATTCCCAGAGCGGTCTAGCGACTGTTTGATGTAGGTATGTGTATTGCGGCACCATTGATGTCCCTAGTTTTGATTCTCCAGGGTCGGTGATGCGAGGGGTGGGGGGTTGCTGAGGTAAACTGGTAAAAATCAGAAAAACAGCTGATTATTTTTCAGCTAGATCGCAGATTTATATTATTATCTATTTGCTACTCACCCTTGGAGAGTCAGGTGGGTGGGGTGAGTCTTCATCTTCACTCTCCTTGGAATCCGGAGCCATGGTGGGTGTATTCTGGCAGTACCTACTTGTGCAGAAAGGTGAGCATTTCAGCCAACTTTGTGGCAACAGGCTATCGAACTCATCGAGTACCGCATCAGCTTAATCACCTATGGAACGAGGCGCCTCTTCCCTTCAGAGGCAACTGCTTCAGGAAATGCCTCATTCCACAGGAACGCCTTAGCATCCTCGAGTAGTTGCGTTTTTTTTTTTTTTTTTTTTTCGAGAATGAGGCGTGAAACTTGATTTTTTCTTACCAGAGAGGGGTGGAGGTGGTATCGCACCTACCATTTGGTATATTTCCAGGCAAAAGTACCTCACTGCTGGACTATAAGTAGATAAAAAAATTTGTAAATTGTCAAATAAACTTTAAAAAATCAATTTTGCGGGTGGAAAATTCATTCATTTATTGAAGCGGTCATCATCATCATCAACAAATTATCAATTTTATTTTTTCAAGTATGGTTAACAGTAACTGTTATCAACATTATAATGAAAATATTATTAAAATTATTAATTATCGATTATTCATAATAATCCTAGTCCTGTCAACCCTTTCACGAGTGGGCTCCCCGGCCAAGCAGGAATGGATGGGGGATGCGGTGGAGGCTCAACTTGGGGGCAGAAGGTGAAAGTTTGGGTGGAATGGTTAATATGGTTAAAATAAATCGATTGGTTGGCACAATACAACTTTGATATCAATCCTTTTGATGCTTGGCATCTTTTTATCCCCTGTGGGGGTTTTTGGGGGTTATAGACCTACCTGCAGGTACTCCATATTTTACACCAATGAACCACTCCATTGGTTCTTCATACTTCTTTCGAACCCCAATTTGTCTTTTCTAGGATCTAGGGCAATTACGAGTGAACTACTGGGACTAGGATCACCATTCTGCGCTTAAAATGACGGGAATTAAATGTCCTACAACTTCATATTTGAGATTTCTTATCGTAGAACAACTAGTTTCGCCACGTTACAGCTCGAATCGTTACCTTACCAACACTAAGAATTTACCCTTTTTGACAAATTTTGGCAATCTTTGAAGAACTTTATCTATGAAACCAAAAATTGGCCAGAGCTCCTTCAAAATGTCGCAAATTTAATGTTCTTTAAAAATTATATTGGTGGTCTCTGTGATAAACCCCATACGATTTTCTAAAAACAAAAACAATAATCCAAGTGTATTCGGCTTCCACGCCACGGCCACACGTTTTTCATACTCGCAAATCTGGATCGTTACTTCCACCAGTGGTCCTATCAACAGAGTCAAAAATGGCTACTACCTCAATTAATGCTCCCGGTCGACCTTTTTTGGGTAAAGTTCTACAGTAGTAACTGGACTAGTAGGGAAGTTTGAGCTAAATCCGAAGGCACGAAGAGCGAAAGAGGGGGTTTCCTGCCAGCCACCGGAACCGGCAGCGCAGGCGCAGTCCACGATCAGAATGCGAGCCGCGCGTTGATCCCTCGCGAATTCCGAAAGTGCGAAACAAAACGGCATACAAAATTTGGTGATGAAGTTCTGTGTTCAATTTAAAATACAATTTTGATTTTTGATTTTGAAAGTATGGTCGAAAAGAACATTTTGCCCGAACAAATGGGCTTAATGGGGAAAATAAAATTAATCTACGACAATATAACAGTTGAGCCCATGGTGGCCGGGTACATCATCAGCAGTGTCGTGGCGGGACTGGCGACGCAAAATTTAAATTTGGAAAAAGCATGCCGAGTGAATTTGCAGTATAACAATACCGTTTGCGACGCTTTGGAAAGGCGAGAGACTGAAAATTATAAGACGGAAGAAGAAACGGTGCAGCAGTTGGTGGCGTCGATGGCGATTTGGCAGACTTTGGTGCAGAGCGCCATACCAGCGTTTTTAATATTGTTTTTGGGCTCGTGGTCGGACCGGCGAGGCAGGCGGAAACCGTGCATGTTGCTGCCGATAGTGGGGGAATTTGTGTCAAGTTTGGGATTGATTTTGTGCACTTATTTCTTTTACGAGTGGCCGATGGAGATCGCTGGGATCATAGAGGCGATTTTCCCGGCGTTGACTGGCGGTTGGATGACGATGTTCATGGCCATCTATTCGTACATGGGGGACATCACGACGTTGGAAATGAGAACGCTCAGAATTGGGATCGTCAACGTTGGCAGCACAATAAGCGTCCCCATTGGGATGGCCGTGTCGGGTGTTTTGTACAAACAAATCGGCTACTATGGCGTGTACTCCCTCTCCACCTGCATCTACATTATGAGCTTCTCCTACGGCTACTACAAAATCCCTGAAGGAAGAGATAAGAAACTCAACGTGACGCCGGTCGATATACCTGCAAGAGGGTGTTGGGCGGCCATCAAAGACTTTTTCGATTTGCAGCACATCAAAGAGACAATTACGATCGCTTTCAAAACGGGAGCCAACAACCGTCGAATGCGGGTGATGCTCATCATGTTTGTCACCATGGTCGTTATGGGCCCTTTATACGGTGAGTGGTTGTTTACTTGTTTACGTCCGCTGACCAGGTGCCTGAAGCTGATGGTGACTGGGTTGACATTAGGTTGACAAGAAAAAATAATTGCTTCTTGGACAACTGTCCAGGCGAAATATCCACGACGAGGAACAAAAATTTTGTTCTTCAAATTCGAAGTATTTTAACGAATAATTTAATTATTCGTTAAACGACTTCGAATTTAAAAAAAAAAAAACCGCCACACAGGGAATATGACAAGATATGAAATTCCCTATGTGGGGAATTAAGCACCCACATGATTTCATGTCAGCCAAGCACATCACCGGAATGGAATCAGGCCGGCAGGGCCCCCCAAGAGGCAGGAAACAATTGGCGGAGACGGCTCCTCATCCCTCGTAACCGCGAGGCCCAATTAACCAGCCCGAGCGGGGCGAGGACTTCTCCGCCTCATCTGTAAGAATTTTCTATTCTAATCTCTATTCAAATTCTCTTATTACTTGAATAGTAGGTAGGTAGGTATAGTGGTGTGTATATTATATACACACTACACGATATTATCATTACATGATTACATGATATTATTACATGATATCATTACATTATAATAGTAATTATATTATAATGATGATATTATCATTATTTCATTGATATCATTACATTACACACTACATGATCGTCCTGTTTTTTAGACCAGAGGATGGCTCCATGTAGCCGAAAGCTTGTCAAGGCAATAAACAAGTAAGAAGCGAAGTTTTTCTACGCACGCCCATCGTCCCCTGTGACAATTAATCGGCAATCACATTAATTATGAATTTGTTTCTCTTTTCATCCCTTTGATTATTTCTTCTTTTTTTTTACATACTTTGTTTCTTTACCTACTGGAGGAATTTTTGTTGTCAAGGTTTCCTGGATGTTCTTTTCCTCATTCAAGGCGTAGGGCTGTTGCTCTGGCTCAGCAGTTTTTTTTTTTTTTTTTTTTTTTTTTTAATGATTCAATCTACTTATCGACATAATGGGTGATATTAACCCAGGGGTTGCGTTCCCTCCAGCTCCCGGTATTCGTTGGATTTGAGATACATTCAATTTCGGCGATGAATTCTTTGACTTAGGTATCATTTGAGGGAGACGTCGCACAAGCGTCGCTACTTGACTCTTCTGTGGAGGTGAGTGATGGGATTGCTTGAGTGGTTTCCACATACCGCGATGGATTCCATGTGGCTCATTTTAACGCGCGAACTTTGTCCCACAACATTGATGATGTGAAATTTTATTTTGGGGGGTGTCCGTTTGCAGGCCTTGGGCATTTCCGAGACATGGCTTAGTGAAGGGACTCCTGCTTCCTCGGTGGAAATTAATGACTACAATTTGGTACGAAATGATCGCTCTCGCTCAAAAGGTAGATGTGTGTTTCTTTACATTGATGATGGGCTCAAATGAGTAGTTTACTTTCAAAACGGCCTATATCCACTTTTGCTTTTTTCTGGGAAATCGCAAAAAACTTTTAACGAGCATGATAGAACTGATCCAATTTTCAAAACTACCAAATTAGTTCGGTCTTAGATCTCTAAGAAAGTTCCCAAAACGTGAGATTTCTAAACAAATATTTCAGGGAGTTACAGCCATTTTTAATTTGGATAAGAGCCGTTTTGGTGTGAAATTTGGATATAGGCTCATTTGAACGAAAAACGGGTGAAAACCTGACAAAAATACATATTTCTCCAAACATTTGTATATATTTCAAAGTATATAGGTAACAGAAATAACATATCCCCGTATAATTTTTAATTTACCCTTCGCGCAAACACCGTGGCATGACCCGAATAAATGCTAAAAAATTAAAAAGTCAGTACCTTTTTTTGTTTTTAATTTTTTATTATTGCACACGTGAATTGAACGATGTGTGACTGAATTAATATTAGAATAATGATTGGTGAACTTGAGATCACTAAATTTTGATTAGAAACACGATTTAGACGTTTTAATGGTATCACCAGTGACAGAATTTCATCAGAAATGAATTTCAGTGGGCGAGAAGTCAAGGCGAATTCAAGGCGCGAGAAAAATCCGTGGTAACAGGGAGGAATCCGAGGGGAAAAGGGCCGAAAACACGGGCGACGCATTCCTAGAAAAATGGGGACCCGAGAACGAGGACGCACAGTGTCTAACCTGAGTGCAAAAGACGCGCCAAGCAAAATCGGCTGTTTGGCGCGGAAGTTGAGGTTTGAGTTCCAGCGTCCTGCATTGTGCTGCCATCCACCGGGTAACCGTGAACTTATTTGAAAATTCGGAGGGAAACCACTCATTTGGATGAGAGCCCTTTTGAAAAAAAAAAAAAATCTCAAGCGTTGCATTTCAGATGGATAAGGACCGTTTTGGTGTGAAAAAAGCAAATTCTTACATAGAGAGGATGAAAGCCGTTTTGGTCACAAACTGACTTTTCAAGTCACTGTTTAACTAGGATAAAAACACTTTTGACCACAACACAACGCGTAGATCGATGGGGCTCATCCTAAAGGTTCTGAAAATGCAAAAAAAAAAAAAAACGGAAAATTGCAAAAATGGATATAGGCCGTTTTGAAAGTAAAATCCTCAAATATTCCATCTTGGATCAGTCGGACTCGAACCAGCTAATAGAGTATCTCTTCCGTGAGGATTCCATGGAGAGAGTGTTGGTTGGTGTGTATCGCACCTTCACTGAATATTCCAATATTCTCGCTCTTGAGTCTGTGTTTGCTAATGTTCTGATGAATTTCGATAAGGTCATAATAGTCGGTGATTTCAACTGCAACATAGCTGCTGACGATTTTCAAGCAACTAACTTTCTCAATTTATGTGGGTCTCTTCGGGTCTTAGGATTTTGAACAACGGATCTACTCACTTTTCTGGTAGCTCGGAGTCCTCAATAGATTTGAAACTTACCAATATTCCCAATAACATCAGATATTGATATTCAAGATTCTTGAATTTTGAGCCTGGTACCTGGTGTGTCGCACCACGTAATGCTATTCGGAACTTTCGATATTCCTCTAGTCAAAGCTCAATCTATAGATTATAACTTTATAAAGTTATAAAATACCTAGGTACCGAAACTTCTACAATATTTCTGAGGCAGATTTCCTGGGCAAAGCTTGGGGATGCCACGGAGTGCTGTGGTCAATATGACTTCCGGTGATGACATGGTGGCTCATTTTACGACCCTAATATTATTTTTGATTGACCTATTTGCTCCTGAATGAACCATCAAACTTCCAAAAAAAAATTTTTCATTGACGGAAATATTATACCTAATGTATAAATATGTGTGTATGTATAATATGTGTGTTATTATAATGTATAATACATTTCCGCACAAGTAACGTATATAAAATAATAATAGGCTAAACCCTTGTGTAAAATTTGCAGCGTTTTTATTTTTATTTTTTATTTTTTATTTTTTTCAAACATTTTTACAGGTCACAGCGTTCAACCGAATTCAATGAGATTCGGTAGGTCGGGTTTGGATTTTTTTTTTTTTTTTTTTTTAATTTCGGATCCTAATTCAGGCCCATCCAGGATCCAGGATCCGGCCATAAGGAAGGGCCACCTGTACGGTACACTTGCCATATCAGGTCCCTCATTCGGATTAGTATGCGCCCCCATAAGGGTAGGGAAGTCAGAGCTCAATCCGAAGGCTCTAAGAAGGGGTTGGGGGGGGGGGGGGCTTCCTGCCGGCCACCGCAATCGGCATCGCAGGCGCAGTCCGCGTTCAGAATGCGAGCCGCGCGTTGAGTCTCGTCCCACTTCGCGGATTCCGAAAGTGCGAAACAACGACGTACAAAATTTGGTGATGTAGTGCAGAGTTAGGTACTAAAAAATAAATTCATTGTGATGCTACTTTTTTTTAAATAGTTAAATGACAATTTTCGACGTTGTAAAATAATTCATCAAAAACCAGTAGGTTTATTAAAACCAAAAGTTTGTTAAAACTTCCAATTCGTCAGTTCCTAAAGCGTTTTTTTTATTTTAAAAATATGGACGAAAAGAAAATTTTGCCCAAACAAATGGGCTTAATGGGAAAAATAAAATTAGTCTACGACAATATGACAGTAGAGCCGATGTTGGCCTGGTACATTATCGGCAGTGTCGTGGCGTCGCTGGCGACGCAGAATTTAAATTTGGAAAAAGCATGCCGAGTGAATTTGCAGTATAACAATACCGTTTGCGACGCTTTGGAAAGGCGAGAGACTGAAAATTATAAGACGGAAGAAGAAGCGGTGCAGCAGTTGGTGGCGTCGATGGCGATTTGGAAGACTTTGGTGCAGAGCGCCATACCAGCGTTTTTAATATTGTTTTTGGGCTCGTGGTCGGACCGGCGAGGCAGGCGGAAACCGTGCATGTTGCTGCCGATAGTGGGGGAATTTTTGACCAGTTTGGGTTTGATTTTGTGCACTTATTTTTTTTACGAGTTGCCCATGGAGGTCGCTGGGATCACAGAGGCGATTTTCCCGGCGTTGACGGGCGGTTGGATGACGATGTTCATGGCCGTCTTTTCGTACATGGGGGACATCACGACGTTGGAAACGAGAACGCTCAGAATTGGGATCGTCAACGTCGGCAGCTCGATAAGCGTCCCCATTGGGATGGCAGTGTCGGGTGTTTTGTACAAACAAATCGGCTACTATGGCGTGTTCTCCCTGTCCGCCTGCATCTACATACTGAGCTTCTTCTACGGCTACTACAAAATCCCCGAAGGAAGAGATAAGAAAATCAAGGAGACGCCGGTCGATAAAAAGAAAATCGAAGCCGGCGAGTCCACCGATTCCATCAAACCTGCAGGAGGGTGTTGGACGGCCATCAAAGACTTCTTCGATTTGCAGCACATCAAAGAGACAATGTCGATCGCTTTCAAAACGGGAGCCAACAACCGTCGAAAGCGCGTGATGCTCATCATGGTTGTCGTCATCGTCGTCATGGGTCCTTTACACGGTGAGTGGTTGATGTTTACTTGTTTATGTCCGCTGACCCGGTGCCAGAAACTGATGGTGACTACCTACAACCTAAATACTCAGAGCTAAGTTGTCCACATTTTCAGCTTACTAAACCAGCTGAAGAGCCAAATCGACTGATGGACCAACCCCCTCTCGTTCTACCCTGAGGAGTGCTCAGTGGGACAAAACCAGTAAAACCACGGATATCGTGATTTGAACCCCTTAGAGGGTTAGTTTTGGCCTAAAATTTCGTTTACTAATTTTCCATGGGTGTAGACTGCAGTGTCAATTTTTTCTTATAATTAGAGTCACTGGTAATAAGCCGATTTCGGACCTAATATTCCAATGTCTCAAATTTATTCCGCCTGAAACTTCGTATTAAATACGAAGTTTCAGGCGGAATAAATTACGCCCTCAGAAACGTATAATAAATTTTATTATACGTTTCTGAGGGCGTAGAACAAGGAATCTGCAGACTTCATGAAGTCCATTTTTTTCCATCTCAAGGATCTCTTAAAGCCAATTTTAGACCTAAAGTCAACATTTTCAAATAATACATGGAATAATAAAATGTTATTTTGTTCGATGCAACGAGTGCCCAACGGAAATGATGGAGGAATGAATAATAAAGTATACTTTATTATGCATCCCTCATTCATTCTCATTTTCTATAGAAAATGAATTTTTTGTTAATAAACAAGTTACATGATATTCTTCGATCTTGTGTGGATGTTGAGAGTAATACCTGTCGGAATATCATACAATATTCAAGTACTTAAAGAACAAACAATTTTTGAAAAAAAAAAAAAAAACTTTTTCTAAAACTGTTCTCATTACAGAATTAAATTTCTGCACAAGTATCGTATAATATACAATTGATATTATCAAAGAATAACAAAGCCTAGCGTAAAATTTGGAGCGTTTTTCTCGAAAAGGCGTAGGAAGAAGAGATTTTTCCAAGTAGGTATTCCCTTCCAAAACTGAAAAAACTCGTTTGTTCACTTTTCATGTTCAATTTCGCGCTAATTGAACTCTTCAACCGCAAAACTGTTAGTTCAGCACGATTCTGCAGGTAATCAACTATGGAAATGGCTCACAAGACCAATAAAAAAAAACGACCTTGTACTTGACTTTTTTCCGCTTCTACCCGCGCCGTCCGAGCCGTTTCGGGCGATAAGAATTTCTTTTCAATCTGAAATTCTGACAAAATATGTACTCGGTTTACCATCTTGATCGCCCAAACCCGTGGGGCTCAGAGGCGCTAAAAAGGGGCAACGGGAAGGTTTTCGGCTATGGGGTCGAGTGAGGTGTTGTTTTCAATGTATTTTCGTACGAAGGATCCACTTTATGGGGGTCCCAGAAAGTGAGGATCAAAGGGGCTTTCATAGGGCTACAAATGGGAATTTGAAAGATCCCAGGAGGTCTAGTTTTGGGTCGTTGTCCGAGTAATTTTGGACCCATAATCCATTCTTTGAGGTCCAATCATTGTACAGAAAAAAATTGTTTGTTTTTATTTTTTTTTTCCAAATATGACACATAATTAATTTTCGCACAATTAACCTATACCTATCAAAGGTTTTTACCCTTTTTTTCTCCCAAAGAAATAAGTTATTTATTAATGAAATAAGTGAAAATCAACAACAACATTAACAACAACGCGAACAATTCATGCGTCAGTCCTGGACATCAGGAAGTCCAGCCCCGTCCTCCAGTCCCAAGTTTCTCAACTTCCGCCGAGCTCCTCTCAGCCGAAGGGAAACAGCCCTTATGATGGCGAACTGGACTCGAACTCGAGCCTTCCCGACCATTTGGGAGTACGGTCTTTCCCACTTCTCCGCCAGTTTGTAGGCTACTCTCCTGAGGAAGGCGTCGAATTCGCAGTGGAGGGCACCATCGCATGAACAAACCAGAGGAGTGAATGACCCTCTGAGATCTTCGGCTGCTCGGTCATAGGTACTTTCTATGTTTTTCATTGGCAGCACCCCGGGCGACTTCCGGCCACTCCCGGGAAAGATGAGAGGCAGCGTCAGCATTTACAAGGCGATTATCACAAAACGCAGGCCTCCCATCTTCCCAGACACCGTTTATAATGCATGTCGGCCACTAACATGTGGCAAATAACCCTTGTTATTTTACAATTTGCATTATTTTCAAACTAAGAAAATCCTTAAACGGTCCTGAATTTTCGAGGACCGTCTGCTAGTAGCAGTAGCAGACTACTACATTAAAAAACGGCAAGTCGCGCGAAAACCGTTTAGGTCGCAGATCAGGTTGGCGTGAAGAAGACGAGCGGTTTCGTCGGACAGGTTATTCGTAGGGCGACCGGGTGACATCAGATGGAAATATCCGGCGATTAGGTGGGTCCTGCCAAGTCTACCAGTCCAGCTTGACTCATAATCCTGTCCGGTTGATATAACAGCTCATCCAGTTTTCTGAGTATCAGGGGCCGATGCACCTTTTTGGCTGGTCGTGTTAGGTGAAGGTTTTTAATAAAAATACCAAAAATACCATGGGAGTTCCTATCATTCCCCAGGGGAGTTGGTTCAGGGGCTGTTGAAGTGAAGTAGGTATGCTGTTGAAGTGAAGTATATTTTGAAAGCAGAATCTGCTTTTACAGAAAACCCTCCGTAAACCTTACAAATTGTAAGGTAGGTATTAGACCTGGACGAATATTGTTATAATATCGGTTTCGCTTGAGGCATTCTTGTCTTCCGTCTTTTCACGTGTTCTTCACACGATATCTTTACATTCCACCTTTGACGGCCTGCGCCGGTAGGTATTTCATTTGTAAGTGAACGTCAAGTATGCACATAACGGACATCCGTTCGGACTCTTCAGCTGACTGACCTTGGCCGACTTTCTGACCGCGACCTACGCCCGCTCTTACTCTCATTTGAATGATTTGAATGTAATTACCTATGCAGGAAGCGTCGAACTCGTGTAAATGGTAGGTACATTGTAGCGTGCAGTAAATGGGTAGCTGACATTGTGTCTCGACCAGGTATTTACCAAGAGTGCGGTACCAACCTCTCGTCGGGTCTGTCCGGCACCCTTGAATCATCAAGAGTCTTGATGAATTCCCTCCAAAAACAGCCCACAGGAGTTAAAAAGACGATGAGCATGAAAATCCCTGACATCAAAGTCGTGCTCAACAATCAATTGATTGAAACTTTTCACTTCAAAAACATTACACCTTCTTTCAGAATCAGAAAATGTGAACCCAGAATTTGAAAATTGAATTTGAATTTAATGGGCTAGGGGACAAGGTCAGAGAAATGGGAAAATTCGGCCGAACATAGTTGAACTAATAATGAACCAAGTTAGGTGAGAAATTATGTGTCTGAGCAGAGGAAATCACTAGGTAGTGAATATTTGGCGTTTTGAATTTTCCCCCGCGACAGTAGAACTAATCCGCCAGAGTGCACTCGCACAAAAAGTAGAAAGAGTACAACAAAAAAAAGTTTTCGAAAATTCGAAAACGTGAAAAGTTAAAAATCAAAAGCGTTCCAAATTTCCAAGGTAGGTACCAACCACTAATTGCTGTGAATCCTTCTACCGCCACTTGGGTGACTCTTTTTCCAATTCCCACCCGGACATTTACACTTTTAGCGACACCTTGTTAAAGTTTGGAACCACATTTACCTACATCAAAATTAATAGTAGACATTCACCCCATAGAATAAAAGGTAACCGCACTGCCGCCAGAAAAGAAGCACTCCAAAATCAAATAACTGCCTACCAAAATAAGGAAATTACTACATCGGAACTAGTCAGTAATGTGTCTTCTTAATATTATACTATAATGCTGAGACTGTACATTTTGAATACATGATCGTGGAGAACATAATATGTCTACGTCATTTTTTACCCCGGATGTTTGGGCTGAATCTTGAGGGACTTGTAGGTTCTGGATAGTGGAATCTTGTGGTAGGTAGTATGCTTTGGGTGGCGGAATATTAAGGTTTCGATAATCTCTTAATGACCATGGCTGGCGGAATCTTAAGCCGCCCTTTTTTTGCTTGTTATACTATGTTGGTGAACATGAATATGGTCTGTTCCGTCACGCTAGCGTCAGAACAAATCCGAATGACTATTTTCCTTGCGATTTCACCTTTTCTGATCTCGTGAATCTCTCTGAATTCGTGCTTTCAGTTCATTGGCTGACCAGCAGCCAATGAGAGAGCCCTTCTTGGAAGCGCCACTCTTCCCTCCAGATTCAAAGTTGAAATTTTCGAAAGTGCCCTGGAAATTTGTATTACACCGTAGGAGCCCAAAACTCACTGCTATGGCTTCAAATTATGAAGTTCATTAAAAAAAAAAAAGTATTAGCTGACATTCGGTTCCCTAGCTCATTGAAACACCAGGTGGTACGTAGGTACATACCTATATTATAGGGATCTAAAAAAGACGATTTAAGACGAAATAGTCTATTTCCACGATAAAAATAAATAAACTTGTAGACGCGTTTCGGTTGATTAGACCATCATCAGTACAATAGAGAATGAGGAAGACCACCTTACATTATGTTATAGGGATCTACCGTTCCTGCTTGTCCGGGGAGCCCATATGAGTGAAATGAGCGTTCAATAGACAACGTTAGGAACAAAATGTCTTAGTGGGGAGTCCCCACTGGGGACGTCCACTGCAAGCGTACACGAGCGACAGAAAGTTGGATCTACGCTCGTTGCCGCTCGTTCCACATGTCAATAATATTGATGTCCACATGTCAATAATATGATATTATCACCTCCCTACCTAGTGATTTTTTTATTTTTTTTTTTATTTTTTTATTCGCGGTTTTTGGCGCAACCTTTCCCTCAAAAAATGGAAAGGTGCGCTCATCACTTCGACTTTTTTTTTTTTTTTTTTGGTGTGTGTGTGTGTGTGTGTCACAGCATCACGCCCGAGCGGCTGAACAGATTTTCATGAGGGTGGTCTCATTGTGATCAGCGAGTTCTGGTGGTGGTTATAGGCTATCAAAATCACCTCCGTCGTCGAAGATTCGTCCGATCCCGAGAAGACTCTCGAACGGAGGCGAATTTTCTGGCAAAGCAAGGTAACTGCTTGCCCAGTGCTTGGCAATTTTTTTTTTTTTTTAAATAGGTAAGTAATAATTTTTTGATTTATTGTTTCAATTTTTGGACAATTTTGGTTTATTATTCTTGGAATAATACACCTATGTTTTCGCGACGGGGGTCGACGACTCCGATCGGGCTCAAAATTTGACATTATCCGTTTCAAGAGGTCTACATTCTAAATCCGAAATGTCCGTCCGCCGTCCGCCGTACGCCGTACGCCGTCCGCCGTCCAGGCCGATTTGGGCAGTAGGAATTTTTTTAAAAATCTGAAATTTCGGCAAAATACTTGGTTTACCATCTAGTTGTGCCCGCAAGGTTTTCAGTCCGATCGGCCAAACCCGTGGGGCGCTATGGGGCTATAATGGGGCTACGGGAGGGGTTTATTGAAGGCTTTTAGCTATGGGATCGAGTTAGGTGTCGTTTTCGAAGTATTTTTGGACGTAGAATCCATTTTTTGGGATCCCGGAACGATCCGATTTCACTGGGGCGATGTTTAGGGCATTCGTGGGGCTAAAAATGGGATTTTTGAAGGATCCCAGGATGTTAAATATTTTTCGAGTAAAAAATACAGAGTTTTTGAAAAAACACATTTTTGAACAAAAAAATCCAAAAAAAAAAAAATTTTTTTGATATAAAAATCCAAAAAAAAAATTTTTTTAAATTTTTTCATTGACAGAATTAAATTTCTGCACAAGTAACATATATCAAAGAATAATAAACCCTTGTGTAAAATTTGCAGCGTTTTTCAAATGATTTTCACATTAGTCATGGAAATTTTACTATTAACTCGTACCCAAAGTCTGTGCTCATTCTTGTGAGCAATGGCAACGAGCTCCAGCGCAGCTTATTGACCGCGAGAAGAGAGTAGAACTATTATAGTTCTACTCTCTTCTACTATAATAGTCCAGTCATTAGGTGTCCAAAAGTAGTGAATCTAAGAAAAAATACCAGAAGAATTTTTCTCGACGGATCTATAGTTTTCGGGGGTGCTGAATCCGAAAATTTGGTTATCTACTTGATTCGGATATGGCTTCACCATGAAAATGGCCAAATGTCGGTCCTTTTTTTGGTTGTTTGCCTTTAACTCGGACACCATGCGTCCTAGCGACATGACTACTCTATACAAAATTAAATCTGATAAAATTTCCTAAAAAATGAGACCAAAAACGACCCGGTAGCATTCTCCGTTTGGCCGCTAGAGCGTGCTGAGGTTTGACCATTTTTTTTAAACTACCTAAGCCAAAATCTTCGTATTCCACACTTCCGAAGCCTATTAAACACAATTAAATTCCACAATCGGTCCCCCGAACCCCCACATAAGGTACCCTGACGACCCCCCCCCCCCCCCCCCCCCCAATCACCTTTTGCGAATATGCACTTATTATGCACTTGATACGATAAGTTACCCTTACTCCCCCCTCCCCTCCGGGTCGTACTACCCCCCATGAGGCGGGGTGGGAATGTTCATGACCATCAAAGTTATTTCAAAGAACACTTTCATTACACGTCTCATAGCGCATTTGCGAAATAAAAGGTGATTTTTAGGGGTGGGAAGTTGAAGGGAGGGGGGAGGGGTGTCAGGGTACATTATGTGGGTGTTCGGGGGACCGATTGTGGTATTTAATAGGCTTCGGAAGCATGGAATACGAACGAAACAAGTATAGTGGTTGTAGCTCAGAAACTATTGGTCCGATTCCAAATTTATTTTTTTCTCGTGAAAGCTGATTAAATTCCCCGTCGCAGCTATTCCGTGTAAAATTTCGATTTGAGCCAAAGCTAAAAAAAAACTCTTAAAATTTTACACAAGGGTTTATTATTCTTTGATAGACATTACTTGTGCAGAAATTTAATTCTGTCAATGAAAAAATTTAAAAAAAATTTTTTTATTTTTTTATTTTTATCTCAAAAACATTTTTTTGGGATTTTTTTGTTCAAAAATGTTTTTTTTTTTCAAAAATTCCGTATTTTTTACCTACTCGAAAAATATTTAACATCCTGGGATCCTTCAAAAATCCCATTTTTAGCCCCATGAGAGCCCTATAGATCGGCACAGTGAAATCGGATCGTTCCGGGACCCCAAAAAATGGATTCTAGGTCCAAAAATACTTCGAAAACCTTGCGGGCACAACTAGATGGTAAACCAAGTATTTTGTCGAAATTTCAGATTTTTTTAAAAATTCCTACTGCCCAAAACGGCCTGGACGGCGTACGGCGTACGGCGGACGGACATTTCGGATTTAGAATGTAGACCACTTGAAACGGATAAGGTCAAATTTTGAGCCCGATCGGAGTCGTCGACCCCCGTCGCGAAAACATAGGTGTATTATTCCAAGAATAATAAACCAAAACGCTGCAAATTTTACACAAGGGTTTATTATTCTTTGATATACGTTACTTGTGCAGAAATTTAATTCTGTCAATGAAAAAATTAAAAAAAAAAAATTTTTTTTGGATTTTTATATCAAAAGAAATTTTTTTTTTTGGATTTTTTGTTCAAAAAAGCGTTTTTTTTTTTAATTCTGTATTTTTTACTCGAAAAATATTTAACATCCTGTGATCCTTCAAAAATCCCATTTTTAGCCCCATGAAAGCCCTGTAGATCGCCACAGTGAAATTGGATCGTTCCGGGACCCCAAAAAATGGATTCTACGTCCAAAAATACTTCGAAAACGACACCTAACTCGATCCCATAGCTAAAAGCCTTCAAAAAAAAAAAACCTCCCGTAGCCCCATTATAGCCCCAGAGCGCCCCACGGGTTTGGGCGATCGGACTGAAAACCTTGCGGGCACAACTAGATGGTAAACCAAGTATTTTGCCAAAATTTCAGATTTTTAAAAAAATTCCTACTGCCCAAAACGGCCTGGACGGCGTACGGCGTACGCCGTACGCCGTCCGGACATTTCGGATTTAGAATGTAGACCACTTGAAACGGATAATGTCAAATTTTTAGCCCGATCGGAGTCGTCGACCCCCGTCGCGAAAACATAGGTGTATTATTCCAAGAATAATAAACCAAAAGGAGGGAAAGAAGAACGTTTTCTGAAAAACTTGTTCGTTGATGGTAAAATTCCTTTTTTACTCACTTTCCGACGAATACTAACGGCACTTTTATTGTTTCAATAGACATGCAATGTGCCGTTACTTATATAAAATTTAATCAGCTTTGTGATTAAAAAAAGAAAAGTAAGATCGGACAAACCGTTCCCGAGTTATAGGCAGAAAGGTGCAAATCATCATTTTTTATTCACAATGTGCCACTTTTTTGCCGTGCCCGCCCCTCCCTTATCAAAGCTCAAATCGAAATTTCACACGGAGTAGCTGCGATGGAGAACTTGATCAGCTTTCAGGAGAAAAAAATAAATTTGGAATCGGACCAATAGTTTCTGAGCCACGACCGAAAACGTTCTGAAAAACGTAGTTTTCGCTCTCCGCGCGGTGTCAGATTGGACGTTTTTTTACGGCTGTAACTTAGCAGCTATTCGGTCAAAAAAACATTTGACCAGTGAAATGTCATATTATGACAATAAGGTGTCAGGGTACCTTATGTGCGGTTCGGGGGACCGATTGTGGTGTTCAATAGTGTATAATAGGCTTCGGAAGTCTGGAATACGATGATTTTGGCATGGTTAGAAAAAATGGTCAAACTTCAGCACGCTCTAGCGGCCAAACGGAGAAAGCTACCGAGGCGTTTTTGGTCTCATTTGTTCGGAAATTTCATCAGCTTTAATTTTGTATAGAGTTAGTCATGTCGCTAGGACACATGGTTTCCGAGTTAAAGGCAAAAACCAAAAAAAGGACCGACATTTGGCCATTTTCATGGTGAAGCCATATCCGAATCTAGTAGATAACCAAATTTTCGGATTCAGCACCCTCGAAAACGAATAGATCCATCGAGAAAAATTCTTCAGGTATTGTTTCCGTTCCAAACTACCTAATGACTACTACCGTTTGAGCATCTTCCCCCCTAGTCAAGCACAGGCGGAGCCACAGAGTAACAGAGAACAGCTGAATGACGACTAGCGTCTGGGGCAGGGAGCTTAGAAGAGCCGCAGGTCTTTCTTTTTCCTAATTACTTATTAAATTTCAAATTTATAAGAAGAAGAAGAAGCATTATTACATTATGTAACGTGAATTCCAATTACTAATACATCCAACTGCTAGCCAGCACTATTAAGTTGTAGAACCGTTCTACAGGTTCTACTAGAACGTTAGAACCAACAAAAACTACACCTCCTTACATTATTATTTTTTGCTCAACTCGATACCTATTATTATTTTTTTAACTCAACTATATAACAATCAATTATACTAAAATCACAGCAACTCAATTACAACACAACATCAACTCATTTTACTCAATAATATTATATTATTTAACTCAGATATATTTAATATAACAGAGATAATTTATCTCGTAACTATACCTAAGTATTTAATTTCCACCGCAACACAATCCAGCCAAGTCTGGATAAAAACGGTGGAAAAGTTTTTATTTCCTACTAGTTATCCTTCAAACACCTACCTATAGTATATTATATACACCTACAATATTATGTACTTACCTGTATTGTGTTGACCGTCAACGTACCTACCTGTGCTTATATTATACCTGTACTTAAGGAAATGAAATCATTTTGAAATCTGAAATCTGAAGTAGGCTAAAGGTACATAGGAAGGAAAGAATAAAAAATATTTCAGCTGTTACCTATGGTCGTTGCAGTGACTCAGTTTAAAAATAATATTGATTCTTTTGAACATGGATCTGATTTACAGAGCAGCTGAATACGAGAATACTAAGTATTCTCGTATTCAGCTGCTCTGTAAATCAGATCCATATTCAAAAGAATCAATAACAAGTCTTAACAAGTCTTGTTAAGAGCAGAAAAAATCGGTTTTCGATTCTGGAAATTGAGATTCGAATAGGGCAGATTCTTTAATAAAAGAAATAATCTAAAAGAATCGATTATTTTTTAAAAGAATCGATTTTTAAAGAATGGATTCTTTTTTTAGCATCCCTAGATCGCGGACATTGATCCTGAGTTGGCAACTTCTTTGTTTACTTTCTGATAGAGTTCTTTCTGTGATCAATTTACTTGAATTTTACCTTGTTCTCGTTTTATTGCCATTATTACTAGTGTTCTTCGTTTTTTCTGTGTTTTGTGTATCGGGTGTGTGAAATCGGCAACCAGAATGGCTTCTTGCAGCTGTGGAATACAAGCACTGCGGCAGGCCCTGTTTTTCTGTAAGTTCGCTGTTGGTAATTGAGAAAGTTGCTTATGAAAAAGTAGGAGATTTTGAGGTTTATCGTGGGGATTTCAGAGATGAGCGAAGGTGATGAAGTGGGAGGGGGAACCCAATTGTGTGCTTGCCCAGCCAGGATTCGCCCCTGCTCTCGAAAAAGGCAACCCAGCAGTGCTGCGGGCCAGCACATTTTGTTGATGTGTTTAGGTTGTGTGGCAGGGTTTGGACGTTAGATACCTAGTGTGTCAAGTTACGAATTCTTAGTTACGGTTTTGGTTTCAATAAAGACGCGGTAATATTTCGTACCTAGTAACAGAAAGGTTGCGCTCCTCTATTCAATTCAAGACTTGTTTTTAGCGCAACCTTTTTCCAAAAAATGGAAAAGTGCGCTCACCTCTTCGACATGTATGTTTTTTTTTGTTTTTTTTTTTTTGTCTACAGAGCATCACGCCCGAGCGGCTCAACAGATTTTCATGAGGGTGGTCTCATTGTCATCAGCGAGTTCGGGGGGTGGTTATAGGCTACCTTGATTTTTCCTCCCTCATTCCCTTCATCGGTTTTCGGGAGGTACTTCACGACGAAAGTTGTTTATCTCTGATGTGTAACTAAGGAGGCCTCAAAAGGGGGACGAAAGTTTTTGTCCGATTTCGTTGGTACAAGGGTCTATGGAATGAGCTTTTTAGGCTGATTCCAACGACTCCAAAACGATTTTTGCAGCCTGAGCCGTTCGTTACCTCTGATCGGCATAAGGTTTTATTACGCATCGGTCGTTAGGGTGCAGTTGTTTACGTAATGAGCATCACGTGGATATTTTTGATGTGTTGTGTGGCATAGTTTGGTCGCTAGATACCTACTGTTTCTTAGTTTCTCTCGCTCATTAAATATAATATATGTTATGTTATTACGATATTATCGTAATAACAAAAAGGTTGCGCTCATCTATTCAATTCAATTGATGGCTTGTTTGTGTTTGTGTGTGTATCACAGCATCACGTCCGAACGGCTGAACAGATTTTCATGAGGGTGGCCTCATTGTGATCAGCAAGTTCTGGGGGTGGTTATAGTCTATCAAAATCACCTCCGTCGCCGACGATTCGTCCGATCTAGGGATTGCAATCCCGGGATCCCGAAATCCCGGGATCCCGGTCGATTTTTGCCAATTTGAAATCCCGGGATTTGTGGAGTCAATCCCGGGATCCCGGGGTTCGAGAATTAATTGCACCTCGCACGTAAATTGCTCAAGTCTTGTCGGGAAAAATCTTTTAACAACGGACAATAATTCGAAGGCTAAGTGAAAGTGCTCTAAGATGAAAACTGTGAAGTCCCCTGAAGAAAGGATTCGGAAATCTATGAACCAGCCGGTGCCGGTGCCGAAAATACGAAAAGATTTATCGACCACAATTAAAAAAGAAACGAGCCTGTTCAAAAATGGAGGCAGCCGAGGCCACCATTTGGATTTAGTATACAAAAAAAGGGGGCTTAGAACGGAAAAATAGACACGTTCTAATTTTTTTTTTTAAATGTTGTCAGGGACGGTACCAGCTTCGTAACCCTTGTGCTAAATGCTGGATGCTCGAAAAAAAGCAAAATTTTCGGATTTTCTTTTTTTTTTTCTTCAGTTCTTGGCTTTTAGTTTCAAAAATGTGCGCCCTAACGAAAAAGTCACTGTATAGTATTTTCAAGTAGACAAGATTTGCCACCGTTTGAGCGCAACGGCAGCTTTCTATAGAAAGGTCCTATAGGACCAATGGGCCCCGAGATTAACCCTCTTCAAACATTGACCATTTTCCCCCAAATGTTAGAAATCGTGGTTTTATCCTTCTTCAGTACGGAATATCGGCTATAATATTCATTCCACGAGGAAAGTTATGAGGAATGAAATTGTGGAGCAGTGATTCAGCTTCAATTTAAGCACAACCAGAACACGTAGGACTATCCCACTGACCTCCGTAGAAGCTGAGAGGGCCTTTTGAGTAGCAGGACTATTTTCGACAAAGCTAAGAAGCAAATTGGCTGATCCAACTTTGAGTGCTTTCTAAGATCCAACATTATGATTTCTAAAAGCACATTTTTTGAGTACATAAGTGAAATTTTTCCTTCATGAGAGAAGTATTATTTTATATAATTTACAATTAATGTAAATAAACAAGTTTTTCGTCGTTTTAAATCAATTTTTTCACGTTCAAACAAAAATCATCAATCCCGGGATCCCGGGATTGCCTCAGAAAAATCCCGGGATCCCGGGATTTAGAAAAACGTTCGGCATTGCAATCCCTAGTCCGATCCCGACGACATAGTTTGTTCGTTAGATACCTATTGTGTCAAGTTACGAATTCTTAGTTACGGACCGTAACTTACGGTTTTGGTTTCGTAGTAACAGAAAGGTTGCGCTGTTCTATTCAATTCTGGCTTGTTAGCGCAACCTTTTTCCAAAAAATGGAAAGGTGCGCTCACCTCCTCGACATGTATGTTTTTAGCGCAACCTTTTTCCAAAAAATGGAAAGGTGCGCTCACCTCCTCGACATGTGTTTTTTTTTGTTTTGTTTTTTTTGTTTGTTTGTTTGTGTACAGAGCATCACGCCCGAGCGGCTCAACAGATTTTCATGAGGGTGGTCTCATTGTGATCAGCGAGTTCGTGGAGTGGTTATAGGCTACCTTGATTTTTCCTCCCTCATCCCTTTCATCGGTTTTCGGGAGGTACTTCACGACGAAAGTTGTTTATCTCTGATGTGTAACTAAGGAGGCCTCAATAGGGGGACGAAAGTTTTTGTCCGATTTCGTTGGTACAAGGGTCTATGGAATGAGCTTTTTAGGCTGATTCCAACGACTCCAAAACGATTTTTGCAGCCTGAGCCGTTCGTTACCTCTGATCGGCATAAGGTTTTCTTAAGCATCGGTCGTTAGGGTGCAGTTGTTTACGTAATGAGCATCACGTGGATATTTTTGATGTGCTGTGTGGCATAGTTTGGTCGCTAGATACCTACTGTTTCTTAGTTTCTCTCGTAATAACAAAAAGGTTGCGCTCATCTATTCAATTCAATTGATGGCTTGTTTTTTTTGTTTTTTTTTGTTTTTTGTTTGTTTGTGTACAGAGCATCACGCCCGAGCGGCTCAACAGATTTTCATGAGGGTGGTCTCATTGTCATCAGCGAGTTCGGGGGGTGGTTATAGGCTACCTTGATTTTTCCTCCCTCATTCCCTTCATCGGTTTTCCGGAGGTCCTTCACGACGAAAGTTGTTTATCTCTGATGTGTAACTAGGAGGCCTCAAAAGGGGGACGAAAGTTTTTGTCCGATTTCGTTGGTACAAGGGTCTATGGAATGAGCTTTTTAGGCTGATTCCAACGACTCCAAAACGATTTTTGCAGCCTGAGCCGTTCGTTACCTCTGATCGGCATAAGGTTTTCTTAAGCATCGGTCGTTAGGGTGCAGTTGTTTACGTAATGAGCATCACGTGGATGATGTGCTGTGTGGCATAGTTTGGTCGCTAGATACCTACTGTTTCTTAGTTTCTCTCGTAATAACAAAAAGGTTGCGCTCATCTATTCAATTCAATTGATGGCTTGTTTATTTTGTATTCGGTTTGTCCACGTAAATATTAGACAGGTTCGTCGGGACTAGGGCTGCGACATTGTCCAAAAACATCGATGTTCAACTAACTTGATGTTTTAAAAACCCACCTTCGATGCCGAAAAAACATCGAAGTTTCATGTGTTTTTTTTTTTCGTACCTACCCTTTGTACCCTCTTTGCTCATTTCGACTCAGTTCATGCCTCGTTGTGAGTAGTTAGTGACAGGTATCCTCCGGCAAAATGGATCAAGACACAGAAAGATAATATCTTTCCATATTATGGTTTCCCTGAAGTTTGAGGTTTCCATGATATCCTCCAAAATATAATAAAATGGGTCTCGATTAATTCGATAGGTAATAATAGAAAAATTAAATTTTATTAGGGTCGGCATTAACTTCTTGATGAAGGTGGGGAAATTCCCCGAAAGATTTCCTTTTTTGTGAGGATCGGGTCCACCCAATATGATCTCTGCCTGTCTTCGCAATTCAATGTTGCTTTCAAGGAAATAATAATATTAAATATTATTATTTCCTTGAAAGCAACATTGAATTGCGAAGACAAATTTTGTCATGGACCCAGAGGAGTTATATTATAACTCCTCTGGGTCCATGACAAATGAAAAAAGATAGAGGCGCAACTTTCTATGGATGCCCTTGAAAACTTGAAGCCCAACGCGCGTATGCGCTTGCAGTGGACGACCCCTGCCGCTCATTGTCGCTTGTTCTGCCGCCTCTTGTGCAGCGCGAAGCGCCGCGCCAGTCGAATACACTTCCAGTGGAAGAGCAAGAACGAAAAACGCTGCAAATTTTACGCAAGGGTTTATAATTCTTCGATATAGGTCGATTGTTCAATAGGCAATTAATTCTGTGTCAGTACGAAAATACTTTAGAAAAAATGTAAGTAGGTACCTAGATTAAAAAATAGAAGAAATTTTCTGTTCAATGTTCAGACAGAATCTGTCTGAACACATCTGATGTGGGACCTAGAAAAAACGGATTTTGCGTCTACACTTACTACTCGGGAAACGACGCGGTAATTGACCTCCCTCTGACCCTCCGAAAACCCGATTTGTAGCTCCTTGGAAGCCCCATAGATCCTCACGGTAAAATCGGATCGTTCTGGGACTCCCAAAAATGAATTCTACGTCCAAAAATACACCGAAAACAATATCTAGCTCGACCCCGTAGCTGAAATCCTTCAAAAACTCCTCTAGCAGGGCCTCTTTAGCCCCACAGAGCCCCACGGGTTCGGGCAATCCGGCTGAAAACCCCTTGACCCCTGTGGGGCTAAAATGGGGCTACGGGAAAGGGTTTTGAAGGGTTTCGGCTAAGGGGTCGAGTTTGGTGGCGTTTTCGATCTATTTTCGGGCGGATAATCCGTTTTTGGGGGTTTCAGAACGATCCGATTTCACCGTGGGGATCCATTGAGCTCTCATGTCCTAAGTTATCAAACTAGCGCAATAAGGAGGCCTCGGATTTTTGTTGAACATTGTAACTCTGAATTAAAAATTCGTAAAACAAGGCGTACCTATAAAGCAAGATAAGTGAATTCACGGCCAAAATCCGGCTGAGCATTCGTTTGCCGCCAATTGCAACCTTCCGTTGGTTACGCTGGGAAATGATTCACTAGTGAATAGCTATTGATGGTTCGAGTAAAATGGGACAAATTTTGCGCAAAGCTCCTTCTTCATCGACGCGACCACTTCATGGTTTTTTAAACATCCTGATTAGTGTGAGCAGCTGTTGAACAACCTCAGTATGTATTATACAATGTATGTCATACTGAGCATTATAATAGGTAGGTACCAATTTCAAAAATGCTGCAAATTTTGCATTCTTTGATATATGTATATAGGGACATTATCCCTATAATATAGGGATTTGACCTCCTGAGATAATTGAAAAATCCCATTTGTAGCCCCATGAAAGCTCTGTACATCTTCACAGTGAAATCGGATCGTTCTGCAGACCCCCAAAATTGGATTCACGTCCAGAAATACTTCGAAAACGAAACCCGTTGCCGTAAACCATAAAAACATCCCTCCCGTAGCACGCATAGCGGTTTGGGCGATCGGGCAGAAAACCTTGCGGACACAATTAGATAGTAAACCGAGTATTTTGTAAAAATTCCAGATTTAAAAAAAAACAACTTAAAAGTCGTAATAATTCCTACTGCCCAAAACGGCTCGGACGGTGGACGGACATTTCGTTTTTGGAATCTAGACCTCTTGAAAAGAATAATGTCAAATTTCGAGGCCGATCAAAATTTTCGACCCCCGCTGCGAATACATAGGTTTACCAATAAGAATCCAAAACGGACACCTTCTGATTGTTGAATTTTCCCCGTTGGTTAAACCGATTCTCTGAAAGAACAATAATTATAGTTCATGGACTCGTCGGACGTTTTACGAATAGCAGTAGTCTTCCAACTACTCGCTAAGGCGCTTTTTACAGTATAACTTGAAAAAATAAAGAAAAAAGGACAAGAGGGTAAGGATATGTTCTCCCAATCTCTTGATCCATCCTTTCTGGCTGACGTAACCTTCCCTACTGTAGCTTCTCTTCATTCGTGTTTTCCGCCTCGCGGCGTTTGGATGTGAAGTGATTTGTATCAGGCTTCATCCTTTAATTTACAGTGTAACTCTTTTCGTTCGGGCTATAATTTTGTTCTACAATGACCGCCGAATCAAAAAATTCTAATGAGTCGTCCGGACAAGTGCTGCCCGCTGAGTCCCGTGTCGTACCCTCTCATCATCAACGGCCGGACTCGGCTGTGGCGTTTTCATCAATCAAATGCAAGGTGACAAAAGTGTCTGAAAAGCCTAAAGGGTCGGGGAAAAGCAGGGGTGAGCCCACAAGGAAATCTCACTCCGATAAAACCTCTGATCAACCATCAGAAAAACCCAGACAGCTGTCGTCGGCGGCAGGCTCACTGGTGCCACTCTAAGTGGAACAGGTAAGAGTTGACACTTTGCTCAAACATCTAAGACCCCAACCATACACCAGTCAGGCCGTCAAAGCGAAATAGGGGCTCCAAACGTTCCAAGCGTTCAAAACGCTCATGTCACCGCAGTCGTGGCCATTCCCTACAGTGACACTGGCGCCGAACTGCATCTAAGCGTGCCTCCAAAAAACGCACGAAAAGATCGTGATTGTCCTCGTCGAGTAGCTCATCTGCCTCTTCGTCATCGTCTTCTGGGGGGACCCCAGCCTGAGATTGCCCCATTGTCAGTCCAACTCCAAGACGCATTCCGCCAAGTACTGGGGGTAGGGGACCCCCCCCCCCCCCCTTCAGCTCATCACACCACACCCTGACATTCAGACACTTTGGTTGCACTTGCTTGTGTCAAGTTTGGACCCAGCTACTTATCAGGAGTTGGCGGAGGCCTATGACATACATAATTCACCTCTAGGCCTGCCGGCCATTGATCCTGTGCTGCGAGGGCCTGTGGAGAAGGACCAGCCTGCTATGCGCCTCGACGCTTCTTTGTCTAAGTCTCAATTGTTGACTGCACAGGCCCTTGTGGCTCTCTCTGGGGCACTAAACACTGTGATTGACTCTACTCAGGACCATTGGGAGGAGCATTGTGGCCGTCTCTTCTTGGACCTATGGCGCGTTTCTCAGATTCTGTGCGCAGACCATTTTCGCCTGTCGGCCGTGCGGAAGGCTCGCCTCGTGTCCTTCTTCAAACCTCAATTTCGTGGGATAGCCCGGCGTCAGCCCTCTGGTGGGAGCTATCTCTTCCAGAATGTGGCTGAGCATTGGGCAAAAGAAGCCTCAGATAAGGCCAAAATGGCCTCCTGGTTGCAACAACGCAAGCCCCCTGTTAAGGATGTGGCAGCTAGCAGGAAAAATCTGCCCCACACTCGTGAGGGCGGCGGTGATCCTCCACAATGCAAGGAGGAATCCAAGGCGCGTGGCCCTAATGAGGCCCAGCCTGAAAACTGGAAACGCCCGCCATCCCGTCCGTCAACAGCGTGGCACCAGGGCAGTGGCGACCGGTCGGAGTCCAGACGACAGGGTTCTCGCCCCCAGGACCGTCGCACTCCGCCTTCCTCTTCCAAGTGACACAGGGAGCGCCGTCAGCGGTGGAAATGGAACCGCCTTTAGCTTCAGATCAAGTGAGTAGTCAGGATTCGTCACTTGGCTCCCCCTCCATCTGTGACAGGTGATATGATGGGGCTCTGTTAGATCTCACTTTTGCGGGTAGATTTTAACACTTTAGTAGTGCTTGGAGCCGGATCACGTCCTCCCCCCTCATCCTTTCCTGGATCCAGGGGTACACCTTTATCCATAAAGGTTCTAATATGGTAGAACGCCCTCCCCTGACAGTTGAGGACGCCGTCCTGGATACTCAGTGCTACAGCCTAAGTTCACCCCGTTTAAATCAGTTGCCCGCCGAGGTACAGGCGATGGCGGCCAAACTGAGAGATCTGCAGACTCTTGGGAGTAGTCTAGGATTGACCGGACAATCGTCCCTGTTTTTATCTAATATTTTTCTTATCCCCAACAAGACTGATGGGGAATTTCGCTTTATCTTTAACCTCAAGATTCTAAATGATTATCTTTTGGTTTACCATTTTCGTTTGGATGACCACTTGCTGTGATTTTCTTGCTGTCCTGTCATGATTTTGCAGGGAAAATTGACCTGTCGGAGGCATACTTCACTGTGCCGGTGGCGCCATCTGCACTTCCTTATTTGGCTTTCCGTTTGCTAGGGTATACCTATGTCATGGCATCTCTCCCTATGGGATTAGCTAGCGCCCCCTATGTTGGTGTATCGTTGTCAAAACGTATTTAATCGACTTTAGTTAATTACCTGGATGATACCTCGCTCCGATAACGTCCGTCGAACTTGCAAACTTCTTGCCTCTCTTGGTTTTGTGATTAATCTTAAGAAGAGTTGTTTGGCTCCGTCGCAGTCGTTCATTTTTCTGGGCTTGTTATTTGACTCAACAGCAATGACAGTGGCTCTGCCTGCTGACAAATTGGATAAGCTCCGACGTCTTGTTTGTGGTGCCTTACGAATGCAGGTTATGTCTATTCGAAATTTGGCAAAGTTGATTGGCTACATATCTTGTGTCCTATTTGCCCGCTGTCCGTTATGGTCAAATCCACCTCCGATACCTGGAACGCAACAGGGTTCGGGCATTGCGGTCGTCTGACAACCGCTACTCGGCGCCACAAAGAATTGTTAGTGGTCTGGGAGGTACTGACCTACTTTGCGTCTGATTGGCGCGATGTCACAGTTCTCTTACGATCGATAATACAACAGCGTGTGCTATGATCAATCGTATGGGGTCTGTAGCATTTCCCCACCTGCATGCTGTAGCTTTGCGTCTATGGGAGTTTTGTGAGTGCTGGCATATATGGCTGCGGGCCTCATACATTCGTACGTCAAACTATACCGTTGCTGATACTGAGTCTTGGCAAGATCTGCAGGGTGGATGGGGTTTAAGCGATCACGTGTTCTCTACTATTGTGTCCTGCTTCGGGCAGCCTGATAAAGATTTATTTGCCTGCCGTGAGCTCCGTGTGCGTCATACCTCTCATTCGTTCCCGATGCTGAGGCTGTTGAAGTGGGCGCATTTGCCATTTATTGGGGGGAACACCTTTTTTATTTATTTTTTATTGCTCCCCCCCCCCCCCCCCCTTCGTGCTTATGCCTCGGGTGCTAAAGAAAATTATGAATGATGGAGCAACCGGGATGGTCGTGGCCCCAAAATGGCCCCAACAACCCTTGGTTTTCTATTTTTCACAGGATGACTATATCCGATGTTCTCTACTTTGCGCCGTCAACTAACCTGTTATTTTCTCCTTTCAGCCTATAGGAATAACAGGAGCTCCTGTTATTCCTCCTGTTAGCTCCTGTTAGCCTAGGCTCCATAGAGCCTCATCCTCAAGCAGACTCGCTGATACTGAGGGTGACGATCCTTTGCGGCAAGCCCTAGTGAGACTGGGCCTTCCTGACAATGTCGTCAATACCTTGTGCAGCTCAATCGCCCCCGATTCGTACCGTCAATATACCTCGTCACTTCGTTCATGGTCTAAATTCTATGCTGCTCAACAGTGGGATCCCAAGGACACATCGCCAACGCGCGTGTTGTCTTTCTTCCAATTCCTATTAGACACTGCCGACCAGGCTTATAGTTCATTCAATACCTACTCATCGGGCGGCTCTCTCTTGGATTTCAAACTATGATCTATGGGCCAACCGTCTCATTGCGCGTTTTTTCAAGACAGTCTTTCGCAAGCGCCCACCTCGGGCCAAATATGCTTTTTCCTGGGACCCAGACATCTTGCTTCGTTTTTTGAGTGCCTTCCCTACAGCGGACATTCGTAATTTAGCGCGTTAGCTGTCTGTTCTGATGCTCCTAGCCTCGGGATCTCGTCCCCAGACTGTTCTAGCTATTACTAGACCCAACATTACCTTCTTATCTGATGGTGTACGGGTTTTTGTGCCTGCCCTGTTAAAAACATCTAAACCAAACTCAGAGGCTCCTGTCTTAGCTTTTCCTAACTTCCCTGGGAATTCAATGCTCTGTGTTCCAACAGTCCTACGCCAATACCTTGACCGCACATCGACTGCACATCTGTACTGGGCCGTTATTTGTCACCTCTCGCCCGCCATTCCAACCAATCAAAGCATCCACACTACGTGGGTGGGTTTCCTCGCTCCTCATGGAGGCAGGCATTGACATTAGCCTTTTCTCGGCCTATTCAGTTCGTCACACTGCAGTGAGCGCAGCGGCTCGCCGAGGAGTACCGCTCAGTACAATTTTTCAAGCGGCAGGCTGGGCGAGGGGTTGGTTCCTCCATGTTTGCCACAGTCTATAATCGGCCCTTGGTTTCTCGAGATGATTTTGCGGGGGCAATTCGCCCTGACGACGTGGTTGATTAGGCTATGTTGCATTAAATGCTAAATTTTAGCAATTTCAAAAAAAAAAAATCCAAGTGCGTTGCAAATTGTGATTTGAATTATGTATTTTGGCTTTATATATTATATATTGGTATGTTCACGTTCACATTGGTGTATTGGTGTATATACTCTTCGACTGAACCAAGGCTCAATCAGGAACAGTTCCTGTTGTTGGTGTGGCTCTTGCCCCGATCCTAGGGTGCTGAGTGGCAAGAGCCCCCACGACCACCGGGTGTGGCTGTTGCCCCAGCCACTAGGCGTTGCGTGGTAGCTAGCCCCAGGTTACGGTCAAGCGAGTGAATACAGCCCCCAAGACTTTTGCCCTAGTCCTCCCTCACAGTTTGCATATATATATGTCAGTATACTGAAAGGGGGGGGGGGGCACAGTGCGAGGCGAGGGCCCCTCGGCCAGGGCTGGGAATGAGCATAAAATTGCTTTTGCCTTGCTGAGTGTGGACCCACTCGTAGGGTTGGATGTAGCGGTTTTTCCGGTCCAGATCTGTGCATATGCCAGGCAGGCGCACGGGACTGTGAATAAGCTGCTATTCGTAAAACGTCCGACGAGTCCATGAACTATAATTGGTGCTCAGCCTACATTCTTGGATAGGCTGAGCTAGATTATAGTCTAATGGACGAGGAGGACGTTTTCGGTCCCACCCCATCGTCTGTTAATGGGCCTGCAGGCCCTTCTTGTCGCAGACCCGCCCAGTCGTGCGCCTGCTACGGTCTATGAACGGAATGAAGAGAAGCTACAGTAGGGAAGGTTACGTCAGCCAGAAAGGAGGGATCAAGAGATTGGGAGAACATATCCTTACCCTCTTGTCCTTTTTTCTTTATTTTTTCAAGTTATACTGTAAAAAGCGCCTTAGCGAGTAGTTGGAAGACTACTGCTAATCGTAAAACGTCCTCCTCGTCCATTAGACTATAATCTAGCTCAGCCTATCCAAGAATGTAGGCTGAGCACCAATTATTATCCCTCTAGCCTGAGAAACAAGCTATTGTAAAGAACATTTTTCCTTTTGGGGCCACCAATTTTCAAGAAACCAGCTATTGTAGAGAAATGTTCAACAATTTTTTTTTTCATTCGGAAATTAGTTGACCTCTTGTCATCCTTCAAAAATCCCGTTTGTAGCCCCATGAAAGCCCTATAGATCGCCACAGTGAAATCGGATCAATCCGGGACCCCCCAAAATGGATTCTACGTCTAAAAATCCTTCGAAAACGACACCTCCCTCGATCCCATAGCTCCATAAAAAAAAAACCCTCCCGCAGCCCCATTTTAGCCCCATAGCGCCCCACGGGTTTGAGCGATCGGGCTGCTTCCGGGCACAACTAGATTGTAAACCGAGTATTTTGTCAACATTTCAGATTTAAAAAAAAAAAAAATCCTACTGCCCAAAACGGCCCGGATGGGTTACGGCGGACGGACATTTCGTTTTTGGAATCTAGACCTCTTGAAACGAAAAATGTCACATTTTGAGGCTGATCAGAATTTTCGACCCCCGTCGCGATTACATAGGTGTATTATTCCAAGAATAATAAACCAAACAAAGAGGTTCCCTAACTTTCTATTGTTTTGTTCAAGATTTTTTCCATTTTTAACATTTTTCTTTTTGGGGATTTTTTTTTCCGCCCTTGAGTATTCTTAGGGGATTTTTTTTCCGCCCTGCAGGATTTTTTTTCCGGGGATTTTTTTTCCGGGGACTTTTTTTCCGGGAAGTTTTTTCCGATTACCTACCACCAATTTACATCTGTCTCTCTGCATGTGTGGTAGATTCAACACTGCGATGCCTTGCGGTCACTTTTTTAGTCGGAACGACATCCTTGAAAACCTCCCATGTTTTTATCAGCTTGCGAACAATGCGAAAGAAGGCTGGACAATAAGACTTTTTTGCCAGTTCCTTTTTTTCACGCAAAATTAATAGGCATTCAGGTGAAAGTGAATCGAAGGCCATGCAGCCTCTTCGTTGTCGCTCTCGTCTGTGGCGGATCTGCAATTTATCGTGCTGGAGAGGAGGGGGGGGGGTGTCTTTTCATCTAACACCAATTTGACTGATTTGTGGGGCTTCACTAATTAAATCGTGTTCTAATCAAGATCTTTTTCTCCCATCCAAAGATGGTGGTCAAATATTTAAGTTATGAATGTGGCAGCTTTTTGAAAAAAAAAAAAAAAAAAACCTATATCTAGGCCTACTAATAATTCACTTACACCCACATACATTCTAACAAGTCTGATAGATTGAATGAAGTGTATCGATGCCATTCTGCTCCTCGATAACATGCTTTCGTATAAAATGATCCTTATGATAGACCTCTCAGTGTTTCATTTTCTTCACAAAGAGCGAGTCTCTGCGAAAAGTATTTCCGCAGGATTCGAGTACATGTTCTTATGAAAGCCTCCACGGTCTTCATTTTTCGGCACCGGTCGGCATACATTTTTACCGGTCCATGAAACTTCATTATGTTATGAATGTGGCAGATTTTTGAAAAAAAAAAAAAAAAAAAAAAAAAACCTATATCTAGGCCTACTAGAAAAAGAAACGAAATCAAGACTTGTATACCACGAGATTGCCCGTGAAAACTACTTCCAGGAAACGTATTGGACTTTGTCTTGTACACAGAACGAGCGACGAAAACCGAAACGTGGGAGATAAAAAGCAGACGCGTCGAGGAATCAGCAACACCACCGAGCTCGTTTTTCGGAATAGAACTTGAGGAGAGAGAAAAAAAGCGTTTTTTTTCTCCATCAAGGACTAATTGACTGAAGTTTCTCTAGATATCTATGACGAATGACATTATCGGTTTGCTCCAAGAAAAATTTTATGTAAGCAGCATGTAACTCGAGCTACGCTGTGTTGTTCTCCCTCTCAAGATCGGGAGAAGAGATTTTTGTCCGTCCCCCAGTTATTATTTAATTTATTTTCCTTTCTCATTTCATTCCCATCATCAGTTAGCAAGTATTCAATACTTAAACTTTAACTATTGAAAACTTGCTAAAGATTAAAGTGCTAGATTTAATCTGCTTAAAATAGTAGGTAATCCAATTTATCTATGTATTAAGTTAGGAAAGACGATTTTTGTAGTCTCAAAAAATCAGTATTAACAGCAACAAGGCTTTAAAAAATCTTGCATAATTAGAAATCAAAATAATAAAAATCTTTGTAAAAATATTAAACTTGATACTAGCCAGCTTGTCAAGGTAATCCCCCAAAACCACCTTTTGATGCCAAGCATCAAAAGCCTTGATATCAAAGTTGTGCCAGCCAATTGGTTGAAACTCTTCACTCCAACTTTTGCGCGTAGTTTCTGACCTCAAGTTAATTAATTAACTGCCTTATGACACCACCTACGTAGTTTGTACTATCAATTCCTTCTTGGCCGGTGAGCATCAAATGAAATTACCGTTTGGAAATGTCAGAAAACCAAAGTTATTAGAGTTTTGAATTTGATTAATTGAATAAATGTATTTGAAGACTTAGTATGAAGTATTTAATTTTGATGTATTGAAATTAATTAATTAATTAAAATTAATTTTGGTACTTAGGCCATCTCTACCCAAAAGGTTTCAATTTAAAAACGTATAAAAACAAATTAAATGAGTGAAAAATGAATGGAACTAAGGTGATGAATGAATTACTATACCTAATTGAAATAATGAAATGACTAATTAATCGATTATTCATTAAAATTGTTGATGATTTTCATTTAATTAAAACCATCAACAATATGAGGGTGGATGAAAAAGTGAAAATCGTTCAATACCTACTCTGACAAAATGGTACAGGATCGCCGGCCAAGCTGGAATGGATAGGTAGGTAGTACAATCTACGTAGGTGGTGGCTGAACTTGAGGCCAGAAAGAGTTGGAGAGAAGAGTTTCAACCAATTGGTTGGCACAACTTTGATAACAAGGCTTTTGATTCTTGGCATCTTTTTAAACCCAGAGGAGTATGGGGGGGGTATCAGTTAGTGTGTTGGCTGCACATCTGGATTCTGGAAACTGCACAGATAGTCCAAGCAAAAAGCATTTGAGGTAGAAAAAAATAGGGTAAAACCGAAAATTTGCACACACGTAGGGGGAGGTGTCTTGGGTAACATATTAAAGTCCTGAGGGGTGGGGGTGCAGCGTTAGGAGTTGGGGGGGGGGGGGGGGGTCTCCAAAGGTCCCTTTTTCAGGTTTTCGTGAATATCTCGGAAACGGTGCCTTTTTCGATGAACCTTGCCCTATAGTAAATGAAAGTTGATACAATTCTGTACAACTTTGATTATAAACACTTTATCCAAATTCCGAACCGTTTTCGAGATATACGCCTCGGAAAATCGGTTAACTTTGGAAATCAGATTTTTACCTCACGTTTTTTGGAAAACTTTGTCGACTGGCGTCTGAACGGTTGACATGAGAGAAAAGCTTTACAAGTCAAAGTTGTAGAGCATTAAATTATCTTTAAGAAAATATGGCTAGTCACGAATTAATCAGTGATCATTCAAAAGTTACGCCAATTTCAAAATCTTAACGATTTTTGTCATTTTCCCCCAAAAGTTGACAGGCCACTATTCTGAGCTTAAACCGTCCTTCTTTCTGTCGTTTATTGTCACTTTATTATGTTGTAACGTCTCCCGAATTACATAACAATTCCTGAGGGGGGGGGGGGGGAGAAGAGAACGATGAGTAACACCACCGAGCTCACCACGTAGGGCTATATAGTACTAGGCACCCGGAACACTGGGAAGGTTGAGACGGCAACACCACGGAGCTCAGTTCGAGGATCAGTGCCGACTTGTACACAAGAAATTTCCGAAAATCGAGTCGTTAATCACGTCTTTGGAAGTTGAACAGTACTGTCAGTATAATAAAGGCCACGATAAAAAAAAAAAAAAAAAAAAAAAAAAACGCTGCAAATTTTACACAAGGGTTTATTATTCTTTGATATACGTTACTTGTGCAGAAATTTAATTCTGTCAATGAAAAAAGTAAAAAAAAAATTTTTTTGGATTTTTATCTCAAAAAAATTTTTTTTGGATTTTTTTGTACAAAAATGTGTTTTTTTCAAAAATTCTGTATTTTTTACTCGAAAAATATTTAACATCCTGGGATCCTTCAAAAATCCCATTTTTAGCTCCACGAATGCCCTAAACATCGCCCCAGTGAAATCGGATCGTTCCGGGACCCCAAAAAATGGATTCTACGTCCAAAAGTACTTCGAAAACGACACCTAAATCGATCCCATAGCTAAAAGCCTTCAAAAAAACCCTCCCGTAGACCCATTATAGCCCCATAGCGCCCCACGGGTTTGGGCGATCGGACTGAAAACCTTGCGGGCACAACTAGATGGTAAACCAAGTATTTTGTCGAAATTTCAGATTTTTAAAAAAATTCCTACTGCCCAAAACGGCCTGGACGGCGGACGGACATTTCGGATTTAGAATGTAGACCTCTTGAAACGGATAATGTCAAATTTTGAACCCGATCGGAGTCGTCGACCCCCGTCGCGAAAACATAGGTGTATTATTCCAAGAATAATAAACCAAAAACGCTGCAAATTTTACACAAGGGTTTATTATTCTGTGATATAGGTTACTTGTACAGACATTTAATTCTGTCAATAAAAAAAATTAAAAAAATTTTTTTTGGATTTTTATATTTCAAAAAAAAATTTTGGGGGGGATTTTTTTTTTTTAATGCGTTTTTTCAAAAATTCTTTAATTTTTACTCGAAAAATATTTAACTTCTTGGGATCCTTCAAAAATCCCATTTTTAGCCCCATGAAAGCCCTATAGAACGCCACAGTGAAATCGGATCGTTCCGGGACCTCCAAAAATGGATTCTACGTCCAAAAATACTTCGAAAACGACACCTAACTCGATCCCATAGCTAAAAGCCTTCAAAACACCCCTCCTGTAGCCCCATTTTAGCCCCATAGCGCCCCACGGGTTTGGGCGATCGGACTGAAAACCTTGCGGGCACAACTAGATGGTAAACCAAGTCTTTTGCCAAAATTTCAGATTTTTAAAAAAATTCCTACTGCCCAAAACGGCCCGGACGGCGGACGGCGGACGGACATTTCGGATTTTGAATGGAGACCTCTTGAAACGGATAATGTCAAATTTTGAGGCCGATCGGATTCGTCGACCCGCGTCGCGAAAACATAGGTGTATTATTCCAAGAATAATAGAACAAAATCGCATCGCTACTGTGGCGCGACCCGCCCACCCACCTGTACTGTATCTGGCGGGCTGGCAATACAACCACAGACGTTGGGGAAAATCCCCACAGGTTTATTATTCTTTGATGTTGTTTGGTTAATTTTTTGCCATTGAGAAAATATTTTTGAACATAAAAAAAAAAAGTTTTCTGTACAATGTTCGGACAGATGTGGAACCTTGCGTTCCAAAATGGATTTTGGGTTCAAAATTACTCGGTAAAACGACACCTTATTTGACTCCAGGGATTTTTCAAAAATCCATTTGTAGCCCCATGAAACCCACAGTGAAATCGGATCGTTCTGGAACCCCCAAAAAATGGATTCTACGTCCAAAAGTATGTACATCGAAAACGACACATGGCTGTCGCCTCACAGCCTCACAGCCTCATCACCCAAAGCCGAAAACCTTCAAAAAACCCTCCCGTCGCCCCTCTTTAGCCCCACCAATCCCCACGGGTTTGGGTGATGAGGCTGAAAACCTTGCGGGTACAACTAAGTAAAAGTGGGTAAGGCGAGTATTTTGTCAACATTTCAGATTGTTTTTTTTTTTTTTTTTTTTTTTAATTCCTACTGTCCAAAACAGCTAGCCAGGCGGACGGAAATTTTGTGTTTGGATTAGAATCTAGACCTCTTGAAACGTAGGTGATGTCAAATTTTGAAGGCGATCAAATAGGTGTATTATTCCAAGAATAATGAACCAAAACGAAATGTCCGTCCGCCGTCCGAGCCGTTTTGTTCACTAGAATTTTTTTTTTTTTTTTTTTAAATCTGAAGTTCTGGAAAATGCTCGGTTTACTATGTAGTTGTTCCCATATGGTTTTGAGCCATATCGCCCTAACCCGTGGGGCTCTGCGGGGCTAAAAAGGGTGCTACTGGAGAGGGTTTTGAAGGATTTCGGCTATGGGGTCGAGTTAGGTATTGTTTTGCGAAGTACTTTTGGACGTAGAATCCATTTTCGGGGATCACTGAACGATCCTATTTCAACTTGGGGATCTATCTGGCTACAAATGGGATGTTTTAAGGTTCCCAGGTGGTCAAATAAGGTGTCGTTTTCCAAGTAGGTAATTTTGGACACATAATCTATTTGTCGAGGTCCCCCATCTTTCCGTACAATATACAGAAAATTTGTTTCTTATTTACACAGAATTAATTTTTGCACCTGTAGGTTATACTGATACAATTGAGTATGAACCTATCAAAGAATAATATCCCTCGTGTTTTTTTTTTTTTTTTTTTTTTTCTGTTCGTGGTCAAATTGAGCTAGTTTTACCATACACGCGGAAATGCGGTTGTATTTATGCATTTTCTACTGAGAACCATTTGCTAACATTCCTCAGTGATGGGTTCGCAGATTTATCTCACGGAAGTGAGCACATTGCAGTGATTAATAGCCCGAGACAATGCATACCGCGTTTCCCACGTTCCTTATCTGTGCCACTTTTTACGTTACACTAAAATTTGAAGGCCAATTAGATCTGAGAACTTGGACGGCGTTCCGGGTTGAATTTTCACGATTCGGATAACTCATGTCTACAAAAATTGTCCTTACGGAGTCGTCTGTGTTTCAGGGGAGATGACGGTGATGTATCTGTTCACCCGCTACAGGTTCAACTGGAATGAAGTCGATTTCAGCATATTCACGACTTACAGCATGATCACCAATCTCATTGGTAAGAATTGATCGGAATGATTGAAGAATGTAATTAATTCATTCCATTTACCTATGTGTCGGATTACCATGTAATATCTAGGTATTTACATCTGTCGCCTAGAGCGTAGGACGTTTGGGCCCCAATCCCTCAGGTGACTCTGATCCGTCGAGAATCAAAACAAGGGGGGTCGAAACGTTCGACTCGAAAGAGCCCTGTTGGGCCCCTGCGTGGTCGGGGTGATAAAGAAAATAATACTATATATATTCTTTTCTGTATCACCCCGAAAGTTTTTCTACTTGTCAACGATACTGACTCGCATGTAGTAATTTTCAGCTCGCGTACAAATTTGGATACTCTTTGTCTGGCCGAAAAAATGTATGTCGACGGAACGTTCGAATACAGCCCGAAATGTTTTGTACAAGTTTTTTCGCTTCGTAGTTACTTAAATGGGTACTATATCCCTCTAGTTTGTTGTCTGTTGAACACAGATTAAACTAATGCTGTTGAACGACAAAAGGGAGGTTACTTATGCGACGTGCTTTTCCATTATTTGCGACATAATATGTTCCGAGCATGATCTCGTTTTGTCTCCGAAGTTCGTAGTTTTGGACTTGGAAAGGGAATACAAAAATTTAATGCCATCACTTCTGTTTTCCCTCATTCAAAATTGGAGGCGTGTAGATTCCACGTAGGCCAATGGTTGTCTACTCAATAATTTTAACCATGAGCCTAATTAGGCTCATGGTTAAAAATGTTCTTTGGGTTACTGCTCCTCCCTCCAGAACATCCTTTTAAAAATTATTGACCTGTACAACCGACAGGAGAAAGACATTCTCGCCCACTTAAAATCAGTAGGTATCTGGTATGTACGTACCTACATCAAGTTTAAGTGTAATTATATTATTATATTTGAGCATAGTTCTGACGTGTATAATTCATACGAATTCATATAAAATACACTCTCGTACCAACATGTTACTTGTTGTTCAGTTTCCGCCGTTTTGGGCTATTCTTGGGGGGAGAGGCCCAAACGTCTACTCTTCGTTTTCTGCCCGGGGGCCCGAAAGGGCACTCTTGAAGGGTCCGGAAGGATTAGTTTCAGGGCATACACTGTTGCCATTGAGGGATTGGGGCCCAATGGGGAAACTCCCGTCGCTTAGTTGCAAACCCAGCCTACTCCAAAAACCTTAAATAATTTTAGGTTTTTGGAGTAGAATAATTCATATTCTGAAAATTTAAGGTTTTTGGATAATGGGCCCCGGAACCGACTGTCGAATAATACTTTTTTCTGAAAGAACTTCATAATTTGAAGGCATAGCAGTGAGTTTTGGGCTCCTACGGTGTAATACAAATTTCCAGGGCACTGTCGAAAATTTCAACTTTGAATCTGGAGGGAAAAGTGGCGCCACTCTCTCATTGGCTGCTCACGGCCGCCATTTCCGCCGTCACCTCCAGCAGATTCCCGTCGGTCCCTTCTTATGCTAGCGCACTCTGGTGGATTAGTTATAGTGCCACCGCGGGAAAATTCAAAACGCCAAATATTCACTAGTGATTTCCTCTGCTCAGACACCTAATTTCTCAGTGCTAACTGTACTGAGTACTTTGTTCATTACTAGTTCAACTATGTTCGGCCGAATTTTCCCATTTCTCTGGCCTAGTTCCGTGGCCCATTGAAGCGTTCATTACAAAAACAAATATTGTGAAAAATAAGCTGCTTTTCAGGAGAAAGAAAAAAATGGTTCCCCATTAACTGGCAGTTAATTGGGAACCGAATAGATTCAGCTGTTTTTCACAATGGTTGTTTTTGTAATGAACGCTTCAATTAATTTGTCGTTGTTCTTGGAATAATACACAGTAAAGTAAAGTAAAACGCAAATTTCCAGCCCGCCGAAGTTGCAAATTTCTATGTGTCACAAAAATTCAATTCAATTTATTCACAAGTGTATACAGATAGGTATACATTTACAATTCGTTCATATTCCAAATTGTTATAAGTACATTCCCAATACTTAAGTCTAGGCCTATAGGTCAGGGACCTGTCCAGGCCACATTCTCTCCCGATTAGTAAAATAAAATATGTTGCAACGTAAAATGTGTGCAATAAGACAGAAAAATGATTTGGCAAGCATAGATTAGTGTGAGGCAATTATATCTTACATCTAAGTTATGTTCATTATTTCTAGGCAGTACAGCAACAGCTTTACATAGTGCTACCTAAATAAATCTTATAATAAAATTTGCAGAATTGTGCTGGCTTTTGACTGTTTTTCAAATAATTCTTAGCTTAATTCTTGAAAGTACCTAAGTGTTTGGCTGTATTCATTCTGTAAGGTTCAAAACTTTTTAGCGCAAGCCAGGGTAGTTGTCTAGTAAATAAATCATTATACGGCCGAGGAATGTCTGTTATTGCTGACGAGTTTGCCCTTGTAGGTCTAATGTTTGATTGTTTAACGAAATTGCCAATTTTTTTATAAACGTACAGCACTATTCTATAAACATATGTAGGATATTCTAGGTGTCATTACATAAAACTTTCTGTATAGCGTCTCAACGGGTGTGCATCTACGCGATTTTGTAGCTATTCTCAAATCTGTGTTGACTGCCGTGCCTAGACATGTCTAGACAGAGGAAATTGCTATGATACGCCCCTCCCCATACTCAAATCCCCTGTATATTATTCATACGCATAGTAGATCATTTTAAGAGTATATCACGCTCCATCCATTTTCTTAGGACAATAAAACAATGAAATGATTTTCTTATCCGTTACACGAGGTCTTGTATGTGAAATTTACATTTTAGGTGCTGATCAAGTAACACTCTATTCTGAAAAAAAAAGGGGGATACGTTCTTTGGTGACTAGAGAAAAGCTTGAGATGCAGTACTTACGGAGATTGAGATCAGTTTTTACACAAGTTATTTGAATTTTAAATATTCATTGGGCCATGAGTCTGAGACGAGGTCATGAGATTTCACGCTTATGTGCCCAAGTCATGCTTTCTCATTGATGAGGGACAAGGTGTGAGAATAAATTATTCTCAATAGATCAAAAGTCTTAATAAAGATACAAGTAAAAAAATCTGAAAATAAGACTTATTTTCAGATTTTTTTACTTGGATAGGTATTACTTAGTAATACGTATCCAATAAGTAAAAGATCTGAAAACCATCAGTTGTGCCTAATTGCTAAGAAATAAGTTACCTACTGTCAGTCTTCAAAGTTGCTGCAGATATCACGTTTCAAGTTCCAAGATCTCATGCAAATGATAATAAATCATAAGTGATTATGATTAATAAGTAGGTAATAGTCACTAATTTCATTTTTTAAAACCGTCAAATTCGAAAAAACTCAAATTTACAAGACTTACAAATATGGAATCGAATTTTAGTTGGGCGACAGGTTGCAGCTAAGAAAATTTAATGTTGTTTTTCGTCAAAAATCATCTGCTGGGGCTCTCTTATTTTTGCAGAGATTTCCAATTTTAGGGTGATCAAATCAATTTTACGGTAGGTATACAGAAATCAAAGGCGGCGTTCGATCAAAATCATCTGTTTCGCTCTAATTTTGTAGGAATTGTGAATTATGTATAAACGAGGCGATGACGAGGTACGAGATGCTCGAGTTCGAATCCAGTTCGCCATCATAAGGGCTGTATCCCTTCAGCTGAGAGGAGCTCGGCGGAAGTTGAGAAACTTGGGACTGGAGGACGGAGCTGGACTTCCTGATGTCCAAGACTGACGCATGAACTGTTTGCGTTGTTGTTATTGATTTTCACTTATTTCATTAATAAATAACACAGGTTTACAAAAAAAAGGTCACTTTCAGGCGCCGCGGAAAAAACCATTAATCTATATGTATTTTGGGGTGCTGAATCCGAATATGACCTCCGTTTTTCCCGGTCTCGTCCAAATTTTCGAGATATTTGCGATTTTTCGTTTTTTCGGTCTTTTTCAGTTTATAAAATCACAGATAAAAATCGTGCAGATGCCCAAAAATTCCAAAAAACTCTTTTTACTGGAAATATCTCGAAAATTTGGACGTGACCGGGCAAAACGGAGGTCATATTCGGATTCAGCACCCCAAAATACATATAGATATATCTCGAAAATTTGGACGTGACCGGGGAAAACGGAGGTCATATTCGGATTCAGCACCCCAAAATACATAATATGTGGGAAAAACCAATAATCTATATTATTATAGATTAATGTTTTTTCCAGCGGCGCCTGAAGGTGACATTTTTTGACATTTTATGTCTTTGCTTTGGCACATAAACAAAAAAATCGTCACGAAAACTGTTGACGAAAATTATAAGAATTTACTTAGTAAGTTACTTTCTCATTGCCTATGGGAACTAGTTTTAATAAAGTATTGTCTTCATCTACTAGATCTGGGTCAATTTTCAGGTCTATGCATCTATTCTCAGGCCCATGGCTTTTATCGGATAAATCGAAATTTCGAAAAAAGCCACGGGGCTGGGACTGATGAGGATGTGGTCTGAGGAACAGGATTTTGAAAGCTTTTCAAAAGAAAACTAAATTCCTCTAGACTTAGCCAGAAATGGGATCAAGTCAATAATAAAAGCGTAAATATTGGATGTTGAATTATCGATAGTTTTTAGATCGGTGGTTTATAGATCGGTGGTTTTTCAAAAAACTATCGATAGTATTTATTGATAGTAATAGCGACAGTTTTAACAGCAAACCCTGTGATATTGTTGTGCTTGAAAAAGGCTGTAAAAAAATAAAAACGCTGCAAATTTTACACAAGGGTTTATTATTCTTTGATATACATTACTTGTGCAGAAATTTAATTCTGTCAATGAAAAAATTTAAAAAAAAAAATTTTTTTTGGATTTTTATCTCAAAAAAATTTTTTTTTGGTTTTTTTTGTTCAAAAATGTGTTTTTTTTTTCAAAAATTCCGTATTTTTTACTCGAAAAATATTTAACATCCTGGGATCCTTCAAAAATCCCATTTTTAGCCCCATGAGAGCCCTATAGATCGGCACAGTGAAATCGGATCGTTCCGGGACCCCAAAAAATGGATTCTACGTCCAAAAATACTTCGAAAACGACACCTAACTCGATACCATAGCTAAAAGCCTTCAAAAAACCCCTCCCGTAGCCCCATTATAGACCCAGAGCGCCCCACGGGTTTGGGCGATCGGACTGAAAACCTTGCGGGCACAACTAGATGGTAAACCAAGTATTTTGTCGAAATTTCAGATTTTTAAAAAAATTCCTACTGCCCAAAACGGCCTGGACGGCGGACGGCGTACGGCGTACGGCGGACGGACATTTTGGATTTAGAATGTAGACCACTTGAAACGGATAATGTCAAATTTTGAGCCCGATCGGAGTCGTCGACCCCCGTCGCGAAAACATAGGTGTATTATTCCAAGAATAATAAACCAAAATAAAAAAATCTCTGGTACGCACCTACGGAATCAACGTGTAGGGAAATTTCGAACATGGTAAGTAGGGATTTTGTAGGCCCTACAAAATCCCTACAATGTAGGGAAAAGTAGGCACATTTTAAACAGTCGGTAGGTAGGGAATTCCGAGGCAAGTCGTCTGGCTTCACGGCTTGCTCTTGGAAATTTTCCAGTGGAAAATAATTTTAATAACTGTTCAATCAAACATTATTGTTTTCTCTTGTGATTCACCTGACCGGAAAATACTTCCAGGAAGTGAGTTGTTTTTCGCTAACGTGACGTACGGTATCTCTCTAACGTGTTTCTTCCCAATCGCCAACCTTCCCGAATCCACATAGGTATAAACGTGCTAAATGTGTCTTGTTTGATAGCGGCGAACTGCGAATGACGTGGGATTGAGGGAGTGGGCTCTTTGCAGTTGTTAAAAACTGTTGGTTTCATGTCTTGTTATAACATAAATACTTACCTATTCTCTTTTGTTTACTTCTTTTAGGGACATCGATATCCGTCGGCGTCTTCAGTCACATGTTGAAGATGGACGATGCCCTGATAGGCGTCATGTCCTGCATGAGCAAAATCCTGGCAGGTTTCGTCTACGCTTTCGCCACCTCCACATGGATGATATATCTCGGTAAATGACCATTAGAGCACTAAACATTGGACTGCCATTTCTTTGAAGGTTTTACACTAATTCTCACAATCCGTTGTGTACATCCTGTACAACTTTCAAACTCCATCTCTTCCCACACTATTAATTTGTTCACCTTGAATGCGTTCCTCCGGTGTGTAATAGTACGTTAAAGTGGTTATAAAACTCGGTGACTATCCGGGATTGAGGTTGACTCTCTCGACGGGGTTTTGTCGCACCCGGGAAAGTTTTGCTAATAATCGTCCGTCTATTGTTCGGCCTGTAAAACATCATCGCATCCTTCGGCCTCGCCCAGCTTTTACTTGAGAGAATTCACTTTACGGGGTCATGGTCAGCTCTTATCCAATGCTTCCCTCATCTCACCTGTGACGGCGAGGCGGTTCGAAAGTGTCTGACATACTAAGTGACAATTAGCTGAGGACGAAGTAGGTACGTTATTGGCTCAAATAGTAATTTTGGATTAGTTAAGTGATTAGTTACACAACTTCCCAGGAGAGATCTAGATCAGTTACGCACACAAGCACGCAAACAGAGGCCTCGCTTCGCTCGCATTTGCGTGTAGGCCTACCTTACCCCCTATAACGTACCTAATAGGTATGTTATAATATTATTATGAGCCTGCTGAAAGTACCAATGAGCTCTTTGAATAAGTTTTTAAAATTGTTTCCCGGGAAAGGTCCTGCTTCAAACGTTATGAAAATGGGTCCACATTGCGGAAAACCTGTCTCTGTTATTTATGGGGGCCTTTCGAAAAGTATAATATTAAATATTCAAATTTTGAATTCCGAGGCCTGGAGGGGGTACCTACATTACCCAGGCTGCTTAGTCATCTTTTGATTGCCCGAGAGAGATCTCTTTCTTGCATTGTGGAGTTCCTGAAGGCACTGGCCTAGGTCCTATTCTTTTCCAGCTTTACATGAATGATTTGATGAATCTTGGTGTTGATGGTCGAATGTTTGGTTTTGCGGATGACAGCAAAAATTTTTTGGGGTAAAAATTACCGTGATTTGATAAACTCTATAAATTTAAACTTGTTTCGGATGAAGTACTGGTTTGATTTGAATAATTTGTGTTTAAACATTGACAAGACTGCCGTTATTCGATTTTTTATGGGCAATAAACGTTTCCCAGAGCGAGGTGATCTGAAATTTCATTTAAGATTCTCTTGCCTGACCAGTGGTATTGTTGGTGACAGCTATTCCTTGCCATTTCTCGAACATTGTAATATTTGGGTGTTATTATTGATGATCATCTGAGCTATAAGAAACATAATATTATTGAGTCTCTTGTGTTAAGACTGCGTAAATTGTTCCATTTGTTTAAAGATGCTCGTCGTTTCCTTTCTTTACGACAACTTAAATCTATTTACATACAGTGAAATCCCTCTGGGGCGATCACCCGCGGGACCAGCGAATTTGTCCGTTGTAGACGGGTGGCCGCCCCAGAGGGGGTGGTAGGTAAATGAGAAACCACAAAACAGTAATATGACATATATTATCACCCGAATAAATCAATCATCAAGCAATCACTTTAAACACTTCATTCCAACTTACTCTGATTTTAAAAAAGAAGACATTTTGGTTTTTTTTTTTTTTTTTTTTCATTTTTGAAAGACGAAATTCAAAATTCTATCCACATCACTGCCTTCAGGACGTCTATTCCTTGAAATTCTAGATTCGGTGTCCACATGAGAGGGGTTTTATCTTATCGGATCAAGCATCTTGGGGCCAAAAAGTAATGTCCGCGTCCGGTTAATGCGGTGTCGCTCAACGTAGGTTTCCCTATCTTCTCGGCCGGGACCGAGAGTACCTACTGCGTCCGTTAAGAGGGGTGTCCATGGAGAGGGGTTTCACTGTATTACGGATTAGCGTTTTCTGAAACAAAATATGGAATTATTCTTTGGGGTGGGGCGTGCAAGGCTTGCACTGCAAGCCATTCGTAAAGTTCAAATAATGCAAAATAGGATTTTAAGTATAATTTTGAATAAACTCTAGGTTTTCAAAGGCTTTGCTCTACAAACAATTTGATGTTAAAAAAATAACACAGATTTTTAACTTCCAATCTTGCATTCATGTATTTGTCAAAGGAATTGATCCGGGTCATTTGTCATCTTCATCTTGCACTCGTAGTTACATTATCTCTGGAATCATGTACCTCTCTAATCATATCGTATCTCTGCTTTCATATTATGTATTTTATCAAAAAGACGTTGATGTCTATTTGGTTAGTGATGTAGGTATCACGTTTCAAGAAAATATTAGGTAAGTGAAGTTCCTCGATGGGCAATTGTTTACTTTGATTTAGTTATATTTTATTGCCAATGAAAACTGTTCAACATTGAACTATTGCCATGCGAAAAGTTGACTCCGAAATTATTGAGCATCGAGTTCATTCAAAACTCCAGCATCGAGGTAATCATCAAAGAAGGTTATTTGAAAATCGACCTGGGCCGAGTGTTTTGATTCCATTCAGATTTATTATTCAGCGCTTTGGCGGCTACATGCCCAACTATTTGATGCCCACTAAGGCGAGATGTGATGTCACGTGCCCTTCACTTTCAGTCGGCCGTCTTCAACGTTCCATCCAAATCCAACTCCAGTAAATTGCTACGATGTTCCATTTTCACGTTCCGATAAATCTTAACGATCCCATCAGATTTGTCGAAAAGGTAAAGCGCCCTTTCATGGAGGAATAGAGAGGAGAGTTCACTGAATAGGACTTCATGTGCCATATTCGACGGTGGCGCTATCCCTACGGAACGTAGTGAACTACTCATAGTACCTTCAAACCCGACTAGAGTGAGCCACTAGCCCTTCTTACGAAGGAAAACCCCCAAATACCTCACTAAACGGATTCATCTTCCACTGTTGTGCTACTACAATTAAAGGAAAAATTGAAGGAACCATCTCTGAATAACGAATTTCGTTAAATGAAATTGATTGTGTAGTTGTGTACACTGTGAATGCAAACGACACGTCGGAATTCGCAGGGCGCCATCTTCTGGTTCAGTTTTGGTAACTTAACACCTTCAAAGTTCACTACGTCTCGTAGGGGTCGCGCTGCAGTCGCAATCCCCAACGCCGTTCCATCACTTGGTTGGCGTTTTGGGAACGCGGTTTAACACAGAGTGAGCTCTCCTTTCTATTCCTCCATGGCGCCCTTTATTGAAACTATCTGCGCGGCGCTCCCCCACTCCTTCTGAATACAAGCTTCTTCCACTCCCTCCTCCCCATTGATCCTCCTCTGCCGACCTCCCCATTCACCAGGTGAAGCCAGTCAAGGGGGACGGAAGTGGGGAGTAGACCTACGGGTGCTGACGAGACGGAGCTCGCTTGGAGAATAAGATAAGCTCTGTACAGGTACAAAGTGGGTGGAGCTTATCTTATTCTCCAAGCGAGCTCCGTCTCGTCAGCGCCCTCCTAAATGTGTTTTCTTAGGGGAATCAATCTCTTTTCCTGTGTTACTAACCAGTATTTTCGATTGCAGCGCCTCTGGTGGACATCGTCAACGGTACGTCGTTTATTGCGATGCGGTCCATTGCTTCTAAACTAGTCCCTCCAGATGAACTGGGTAAGCTCCATTTCAACGCACCTTTATAATATAATATAATAACTTTATTGCGCATAGGATACAAATATCCCTCATAGTGCACAGTTATCAATCAGCAATAGATCCAACAAAATTCCAAGACTCCAACTCTGCCACAAAACCACAATTAATCACAAAGTTCGAGAAAAACAAAAATAATAATAGTAACAATCAGTTACATAAATAAATAGCTCAATTACATATTGAATGAATGATAGGAAAAATAATCAGTTAAATAAATAAACAATACAATTACGCATTGGACGAATGATAGGGATGAGGCAAAAGAGAAAAAAAAATCAGGAAAAATAATAGGTTGAGGGATGAAGAGGGGGGAGGAAATGAAAGGAAGTAGAAATGAGAAGTCGGGAATGAACGGAATTTGAAATGAGTGAAGCAGTGTATATTTTATTTGTGTAGTTTATCTTTATCTATATAGGTAGTTATAATAACTATAATTACGTATTTAATACCTATACAAATAATTTGTATAGGTATTTATTTGTTTAGTTTATCTTTATCTATATAGTTATAATAACTATAATTACGTATTTAATACCTATACAAATAATTTGTATAGGTATTAAATACGTAATTGTTGTAGGTACCTAATTTGCACGTAATGATGATCATTGCATAAAATTATGGTTATTCGTATTATGATGCACAACATTCCTATATTTATATCATTAATATTGTCGTATATTACACTATTTGGGATCTGTCCATGATTACGCCGCTGGGGGGCGCCGCTTATGTTTGGAGGGGCAAGCATTGTAGACCAGGTTAGCTTTCCCGGGTTCAATACTAGAGTTATGGGATGGTCAAGATGTTTAATCTTATGAAAGCTGGCTTACAATCCTGTTGGTACTTCAGCCCAGCGACCACTCGTACAGCCCTGCGTTGGCATGCGAAAATTGCGGCAGCCGACGCGGCATGACCCCAACAGAGGATGGCATAAGTTGCACGACTCATAAAAGCAGCATGGAATGCTGCTACGACTGCAGTTTTAGGTAGCTTCTCCTGTAACCTACGCAGGAGGAAAACAATAGAATTTAACGGTTCTCACCGTGTTGGTTCCAGTTCAGCTTTGGATCCACCAATACTCCCAGAAATCTAACGCTTGGGGGGGTTTTCGACCAAGGATGACAAGTCTCGCAACCCAAAGTAAAGAGTCTCAGTTTTCGTCTCGTTTTAACAGAGAGTCCATTTCTAGCGAACCACCCCGATATCTCTCTTTTAGACCCTTCGTTTGTCAGAGTCAGTGACGCAAGAGATGCGTTTTTCGTCAGGACCGAAGTGTCGTCCGCAAACAGAAGGGTCTCAAGAGGATGTAGGCCTGATGGCAAATCATTTATGAAAATTAGGAAAAGTGTGGGACCCAAAACTGAACCCTGAGGTACACCATACCTGACTGGCAAGAAACTTGATAAAGAATTTCTATGATGAACAGCCTGACTTCTACCTGTGAGATAGCTTGAGATGAGCGATAAAGCCCCGTCCGAAAAATGATATTTTGCTAACTTGTCGATAAGGAGCTGGTGTGGAATGCAGTCAAAACACTTGGCTACGTCTGCAAAAGTAGCTGAGGCATATTCCGCACATTCAAAGGAATTCGATACAAATTCGTCCAACCTCAGAATGGCCTGCTTTGTAGACCTTCCCCGCCTAACCCCAAATTGATCGTTCGAAAATAGACTATTCATTTCAAAGAACCTCGTGACGTCACGCTTTATTCCTTTCTCAAAAACTTTTGCTAGAATTGGGAGCTTTGATATTGGTCTATGATTAGAAAGAAGGTTCTTGTCTCCCTTTTTGAAAAGAGGAATCACTTCAGCAACCTTGAGTACCGAAGGAAAGTGGCGTAGCAAAATCGATTCATTAATAAGGTGCGTTAAGGGATACACCAGCGCAAGAGCTCCCTGTTTTATCATTTTCGTGGACAGACCATAAACGTCAAATCCATTAGTGTTTTTCAACTCAGAGATCAAGCGTATGACATCATGAGGCTCAAGATAAGAAAATGTAAATGCATCATGAATGGGAACAGCAAACGTTTCCAATGGATCTTCATTGCTAGGGGGTAAATTATTTACGATAGATTCGGCCACATTTACAAAGTATGTGTTAAAATATTCTGCAGAGAAATGAGGAGATACTGAATTAGAGTATCTATCGATTTCTCTATTTTGATTGATTTCGTTCCACATAATTTTCACTGGATTCTTAGATGAGAAAATTTTCCGTTCACTATCTTTGGATCTTGCATCTTTAATCATGGTTTTGTACTCATTTCTACGTTTCAAAAATTCAGCTTTGTTCCGAGGGTCATCAGAAGACTTCCAACGGTCGTAGAGAGATTGAAGATCACTCTTCACTCTAGAGAAGTCTTCCGTATACCAAGAGTAATGATGATTTGAGGTATTCACAGCCTTGAAAGATTTTTTAGGAAAAACTACATAGGAGACCTAAGACAAATTTGAGATAATTTCAAAAAAGTGATGCCAGCGAATGTCAATCGGCATGTCCGATTGATACACGAAATCCCAATTCGTTAAAAACAAAATTTGTTTTTAACGAATTGGGATTTCGTGTATCAATCGGAAGAAACTTGAATCATTCGAATTTTATTTAATAAAATTCGAATGATTCAAGTTTCTTCTGGGTGATAGGTCGGGAAATAAAAACAGATGGCTCTTTATGAGACATTTCCACTGTAAAATTGCAAAATACAGCAGGTGATCAGAAAAGAAGACATCATCCACCAGGATGTTGGCTTTGTACTTCGGCAAAAAATTTCCGAAGTCATTATCAATGCTTCGACGGTACCAACCGTGTAGGTGTTTTATTTTGCGGGTGGAACTTGAAAGAACCGAAAAGACCGGTAAGCACTCTGTATTGAGGCATATCTTCGATGGCACAAAGTTAAAATCACCCATGGGTGATGGTTATGGGTGAGATGGTTATTATCTTGCAAGATAATAACCATCTTCATTCGAAAAACAAGTTGAAGCATAGAGTTTAGAATATATAACAATTGTTGAAAATCCCCACTAGGCGAATGGTAGATCGAAATAATAACTAAGTTACCATCATCAACTTTTGCTGCTGCAATATCACAATCACGTGCCACAGACAGCGCATTGATATGATCCAGAATAGAAAATTTGATTTGCTTATTAAAAAACAACTCTGTTCCCCCATGTTCCTTTGAGGGCATGCAAAATGAAGGCCCCACATTGAAATGTGATATTTTCAAAAATGTCTACTCAGATGAGTCCAACCAATGTTCATTTATGCAAATTACATCCATTTGAGAGTCCGGAGAGGCAAGGTATGAATCCAGAAAACCTGTCTGGACCTTAATGTTCAGGTGGAGCAAAGAAAAAACCCGTTCCGTTGCAGAGGGGGTGGTGTGGGGTAAGCACTCTTGATGAGCGTGAGCTCCGTTCTCTAAAGGATCCTCTTGCAGCACATTTTGATTTACTCGGCTAGACGCATGTTGAGGGTGTACAATGTACACTGTACATCCGCACTGAATTGGCGTCAGAGTGGAATAGAAATATCCCCTTCAGACCCAACTAAGGGAATCGATGTGTTCAGGGTTTTAGTGGAGGGGATACTTTTGACAATTTTTTTGCAAAGGGTTAGTCTGAACTTGTCGGTGTAAAAAGGGTCTATTTTCTTGGAAGAGATTGAGCTAAAGTCGATATTATCCAGTTTAATAACCTCTACCGAATTAAATTTATTTGTCAATAAGGACAGGAATTTGTTTAAGCGATGAATTTCAAGATTTACACACGATAGAGGTGGCAGAAGATAATTATATATAATTATGGGACCATATCATATATGGGATTATATCATATATGGGACCTTCAGGTGTTCGCCATCTAGCGACTGTGCAGGGATCCGCGTCCAGCTTAGCTTATCCGTGTGTGGGGCTCCACAATCAATTAATTGATTCTCCACCGCACAAATTAAAATATCACTTTGTATTTTTTGTTGCAGGGAAAATCAATTCAGTATTCGGTCTCGCTGAAGCCATAGTTCCTGTAATTTACGGTCCGATGTACAGTGCGATTTACCGAGCGACGATGCACACCTGCCCAGGCGCTTTCTTCCTCATCGGAGGAGCCCTGACGGCCCCAGCAGTGTTCATATTCCTGTAAGTACTCGAATTTCGCAACAGGGAAGAACGCAAATTCTCGTCGATTCCCACCGCGGAAGACAAGAGAAGGGCACAAATTGATAATTGGAGGAGTTGTAGGTCGTCTGGGTTTAGCCGTTGTTGTAGCGAGGGCGACCGGATTGGCCGATTCGGAATGGACGTCAGGACGGCGGACCAGTTTATAACTCCCCCCCCCCCCCATCATCCGTTTGGTCTTTCTCACCCATCAATCACCAGTACGCCAACGTTTTGCGAAAATAGCGTTTACCCTTTCAGTAGTCTTTTCTACTGAGCCGAAAAATTTCAAACTTCATTTTCAATTAGTCTATAGATGTTATGCTCAAAATTTGGTGAATTTTGGTTCCCTCTTTCGAAAGTTATGGCGCGTTCCCGTATGAGAAAACGCTGAAAATTGTACACAAGGTTTTATCATTCTTTGATAAAATCTTATAGATTATAATATTATTATGTTATAGATTAATTGAGAAAAAATTAATTCTGCATCATTAAGAAAATATTTTTGGAGAAAAAAATGAACAAAAACTTCTCTGTACAATGTTTGGACTGATGGGGGACCTCCAAAATTACTCCGAAAACCTCCAAAAGCCCTCGTAATGTAGCCCCATTTTAGTCCCATGAGTTTGGGCGTCGGGCTGAAAATCTTGTGGGCACAACTAGATGGTAAACCGGATATTTTTTCGAAATTTCAGAATTTAAAAAAAAACCTACTGCCTTAACGGCGGATGGACATTTTGTTTTTGGGACACCTTGAAACGTATCATGGCGGATGGAAACAGGAATAATTCATAATTATTATGAAAGATTACGTCCATTGAATGTCTTCCTTCTTGGGCGATGCATTCATGAAATCGGTCCTTCACATTTCGCATAGGTCGCTCTCTCAAGCATATCGGTCGGGGTTGATCGAATTTCCGTCTCAATTGAAGACTTTTAACTCTTGAAGGTTTATTGGTGTAACTCTGACTTTTAAATGGCCCCAACTGTCTGCACTAATTTCCCTAAGGTGTTGATTATTTCATACTCTTTTACTTGGGAAAGTTTTTTTCCGTGGAGACGTTTTGGGTGGGGAAGTATTTTCCTTCTTGAGTCATCAATCCGAAGAATGGTTGGTGATGGCAGTTTTCCAGGCTTCACGATTCTGGGCGAGTCTCTTCATCTCGACGAAGCTTCCACACCCCACATCCTTCACTATTTGCTCGATGAGCTCCCGATACGCTCTCCCCCTCCACCGCCCTCTCCAATATTGTCCCAAGCATGGCATTTCTCAGCAGGTGACCCAACCGTACATCCCTCCTTCTTCTAATCGTGCGCATTAAGCAAGGCTCGACTTCTTTCATTCTCCTAAACACCTCTTCATTCGTCACTCTGTCAGCCCATGAGATCTTTTAAAAGCTAAATTAGCTTCCTTCGGTCACACCATATTTCAAAAGCTGCAATCTGTTTCCTCGCTCTTTCTCCTATCGTCCAAGTCTCGCTTCCGTAGAGCAATACACTCCAAACAAACTTTTCAACACCCTTTTCCTTAGCTGCGTGGACACGTTGTTCGAGGTCAGAGGGTGTGTTTCTTGTTGAAGGCAGTTTTTGCTTGATTTATGCGGCTTACTATGTCGGAGTACAACCTTCCATCAGATGTAATTCCACTACCAAGATATCTAAATGCGTCCACGCTTGCGATTTATTCATTTCCTAGTTTGCAGTTAGCGCAAGTGCCGTCTCTGCTGACGACGAGGACCTTGGTTTTCGATCTGTTTATTTCCATGTTGTACTTTTTGAAGGTGGAGTCCATCTCTTTCAACATAGCTGTCAGATGCTGCTCTGACTCAGCCAAAACTGCAATGTCGTGTGCAAAAAGAAGGTACTGTATCCTGTCACCCTGGGTTCGAACCCCTCCAATGAGTTCCAGTCGTTCAACCACTCTGGATGTATCCTTTAAAACGAACGGGTGATACTGTGCAGCCCTGAAGTACTCCTTGTTTTATCGCAGCTTCCTCCAGGTGGTCTCCTCTTTGTATAGGCCGTAGATAACTCGTCTGCCTTTATATTTCATTCCCACTTTCTTCATCATCTCGAAAAGCTCTTTCCAGTCAACCTTGTCAGGTTTGCTTCAACCCCTCATTTTTGATGCATGGGGAACCAAGCTTAGAATACGGTGTTGTTCTCACTTTTTGGCATTTGCTTTCTTGGGAGAGGTACAACCACGCATTTCTGGTACCTAATCCTGTGGAAGACATTCTGTTTCGTAGATATCGCAGACCAAGTTATACCTACAGCTCTTTTGTACTTCCTGTCCCGCATTTTTCATGAGCTCCCCTGGCAGGTTATCTATCCCAGGCGCTTTCTTCTCCTTTAGAATACCAAGGGAATTTTCAAACTCTTCCCGAAGAATCGGGTCACCCAAGTTTTCTTGCTCAACGTCGTTCTCATTTTGGTTTATTATTCTCGGAATAACACACCTATGTTTTCGCGACAGAGGTCGACGACTCCGCTCGGCCTCAAAATTTGTCATTATCCGTTTCAAGAGCTCTAGATTCCAAAACCGAAATGTCCGTCCGCCGTTTGACAAAATACTCGGTTTGCCATCTAGTTGTGCCCGCAAGGTTTTCAGCCCGATCGCCCAAACCCGTGGGGTGCTATGGGGCTAAAATGGGGCTACGGGAGGGTTTTTTTAAGGCTTTTGGCTACGAGTTTTTTGGAATCGAGTTAGGTGTCGTTTTCGAAGTATTTTTGGACGTAGAATCCATTTTTGGGGATCCCGGAACGATCCGATTTCACTGCTGCGATCTATAGGGCTTTCATGGGGCTACAAATGAGATTTTTGATGGATCCCAGATTCTTCTGAAGGTCAAATATTTTTCAAGTAAAAACAAAATTTTGAAAGAAACATTTTTGAAAAAAAAATCCAAAAAAAAATATTTTTTTTTTAATAAGTATAAAAATCAACAACAAAATTTTTTACTTAGGTAATTTTTTTTTTATTGTCAGAACTAAATTTCCGCAGAAGTAACCTATATCAAAGAATAATAAACCCCTGTGTAAAATTTGCAGCGGTTTTTATTTATTTATTTTTTTTTCTTGTTGACTGAATTAATTTTTGCACAAGTAACGTATCTCAGAGAATAATAAACCCTTGTATAAAATTTGCAGCGTTTTTCCCTCAGCTATAAGTTCCTCCACTTCTTTGCTGCTGTCATTCAAGAATGCTTCCCTTAAGGACACTAGTGTATATGCCTATTAAAATGCTTAATTATGGTTTTTACAAAATTTTATTGCAATAACTGACGTCGAATTCGGGTTCTACGCCCCGAATAACATAAGTGTACCAAGTTTTATTGAAATACTTCGATGAAAAGGGGTTTTAGCCGCTTTTGGGGGGTTTTGCACCACCGTGCGACATCGGCCCGACGAACCTACGCGAGCTTCATGGAGAGATGTCCTTGTTTTGATCCTCGATGCCAACAGAGATAATCCGCGGCTCTGGGTATGTCCCCCAGCATTCATGCAATACCTGTACCATTATGAACACAAACCACTGGCGGCAGTACACCCAATTTTTTCCACCGGAATCGGACTCATCTTTCGTCACAATCAAAACTTCCGGGCTGTCAAAACCGTCCTGATACGCGCGGTAAATAATTATCATTACGTCAGAGTCGCCCAAATTGCCCGTCGTGTGTTGTTGTCCGTTCTCACGATCAAATTAGGTTTATTGTTTGGAATAGGAGAGAATGGAGAATTATTATCGCGGGAGTATTTAACCTTCGTAGCCCCTCCGGTACTGTCGACCACTTTTAGCTGATGTTAGCCTTCTAATGACTCCGTACGCGGGTTTTCCACGATTACATTAATTTTCCTCTTGCACAAACCTCTCAATTGTTTCCGCACATTATGCGATTTTTTTCAAGTTAGTCTCTCACGATGGTTGAAACACCACAAATTGGATAATATAACATTATATCTAATTTTTACACAAAATACCTATAACGACATTTTTTTGTGTGAAAATTTCTCCGTCTAGTAACTGAGGCGCCACACATTGGGGCAGAATCCGAAAAACCCCATAAATCGAAGTGCGGATTTGCGGGGAACGAAATACGGCAGTTGATTCTTGAAGTGATGCAGATCTCAGCACGGAAGTGTCAGAGGTTTTACCTGCAGATTGAAAGGATCACGCGAGTTCAAACATGAGCGTTTTCGTATGTATACATATGAAAGTATAGGACCTACCTACCAAAGTATGTATAAAAGAAGGTATACCTTATTTTCCGTCTCGGGAAGTTCAAAATTAAAATAGTTGTCAGTGCTTGTGGAACCTTCGACGGTTCATGCCGCAATTTTGGTTTATTATTCATGGATTAAGGCTAAATGTCCCCCAACATTGGTGAGATTTTTTTCAACAGATCGCAGCACCTATGGGGTGAAATTTACTTCCGTGATTAAGCCTAATAAATGGCTGCGACTTTTTTCACTTTTCTTTCTGATTATGTCTCAGGATAGCTATACCTTTGGCTATAATTATGTTTGGGGCTGGTAGGATGCTATTAATTAGGTTTTTCAATTTCTATTTTTTAAACTATCAGTTTTTTCGGAAAACGGAGATTCCACAGTGATTGTATGCACCTTGAGCAAGACAAAGATGCATCAAATCTAATTAAATTACATCTCCAAATGAATCAAATCAGTGGTAATGAGAAATCAATCCCTGTCAATCAACATAGCTGGGTCGGAGCCTTTTCACATTGGCGTCTAACACAAGGGTTGTCAAACTTCCGAACACCAAACCCTCAAATCTTCAGTTTTGTACCTGGGTGAACCCCTCTCCAACTTGGTTATGAAGGTCTCTAAGGCTATGAAGTACGATACAGATTCAGATTTTTTCTTTTTTTTTTTTTTTACGAATTACCTACTGCCCAGAAGATAAAAAGCTCTTCTTCTTCAGGTGTGAGAGAGGGTTCAATAAATGGACCTTTGGGCTTCAATCTTTACGTCAATGCGCAGGTCTTTCAGAGGGTCTCAGTTTCGCTTATTCCAGTACGCCGACCACAGCTCCCTCGTGGTTTGAGCAGGCTCATGGGAGGAGATCGATGCGGAGGCAGCAAGGGCGAGCGCGGAACTGGAAATATGTTCATTAAGGAATGACTGAGGAGATTTATGACCTGCTTCCTCATGCAGTGTTTATATTTTTGGGGAGGGGAGGAGTTATTAAATTCAAACTGAAATTGAAATCCAAGTTATGAATTTATAAGTTATTTCTAGAAATCAGAAGCGGAAGGCCGAAAAAATTTATTGGGCCCCAGGTGGGACTCGAACCCACAACCTCTGCATTACTAGTGCAACGCTCTACCAACTAAGCCACCAGGGCACTAGCTATGGAAAGAGCATTGGAGATTGAAGGCTCAAACTGTCCCCTGCCCCCAATACTCTACTGGCTTTACATCAGATCAAGGTTCAGAGGGGGATAAATAAGCAACAATAAGATAAGGCCGAATCAGGGCAGGGGACAGTTTGAGCCTTCAATCTCCAATGCTCTTTCCATAGCTAGTGCCCTGGTGGCTTAGTTGGTAGAGCGTTGCACTAGTAATGCAGAGGTTGTGGGTTCGAGTCCCACCTGGGGCCCAATACATTTTTTCGGCCTTCCCCTTCTGATTTCTTGAAATAACTTATAAATTCATAACTTGGATTTCAATTTCAGTTTGAATTTAATAACTCCTCCTCCCCCCCCCCCCCCCCCCAAAAAAAGGAAATATGTTGCCAAACAAAGAGATTAAAAACGCTGCAAATTTTACACAAGGGTTTATTATTCTTTGATATACGTTACTTGTGCAGAAATTTAATTCTGTCAATGAAAAAATTAAAAAAAATTTTTTTTTTGATTTTTATCTAAAAAAAATTTTTTTTTGGTTTTTTTTTCCAAAATTCCGTATTTTTTACTCGAAAAATATTTAACATCCTGGGATCCTTCAAAAATCCCATTTTTAGCCCCACGAATGCCCTAAACATCGCCCCAGTGAAATCGGATCGTTCCGGGACCCCAAAAAATGGATTCTACGTCCAAAAATACTTCGAAAACGACACCTAACTCGATCCCATAGCTAAAAGCCTTCAAAAAAACCCTCCCGTAGCCCCATTATAGCCCCATAGCGCCCCACGGGTTTGGGCGATCGGACTGAAAACCTTGCGGGCACAACTAGATGGTAAACCAAGTATTTTGTCGAAATTTCAGATTTTTAAAAAAATTCCTACTGCCCAAAACGGCCTGGACGGCGGACGGAGTACGGCGTAGGGCGTACGGCGGACGGACATTTCGGATTTAGAATGTAGACCACTTGAAACGGATAATGTCAAATTTTGAGCCTGATCGGAGTCGTCGACCTCCGTCGCGAAAACATAGGTGTATTATTCCAAGAATAATAAACCAAAATGAACACCTCAAAAACCCAGATCCTCAAACTTAGGCTAGGCTCAGATGATGGAGAACTCTTGAAATTGCTGGGCCTTAATATTATATTAAGGCCCAGCAATTTCAAGAGTTATAATAGCAATTTCAAGAGCTATAATAGCTGGGAACTTTTCTTGGTCGAAACACGTTGACGAGGTATGTTCCATGCTGTTAAGAAACTCTAAATCAGTGCTGCTGAACTTTATTACGCCCAAGTGGAGTTGCATGTCTGGTACGGATTGATTGTGTGGGGCAATTCTACCAGCGCGGTGAATGTACTGCGGAAGCAGAAATCTGCTCTCCGCATTTTATGTGGATATGAGCAGCGCACGAGCTGTAGACCATATTTCAAGCACTTACAAATTATGACCGTCTACGCAATATACGAGATGGATATGATAGCCGCAGTCAAGACCGACCTGGACCATTTTCCGCACCCTACTCACCATTACGGTACGAGGCACCGACACGATCCGTCTACCATGAAGCATAGGTTGGTCTCGACTACATTGGGGTGAGTCTGTTTGATCGTCTACCCCAGTCCGTTCGAGACCTTCCGCCTCCAACGATCAAAAAGAAGTTACGGCATCACTTGTCCCAGAAACCTCCATACTCACTCGTGGAAGTGGAAGACACGCTCAGTTCAATTGAGAATTGAAGTCTCATTAAAAGTAAAACCTGTTGACAATGTAAAACCCTTATTTGGGTGACTTACAAATAAAGTATGATTTGATTTGATTTGCCCTCCTTCGAGTTTCATATTCACTGGTGCAACCCTCCGTTACTCGTTGAGTGAAGGTCCATTCCCGGGACAGGGACTTAATGAAAGCAGTACAGCTTGCTTCAGGACTCTTCTAAAGAAGTAGTAGCTTCCGAAGGTTTCATGGTATTGTCGACCCACCCCTGTACCTTGTTCTTGACAAACTCAGCTGTTGAAGATGGGTCTCCTATGGAGGAAGGAAGGGAAGTTTCACTTCATAGGGTGTGGTGGGCATGAAAGTATCGCTACCTGGGCGCGTATTCTTTGTCACCAGTACGTGCTTTGTGGTTCAGAAGTTCTCCGCATTTGCAGTTCGCGAATATTTGGGGAATAAAGCCTGCTCCCTCCAGACGCTGCTTCCCCACTACTCCCAGAGATGGATCGTTTGAAGTTCATTTACTCTCTGTAAAAATAGTAGCAACAGATGGGAGTAACCTGGCGCGATCTGTGGACGTAAAGGCAAACTCCTTAGACCTTATTAATACCGAGGATATTCCCAGAGGTGTCGCTAGCGGTCGAATGGGGGTGGGGGGATTGAAAAGGAGAAGAGCTTTTGACATGTCTTGAAACGCAGAGTGTAGCTTCCTTTCCTTTTTCCATGGTGACCTCCAAGGAATCGTTGTGAGTGAACCACCTTCAGATTAAATCAAGACAGATTTTGTCCCCTCAAACAGGGCACGAGCTGCTTCCTCGAGTCCAGGCTTGACAACGCGGTAGCTCTTGGCAAATAATTATTATTTTTAATTTATTAGAATTGATTTATAGCATTTAGGGCCGGTTTTTGAAACCATAGTTAACTCTGACGGCCGTAAAAGACGACTCTGACGGCTGTAAAACGGAAAAAGCGTTTTTTGAACCTTAGTTACCGTTTTACGGGCCGCTATTTTTACGAAACGGTAACCACAGCAGGACCCTGGGGTCAAATTTTTACGGAGCCGTGACCACCGCTTTCATTGGTTGACGAGGAACAACTGACTGACGAGACGGTCCGCCGCGGACTCCGCGGCGCGGAGGGTGCGGAGTGGTAGAAAGAGATGGAGATAATTGTTTACTTTTTTCGCTCAAATAACGCTCAAAATAATGACATGTTGAAGGCAGAAGAAGCGGGAAATGTGAACTCCTTCCTCACAAATGAGTTGTCAAAACCCGCAATGACGAAAAAATTTCACCTAGGGAAAATATTCAAGGCGCCAAAATTTTAGCGGCGTGGTCAGCTGTCGGAACGCTGACTATGGTTCTAAAAACGCCGACAAAATAGCGGCTGTAAAATCGCGTTTGACGGTGGTCACCAAACCACTCGTTTGCGGTGATTTGACTATGGTTTCAAAAACCGGCCCTTATACACCGCGTATCAAGCATTTTGTCGTAAATGAGATTTCTACTTTAATCAGTTCAAATTTGTGAGACTCGTATTGTTAGAGGTTGTTATGTGCACGACGAGCGCTAAAATCGCTCATCTGTGAACACCGCCAAATACCTACTTGGGTCGAAAGAAAACAAATGAAACAGGGTAATTAATGAACGGTAACAAACTGCGTATGATTAGAAATGAAGTCAGTGGAGCAGAAGGGATCGACAAACACTGCAACGAATTAGAAGATAACATGTATTTCATCTCTCCCGAACAGTTGTAAAATGTTTGATAGAATTAATGGTATTTTGTTTGGGGTATAATATCTTACAGCACTTTAAACTAGATAATTTATAATATTAAGCTAGTAATATTATTACCATCATTTATTTTATTGTTATTTGATAATTTTTATGCCATTGCTTTGGGGTCCTTCAAGCTGCCCACCGTTGGAGGTACATAACATTTTCAATCAATAAACTTCGGATTTATCCCGTTTCAGGTGGATGTACACCGAACATAGGAAGGACTTGGCGAGGTCGGCTGAGGAGAAGTGCGACGACCCAGAAAAACCTGCAAATCCGGACGAGAAAATCCCCGAAACGAAGACCAACGGAATTCCGACGAGCTACGAAAACGAAGCCTTCGAACAAGAGACGATTCAAAGCAAATTGTGATGAAGCGAGCCGATCAATCGTGAGGACTAATCATTTCGGGTCGGCACCGAAACGTAATGTTAACCAAAATGATTCGCGTGAGGTGCGATACGTCATCTGGCTGTCTTACAACTGTCTTGTGCATTCTATTGACGAACCAGCGCTCCACCAGGTGTCATACGATAGATTGGAGCCTTCACTACGTAAATTTGGTTATTTAAAACTCCTCTACAATGTTAGTGGTCTTCAAACGGGCACATAAAGACCATTCAGGGGGCAAGTGACAAGCCAAAAGAAAAGAGACTGTCGCATATTTGTTAACCTAGTCTGCGTGAATTCCATTTTTTCTGGTTTGCTGACAGTTGCCTCCTGTGAGCAAAATGGGCTCCTTGTAAAGATCGGAATTTCTCATATTCGGATTTAGCGTCTTTTAAATCCCCCTGGTACATATTTTCACTTCGACAATCCTTGTAGTTACGAGAATAGTCTGAAAACGCCAAAAAGTTGACTCAGAATGGTTCAAAAAAGTGATCAAACTGTTCCAAAAATAGAAAGAAGGCCAGTTTAAAGAAATTTAGGTCCGGAGGGCTCTGCGGAGCAAGGGGGTGGACGAAGAACGGATGGGGGGGGGGGGCGAACTAGTGTCGAAGGGCCTCCCTCCCAACCGCCCCATTGAAGGATTGTATAGCTCTTGCCACATCCCCCGACTTAATCTTTCGCGTCGCGGAGCTCAAAATACGCCGCCCATGGGGGGGGGGGGGGGGGGGGGTTGCGCCAGGAAACCCAGTCATTGGAGGACTGTATTTAATAGAGTCCGATAGTTTAATGAGTGATGATTAGTGAGCCTTCAAATGTCTCCTCTTATATTGTATATTCTTCAATATAGTTTTCCCATTCATTTTTCATGCTGAATCCAAATACGAAATTGGAATTCCATAAGATCGTCATCCTGTATTTCTTTAAGAAAAACTCTTCATTACTGAAAAGCGGGATGAAGGGGTCTGAGATGGGTTGGCTGGCTTCAGCCAGCAGGGGGTGGCCCCTAGTCCTCTTTTAAAACCTTCAACCTTTTTCCAGGGTCAATAATCAAGATTACTGATAAGTTTCTTCAGCATTGACTCCAACGTACTTACCCAGCTTCCTACCAGAAAAACAGTGCTACCATGTCTGAGACAGTATGAGAAACGCGTAAATATGGTGAGTTGTTCGTTCCGAGGAAATTTCGGCTGCAGCTCTCAAATGCGGCGGAAACCTTGCTAGTTCTCCTACGTAATTCTCGACCGAAGTAATCCGCATACTTCCTGATCTTGGCGTTTTCGGGGAGAGACTGCATGAGGTCTTCAACAAACGCCTCGCCAACTTCTCGAGGATCCAAAAAGGACTGGCTAAAAGTCAATCGAAGTCAGCGGATTTCACCGTCTTTTCTGTAGGTCCCCGTCAGTCCCACCTTTTGGATTCGTCTCCCCCAACACTAAATAAAATTGGATGGGCATCCATGTGTGTGTTATCAATCTTGACAATAACGTTTTCCGACGACAGAATCTGTTAGCTTTCTATTACACGATTTCTGCTCACATTTCCACTTATAGGCGTCAAGAGTCTTCAAATAGTCACTTTTATAAAACTTTAATCCATTCGCAACTGACAACTCTTGACCACGTTGATAAAACATAACATTTATGAACCAGGTACATTTTGCCTATGCATAATAAACCTTTTTCGTGACGATAGCGTCGTTAGCGTGGTTCTCTGTGTCAAGCTGTCAAGTTGTGAGTTGTTTGCAGTGTCAAACCGACTAGTTAATATTGTTAGAGTTTTTTCATTCTACAAAAGAGCTTACACGCGGGAACTTTGAAGGATTATGGGCATGTGATCGAGCGAGGTGTCGTTGCAGAAATTATTTTGAACGAAGGATCGGATTCATTGGGATTTCAGACTCGTTCGATCATACTGAAGGGCTCTGAGAGGCTTGTAAGGGGGTCCGAGTGGGGTGTTGAAGGGATTTGGCCAAGAAGTCGCGTGTGGTTTTCGATGTAAATGTGGAAGTAAATTCGGTTTATGGGGGTTTCAGACGAGTCAAATTATACCATGGGGTTCAGTTTGACTTGAAACAAGCTATAAGTGGGGGGTTTTGATTGGTTTTGTCCAGGAGTTTCAGTGTGGTGTCATTTCCGAATTAGTGGTGGCCGCGAATTCGTCTTATAAGGGTTGCAAATCTGTCCGATCTTACCATTGGGTTCTGTTTGACTTCAAACGTGCATTTTTCGAAGGAACAGTAGTATGGCAGAGCTAAAAATAAATAAATAAAAATATTAAGAAAACACGTCTTCTGAACCCTCATACACCCTGAACACACATCTGCTTCAGCTTGGCGGTTCAGGGAGCAGGGGTACTGATTCCTTTATCGCTGTAACAGTTTATTTTATTCGCCAATTCAAATTGAAATCTGTTTTATTATCGTTTGATGAATTACCTGATTCCCACACAAGTTTTGGCTGCCGCTATTAGGAAAATCACTGACCCCTGATAAAATTTTGGTTTGTGCTACCGACAACGCTTCCAACAATGTGGGCGGTGTGTAATAGAGATGGGGAGCGATTCTTTTCAGGGAGTTCGTTCACCAAATCGCTCCCTTCGGGAAGCAATAGTTCAGGGAATGACTCATCGTTCAATGAACCAGGAAGGGGTTTTGTCCTGGTCTCTTTTATGAACTCTGTGGGTTCGTCATACCGCAACAGGTAAAAAACTTCGAGGGCCGAGCGCTATCCCTAGCTCTCACAATGGAGGGTATATAGTTTGGCCCTTTCTAGCATGCTGCTCTGTTAGGATAATGATTGGGCCCAAGGGCGACAGGCGATTGCTCCCCGTCTGGTTGTTATTTCCTGACCAGTGTTTGGACAGTTTTGGGTCCCCATCAAATGGATTTTACTTCGAAAATCGCTTGGAAAACGAAACCACATTCAACCTTTAGGCTTCCTTCAAAAGCCCCCTTGGTCTCTATTGAGTGGGGGTAGGAACCCGGAAAATCAGGACTGAATCTAGGAAGTCAATACCTACCCACAGATCAATGATAGACTCTGAAAAAGCTAACCTGGCTCTTCAATCTAGGAATGGATGGTGGCATACCAGTGGGACGTCTCCCTCTCTGCCAACACCAGGCAACTGCCACGATCACTATCCTCTTGGTCACTAGTCTGTGCTTGGCTGATAGTAGAATCAAGGAACGCTCAGGCTCGCAAAAGAGTTCCTCTCGCGTCATCTCACCACTAAATACCTCCTTCCTCAACTGATCCGCTGCACTATCTTATAGTCCAGACATACTTAACTGATAACGTTATCAGGGAGAATCGCCATACTGCGAGGAATCACCGAAAGTTGCAGGGGAGAAGTTGACAAACCAGGATCAACTGCCGAAATTTACAGGGGGATCAATTGCCATGTTTTCCCAGCAGGCGGGAGTAATCGCCGGATCCCTGGGGCTCATGACATTTTTGCCGAATACCTGCGTGGGCAACGGGGACTTGGTTAGGGAGTTAGAGCTATAAAATGAGAATCTAGTTGTATTCCGCTGCATTGTACAGCTCAGCAGAACATGACCGTTTTTTTACTCGTCGACAATAACAATTATTGTAACCTGCAATGAGATCCTTGAATGATTTAAAAAAAATATTTTCCTGGGAAGTTCGTGCTTCAAAAGTTACAAATATAGGTCCACGTAGCAGAAAACCCTATTCTTTTCTCTATTATTTATGGGTCCTTCGGAAAAATATAATATTTGAATTCCGAGGTCTGGCGGGGGTACATGACGAGGGCGGCTTCGTCATCTTTTGATTGGCCGAGAGATCTCTCTTCCAAAGATCTATGCAAGTTAGCCAACTTTGCTACGCGAAAAGCCGACCCCAAAAATCGGGATTCGAGGTAGTCATAGGAGAAGGTCATTCGAAAATCGAGCATTGACGTTATCCAGAAAGAAAGTTATTCGAAAAACGACCCAGGCCAAGTGTTTTTATTCTGATTCCGTTCAGATTAATTATTCAGCGCTCTGGCGGCCTACTCGATGACCAGCCAGGCGAGGTGACGTCACGTGCCCTCTGCTTTCAGTTAAAAATCTTCAACATTTCTAAAACAGTTCTACAAGTACTTATGCTGATTTTCGAACTAAAAATTTGTGTAGGTAAAGTTTTAAAGCTTTAAAACCCCACCTACACAAAGTTTTAGTTCAAAGCACATGCTGAATCCGAATATGATGATAGAAATGATGAATACCGACCTCTTCAAGGAGCCCATTATTGAAGATTGAAAATCTACGTTGTCCAAAAGTCGCGGCGCGCGACCAAAAGTGGTCGGAAATGAAGAAACTATAAAGGTCGGGACTGGTATTTTAGGAGTTACGGCGGAAAACAAACCCCATTAGCAGGCCATACACCAGGCGGTTTTTTTTTTTTTTTTTTTTTTTTTTTCGCGGAAACCCGATACTTCAACCATGCGGGTTTCCAAGAAAAAACTAGCGCGTCGACAAAACTGGCAGGTGTAGGTATGGCCTCCCATATTGGTCCAAAATGAGCGAGAAGAGACGATTTTTGATAGAGGGGGGAATGTGACTGGTATGTTAGGAGTTATTGACGGCGATACGAGTTATTGACCGAGTTGGGGGTAGCGAAGGAGTGAGACAGTCCAAAGGAGTCGCTCTTTCTCGGGAGTGAGCGAATCCAGTCCCAGTCCTCATAGGGAGCGGACTTCACCTATCAATACTGTGTAAGGCCATCTCAAATGGAATCGTTTTGGTTGTTTCGCCCACACTCTCAACTTGATTGTTCCATTTGAGGTGAATTTTATACAGCGAATAAGCTGGCAATACTGCAGTTAGCCGATGACCAGAATCCAAATCTTGGATGTACATAAAAATTATTTTCTCGTTTGAGCAGTGAAACCCGTTTGAGCACTACTTGTTGGTTGCTTCAGAGAAAAATTCACTGCGAAAATTTACATTATGAACGGTTGGTTGTAAATTGCTAGAGTGGTGGCTCTTACAGGCTACTCGTATCATCGGTCACTTTGAAAAATGTATTAGAAATTACCATTTTTTATTGTAAATATGTAAATAGGCACATATTATGAAACTATTTTTGCTATAAGCTGAATGAGTGCTTTTTGTTGAGTTCTAAACTTTGGGAAAACCACAGAAACTTATTTTCGTATGAAAGTGATTTTTTCCCCCCGAGTAGAACGTCAGTTGCGGTATTTAGAGCTACGTGTGATTTTATAACTGATTGGACTGAACAAAATGTGGCTAATTTGGAAGGGATTATGCTAAGTCAAAAAGTGAGATGGTAGTTCGGAACTGGTAATTTTTCGATAGATATGTAAAATTATAAAATATATATTTACCTATTGTGTATGGTTTGCTTTATATAATATATTATATTATTGCACCTGGTTGTTGGGGCTGCTGGTATGGGATTGTAAACACGACCCTAATCGTCGCCATCGTGATTAAACCTGACCCATCTTTGAGCACACAAAGAAAATTTCATACAATAACATACATTATTCGTTACCGAAGACGGAGGAAAACACCCTTTCACATAGCCTGTAAACCAGAGATTGAATTGGAGCGATTTTGGTTTATTCGTGGAATAATACACCTATGTTTTCGCGACGGGGGTCGACGACTCCGATCGGCATCAAAATTTGACATCCGTACATTCTAAATCCGAATTGTCCGTCCGCCGTCCGGGCCGTTTTGGGCAGTAGGATTTTTTTTTTTTTTTTTAAATCAGAAATGTTGACAAAATACTTGTGCCCGCAAGGTTTTCAGTCCGATCGCCCAAACCTGTGGGGCGCTATGGGGATATAATGGGGATACGGGAGGGGGTTTTTGAAGGCTTTTGGCTATGGGATCGAGTTAGGTGTCGTTTTCGAAGTATTTTTGGACGTAGAATCCATTTTCGGGGGTCCCGGAACGATCCGATTTCACTGTGGAGATCTATAGGGCTTTCATGGGGCTACAAATGGGATCCCAGGAGGTTTAATATTTTTCGAGTAAAAAAATGAAGAATTTTTGAAAAAATAAAATAAAATTTTCCATTGACACAGAAATAATTTTTGCACGAGTAACCTATGTCAAAGAATAATAAACCCTTGTGTAAAATTTGCAGCGTTTTTATTATTTGGAATTTTTTTTTTTTTTTTTTTTTATAAGAGAAAGAATGTTTTATTCAAAACTGCATGGGGAGTTATAGGCCAAATCCAAGGTAACAAGCCAAAAAAAAAAAAAAAAAAAAAAAAAAAAAACGAACAAAAACCGAACCATTGTGTTTCTACCCTGCTGCCTGGCGTCTTATGCCATTCTGGGCGCCGCGCCGCCGTCCTCTTGTCAAGGGTCCGAAAGAAGGAGGTTCATGGGGAACTGTCCAAGCCGAGCTGAACAGCTGCACCACCCTCGAAGCCCAGCAGGTTGTCAGCGCACCTCCAGCGTTACCTACCGAGCAACCCTGAGACATAAGCTGCTTGCTCTAAGAACTGCGAAGGCCAGTCGAGCGCGTACCTACTCGCGAACTTTGCTCTGGTGCCGTCCCCAGATTTCAGAGAGCCTCTCCGCCAAAACCTTGATGAACGCTCTCGCCTGTGGAGCCCACAAACCATCCACCGAGCACACCAATGGCAAGAATGTAGCGTGGCGCTCTTCGCATGCGCTGGAGTACTTCCTTCGTTTCTCCTTTTCAGCTGATGCAAGTACTGCCGAGACGGAGCGAGAAACATAAGAGGGAGCGTCGGTGTGAACGACAACGACGGCGGCACAAATAACGCATCCCTTTGAGCCTCCCAAGGCATACAAGGTCTCCTTGCAAAGCCGGATGTGAGGGCGTTGCCTCCTTTATCAGCGGCTCTTTAACGCAATTCCCCCAAGCGCAACTCAGCAGCTCCCCTCGCAACTCGGCATCTTCAACCACATTGGCTATCATTTTGATTCAGCGTAACGATGAGACGTCTAATTAGAAGCAGATAGTTGCTTATTAAGTCCTTCAAGAATTCAGTCGTTTGCCTTGAGTTTTGCGTTGTGTGTAGGTGTATCCTACCAGGTGTGTTATCCTACCAGTGGTACGGATCAAGCATCCGGTTCCAGCGATTTCAATTTAGAATTTTTGCAAGAATCGTCTTGACAGACACAAAAGTGACTTTGAGCCGAAATTACCAACTGCGCACTGATGCTTGTTCAAAACAATCAAACCGGTCAGCCTGCAGATAGCTGACGACTACACGAGCAACACCTGACGACCAGATCTGAAGGTATCTCATTTGACCCCACTTATCCCGTCTTACCAACCCTTCCCCTACAATACCTTTGGGGGTAAAACCATGTCCATGTTAGGATTAATGGCTCGCCGGAATTAGTTCCGACCGACGGGGCGGGACGCGACACAGGCGCGCCGCTGTTCACACCCGTGAACGAGAGAACCCTCCCGTCTTCGGGCTAAACAATATATTCATATAAAATTGCCATTTACCGCTCAGTTTTTTGCAAGACATTGTAGGTATTAATTTATAATGTCATCTCGCCGTACAAACGCCGATATTTCACTTGATATCCAGGCCTCCCACGTTGACAATTCAATTAAGGAAGCTGCAGCAGTCTCTCCTACGCAAACTGCGAACCTAGGGCGAACTGGAGTCGGCTAGGACATATCGTACAAGGCTCCAAAATCCTCTAGGTTCCCTTCCGAGCACTTCCCCAACACCTTGACATAACAAGCAAGCCTGTAATTTGCGAGCAACCCCATACTGTGGCTGCATCTTCCTCCTGTGTACCAGATTTTGATAATTCAAGTTATGCCCAGGGTGGTAAGGTTCCAACACTCCCTTCCTGTTTCTCCAAAAAAACTGGCGGTGGAATAATAGATTTACGCTATTATATTATAATAATATTATAATATAATAGCGTATCTATTATAATATTATATAATATAATTATATATTATATAATATGCCTTCCGTCCCACATAAGTTGTGTTGTGTGACACAACACAAAATTTTATATCTTTAAATTCTGAAATTTGAACCAAACGCATGTAGGTAACAATACCTAACAGTTTTTCACGAATATAATATATTCGTGAAAAACTGATATTATCAATATTGACATTATCAACATTGGGTAGTAAGGAGGGGAACCGTAAGGTGAGTCCCGCGGCCGAAAAAAGTGACAGGTGAGTCCCCTAATAGTCCAAGAGCCCGTGACAAAAACCATTGGTTATTTGACCCCAAATTCCACGATAGGTTATGAGTAGCACACCTATCGGGGAGTGAAAATCACCCCGTCTGCCAACTCCAACCATTTGGATTAACTTGTGGCGTTAATCCAAAGTTGGGTCAGGAATCCAAAAATCGAGTTACTTGACCCCGATTAGTTCTTGTACCACATCAAACTAGATGTCATGAAGTTCCAAAAAATAATAGTCTGCCACCCATTCCGATTTGGGTTCGCTGCGCAGACGGAACTCAAAAATTCACTTTAAAAAAGTCAAAATCGAGTTACTTGACCCCGATTAGTTCTTGAACCACATCAAACTAGATGTCATGAAGTTCCAAAAAATTACAGTCTGCCACCCATTCCGACTTGGGTTCCCTGCGCAGACGGAACTCAAAAATGCACTTTAAAAAAGTCAAAATCGAGTTACTTGACCCCGATTAGTTCTTGAACCACATCAAACTAGATGTCATGATGTTCCACAAAATTATAGTCTGCCACCCATCCCGACTTGGGTTCGCTGCGCAGACGGAACTCAAAAATTCACTTTAAAAAAGTCAAAATCGAGTTACTTGACCCCGATTAGTTCTTGAACCACATCAAACTAGATGTCATGAAGTTCCAAAAAATAATAGTCTGCCACCCATTCCGATTTGAGTTCACTGCGCAGACGAAACTCAAAAATTCACTTTAAAAAAGTCAAAATCGAGTTACATGACCCCGATTAGTTTTTGAACCACATCAAACTAGATGTCATGAAGTTCCAAAAAATCTAAGTCTGCCGTCCCTAGCCCGCTGGGATGGTACTGGCAGACACCCGTGAAAATATAAGTATTAAAATTAAATTTTTTGAATTTAATTTAAATTTTATTATTTAATTTTAATTACTAAATTATAGTAATTGGGCTCGTCGTCTGTCATAACTAAATAACTAGGTAAAGGGAAAATTTATACTATTTCTCCAGCAAAATTCAATTATTTGAGTTCTTATTTCGATCATTCCCTAATAGTACCCTGGATTAATCATTCCCACATACATTAGTTCAGATAGAAGCGATTTTTTTAACCAAATTTTTGTGATGGGGTGGAGGTACTTTTCTCAAGTTTTTGACTTCGGGGCCCCTCCGGAACTTGGTTTCCCTGGCCAAAAACCACTATTTTTCGGCACTTTTTTTGGGGTTTAACCATTCTGACTATGGAGGAATGGTTTTTTGACCATGGCCACTATATGACTTTTTATACTAGATGAAATTTACTAGATTCTAAGACTAACGGCAGCTGTGTAGGTTCATTAGCCTCCAAGATGCAGCGTTTCAAAGTTGGAATATTTTTCCACATCTGCATATTTTTATGCATTGTTTCAGTTTCTGACCATTTTGATCACAATAGAATGGTTTTTCGATTATGAAATACAGTAGGGGTATTACTGATTATGTACTTTGTTAAGTGTAACTAACCACAGCTCTTTAGATTAAATAAGCTCCAAGATACAGCGTTTCAAAGTTAGAGTCCTTTTTCTGTATTTGTACACTTTTATCAGTGTCTTATTAGGCCAGTCGCAAGAGGATTTAATGAGGGGGGGGGGGGGGGGGAGAATGGTTGTTGAAGCTTCTATTTTTAAATGGTTGTAATGGCCCTGAACAACAAAATATTAAAAATGGTAGCAACATTTTTGCTGGGAGAACTTTTGGCGGTTAAAAAACCGCGATTTTTTTCTGGCATTTTCCAGATTTTTACTTTAGGAAAATGTGAAAATAACCTTGGATAATAAACCTTAGAAACTAAGCAGCGCGGAGAAAACGTTTCAGCATAAAATTCTGTGTCGAATGGCCTCCTTACACATTTGAATAGGTTCAGCCGTTTAGCCACAACCGAGCGTCAAAAATGGGCAATTTTTTTCCTGCTTGGCGGGAAAATAGGATTCGCTCATGTTTCAACCTCTGTAACCTATGAACGGCTTATGAAAATGAATTGGCTCAAAATTAATGTTGTAGAGCATCAAATTACGAGGGATCACTTGAAATTAAAAAAATTAAAAAAAATGCTACTACCAACCGAGAAAACGAATTTGAACCAAAATAAGAAACGCCCTACCTGACTTCCGTAAGCGGAAAACCACGTTTTCCAGAACATTTTCGACTGTAGTTCGGAAACCATTTGTCTGATTCCCAATTTATTTTCTTCTCGTGAAAGCTGAATAAATTCCCCATCGTAGCTATTCCATGTGAAATTTCGATTTGAGCTTCAATAAGGGAGGGGCCTGCACTGCAAAAAAGACAAAGTTCGAAATGAAAACGTGTTTTTTTTTGTACATTGTTGCCCATAACTCGGGACAGGTTTGTCCGATCTTAATTCTCTTTTTTCTAGTGAAAACTGATTAAATTTCATATAGGGTACGGTATATTGCATTTCTATTGAGACAACAAAAGCGCCTCTATGAAAGGGAAGGGAACCAGATCTTACCAGAATTCACAAATTTGACCACCTACGACCACGGTTTTCAGAACATTTTCTTCTCTCCCTCCAATACTATTTCTCCGATCGAAATTTCATTGCTCCCACGCGAAAGCTGATTAAATTTCCTTTCAGAGCTGATATTTGGATTATCCCGGGGACCTCTGAAAAAGCCCCCAAATAGTTCAGAGGGAAAGTTGCCAATTCCCCGCATCATTCGCAAAGTGCACCTTCAGCAGTTGTAACTTCGAAATGGTTGGTCCCAGCCAAAAAATGCATACCTACAATGAAAGCAGTAAATCTTGAAATTTTACATTAGGTGGTCATCAGATTAGCATGTCGTAAAACATATCGAAAGACCCCAAACACCGGTTTGCTCCACCGAAGTTATTACAATTCACCGTAACGGCTGCTACGGCTACCACTGCGGCAGGTAATCTGAAACCTACGATGACCACCTAATGTAAAATTTCATTATTCACAACTTTCATTGTATGCATTTCTTGGATAGGACCATTTCGAAGTTACGTCGGCTGGAAAAGCACTTTGCAAATGTTGCGGGGAATTGGCAACTTTCCCTCTGAATTACTATTTGGGGGCTTTTTCAGAGGTCCCCGGGAAAATACAAATATCAGTTCTGAAAGGAAATTTAATCAGCTTTCGCGTGGGAGCTATGAAATTTCGATCGGAGAAAAAGTATCGGAGGGAGAGAAGAAAATGTTCTGAAAACCGTGGTCGTAGGTGGTCAAATTTGTGAATTCTGGTAAGATCTGGTTCCCTTCCCTTTCCGAGTGGCGCTTTTGTTGCCTCAATAGAAATTCAATATACCGTACCCTATATGAAATTTAATCAGATTTCACTAGAAAAAAGAGAATTAAGATCGGACAAACCTGTCCCGAGTTATGGGCAACAATGTAAAAAAAAAAAAACACGTTTTCATTTCTAACTTTGTCTTTTTTGCAGTGCCCGCCCCTCCCTTATTGAAGCTCAAATCGAAATTTCACATAGCATAGCTACGATGGGGAATTTATTCAGCTTTCACGAGAAGAAAAGAAATTTGGAATCAGACAAATGGTTTCCGAACTACAGCCGAAAATGTTCTGAAAAACGTGGTTTTCCGGTTACCGAGCGAAGTCAGGTTGGGCGTTTCTTATTTTGGTTCAAATTCGTTTTCTCGGTTGGTAGTAGCATTTATTTATTTATTTTTTTTTTTCAAGTGCTCCCTCATAATTTGATGCTCTACAACATTAATTTTGAGCCAATTCATTTTCATAAGCCGTTCATAGGTTACAGAGGTTGAAACATGAGCGAATCCTATTTTCCCGCCAAGCTGGAAAAAAATTGCCCATTTTTGACGCTCGGTTGTGGCTAAACGGCTGAACCTATTCAAATGTGTAAGGAGGCCATTCGACACAGAATTTTATGCTGAAACGTTTTCTCCGCGCTGCTTAGTTTCTAAGGTTTATTATCCAAGGTTATTTTCACATTTTCCTAAAGTAAAAATCTGGAAAATGCCAGAAAAAAATCGCGGTTTTTTAACCGCCAAAAGTTCTCCCAGCAAAAATGTTGCTACCATTTTTGATATTTTGTTGTTCAGGGCCATTACAACCATTTAAAAATAGAAGCTTCAACAACCATTCTTCCCCCCCCCCCCCTCATTAAATCCTCTTGCGACTGGCCTAATAAGACACTGATAAAAGTGTACAAATACAGAAAAAGAACTCTAACTTTGAAACGCTGTATCTTGGAGCTTATTTAATCTAAAGAGCTGTGGTTAGTTATACTTAACAAAGTACATAATCAGTAATACCCCTACTGTATTTCATAATCGAAAAACCATTCTATTGTGATCAAAATGGTCAGAAACTGAAACAATTCATAAAAATATGCAAATGTGGAAAAATATTCCAACTTTGAAACGCTGCATCTTGGAGGCTAATGAACCTACACAGCTGCCGTTAGTCTCAGAATCTAGTAAATTTCATCTAGTATAAAAAGTCATATAGTGGCCATGGTCAAGAAACCATTCCTCCATAGTCAGAACGGCTAAGACCGCAAAAAAAAGTGCCGAAAAATAGTGGTTTTTGGCCAGGGAAACCAAGTTCCGGAGGGGCCCCGAAGTCAAAAACTTGAGAAAAGTACCTCCACCCCATCCCAAAAATTGGGTTAAAAAAATCGCTTCTATCTGAACTAATGTACCTATGTGGGAATGACTAATCCAGGGTACTATTAGGGAATGATCGAAATAAAAACTCAAATAATTGAACTTTGCTGGAGAAATAGTACAAATTTTCCCTTTACCTAGTTATTTAGATATGACAGACGACGAGCCCAATTACTATAATTTAGTAATTATAATTAAATAATAAAATTTAAATAAAATTCAAAAAATTTAATTTTAATACTTATATTTTCACGGGCGTCTGCCAATACCATCCCAGCGGGCTAGGGACGGCAGACTTAGATTTTTTGGAACTTCATGACATCTAGTTTGATGTGGTTCAAGAACTAATCGGGGTCAAGTAACTCGATTTTGACTTTTTTAAAGTGAATTTTTGAGTTCCGTCTGCGCAGCGAACCCAAATCGGAATGGGTGGCAGACTATACTTTTTTGGAACTTCATGACATCTAGTTTGATTTGGTTCAAAAACTAATCGGGGTCAAGTAACTCGATTTTGACTTTTTTTAAAGTGAATTTTTGAGTTCCGTCTGCTCAGCGAACCCAAGTCGGAATGGGTGGCAGACTATAATTTTTTGGAACATCATGACATCTAGTTTGATATGGTTCAAGAACTAATCGGAGTCAAGTAACTCGATTTTGACTTTTTTAAAGTGAATTTTTGAGTTCCGTCTGCGCAGGGAACCCAAGTCGGAATGGGTGGCAGACTATAATTTTTTGGAACTTCATGACATCTAGTTTGATGTGGTTCAAGAACTAATCGGGGTCAAGTAACTCGATTTTGACTTTTTTAAAGTGAATTTTTGAGTTCCGTCTGCGCAGGGAACCCAAGTCGGAATGGGTGGCAGACTATAATTTTTTGGAACTTCATGACATCTAGTTTGATGTGGTTCAAGAACTAATCGGGGTCAAGTAACTCAATTTTGACTTTTTTAAAGTGAATTTTTGAGTTCCGTCTGCGCAGCAAACCCAAATCGAAATGGGTGGCAGACTATTATTTTTTGGAACTTCATGACATCTAGTTTGATGTGGTTCAAGAACTAATCGGGGTCAAGTAACTCGATTTTTGGATTCCTGACCCAACTTTGGATTAACGCCACAAGTTAATCCAAGTGGTTGGAGTTGGCAGACGGGGTGATTTTTACTCCCCGATAGGTGTGCTACTCATAACCTATCGTGGAATTTGGGGTCAAATAACCAATGGTTTTTGTCACGGGCTCTTGGACCATAACTGGTGCACGCCCGAGAATCGAAGTTGTATGGTGAGTCCACCTTGATAATGCCGAAATTACTTACCTACAAAAATGCATAACCTGGACAGAATAAGTGGAATTTTATAAATTGACAACAGTTGCAGTTACTACTTAATATCAAAACATAATACATTCAAAGTAGGAACGTAGGTGCATTCAAAGTCCCTGAAAAGTCATCTTATTAAGTCTTCTTCAGTTGTGGAAGCTCAGGTTCTCAAGAGGACTGTAGCGCCGTGGAAAGAAAGAAGAAGAAGAAAGAAAGAAGTCTTCATCCGTCATCAACTTCCAACGCGCAACGAGTTACAATTAGCGTATGTGTCACACTGAACAGTTCAGTTACTGCAATGAGGGCGTAAAAAAAAAACGCTGCAAATTTTACACAAGGGTTTATTATTCTTTCAAGAAAATCAATTTAATGAGTCATCATCAGGGATATAACATGAAAGAGGAAAATGACGAGGGATGAAGCGTTGATCGCCGACCGCGTCATCTCTTTGACCCGATTACAAGACGAAATTATCTCTCCGGGATTGCTTGACGTCCGAGCGCTCACGCATCAACAAGAGCCTTTTTCTGTTGGCTTGTTCTTTCCGGTGAAAGTAGTTCTCGGTTGAAGTAATGTGCAGACAGAAGCCGGCCAATTCGACAGAAATTCGACCCAGAACCCGTGTGTCGCATCACCCACAACGAAAACGCCAATGACCCCGATGACTTCGTAGTGGTTTTCCGAAAGGTTCGGTGCCATCCGGAGGTTCAGCCTTTACTCGCGGTCCCAAACCTGGAGTCCGGCGCCATCCTCCAACCCCAGACAACGAAACTTCCGCCGAGTCCCCCGCAGTCTCATGGCGACGGCTCGGATCACTGCAAACTGAGTCTTGACCCGAACCCAGGCTTTGATATAGGTTACTTGTGCAGAAATTTCTGTTAACGAAAAAATTTAAAAAAAAAAATTTTCAAGTTTTTTTCTTTTTCAAAAAAGATTTTTTTGATTGTTTTTTCAAAAAATGTTTTTTTTTAATTGTTTTTTCAAAAAATGTTTTTTTCAAATTTTGTTTTGTTTTTTACTTGAAAAATATTTGACCTCCTGGGGTCTTTCAAAAATCCCATTTGTAGCCCCATGAAAGCCCTATGGATCGCAACAGTGAAATCGAATCGCTGCGGGACCCCGAAAAATGGATTCTACGTCCAAAAATATTTCGAAAACGACACCTGACTCGATCCCATAGGCGAAAGTCTTCGAAAACCCCCTTCTGTAGCCCCATTTTAGCCCCATAGCGCCCCACGGTTTTGGGCGATCGGGCTGAAAACCTTGCGGGCACAACTAGATGGTAAACCGAGTATTTTGTCAAAATTTCAGATTTTTAAAAAAATTCCTACTGCCCAAAACGGCCTGGACGGCGGACGGACATTTCGGTTTTGGAATCTAGACCACTTGAAACGGATAATGTCAAATTATGAGGCCGATCGGAGTCGTCGACCCCCGTCGCGAAAACATAGGTGTATTATTCCAAGAATAATAAACCAAAAGAGAATGTGTGGGTGGGTACTACTGGGTAGATATAAAATGCTGCCAAAAATGTGAATGGAAAGATTCGCAGCCATTCATAGTGATTTTAATAGATGATGACCGGGATGACCAAAGCAGTGGTGGGAATTTCGATTCTTCAGATACATAAGACTTATGGATCAAGCACCCATTTACTGAATCTGTCGCTGACTTCTTACGGGTTGATAGGCATCGATAACAACTCAGGGGTCTCACCTTACAAACGTGATCTAAGATGGCAGTCCACTAAAGGGGACCCACTCTACAACTTGACAAACTCCAGCAAGCATTTTTACTTTCATTTTGGACTCACTCGAGCGTCACCCAGTGAGGACATGGACGCTTTTGGAACTGGACGACTTACATGTCCACAGGGGTACCGACCTTAAAAATAACAACACGAAATTGGTAGGACATCCAATAAAAATAAAAATAAAATACAACGGTAGGTACTTTCAAGAATTTATTAAACTATAATCGAATATTTACAAATATTTAAAACTTTTATCGATACCAAAAGATATCAGTCGGAAAACATAACAGCGGCAATAAAATCCAGCAAATCACAAAACTCAGTGACGTGAACACTAATTTTTACGTAGGTACCTACGTACTTTTTTTTTCTTTTTTTTTAGTACGTTCAATAGTAACTTTTTACAGCGTTGTAAATGTAAGAAGGCACAGTGAGTTTTTATCGTCTACATTTTTAAGGCCTATACAGTTTGGTGTTCCAAAATGGTAAAGCGGCGGGTATGGTGACAATTCAAAAACATCTTAATACGAAATGTGGAATCGTACGGTTAATTTGTCGATAAAAAATATGGTTTGTGGGATAGGAACAGTGTAGGGGTGATATGAATGAGATGGGATGATATGTGCTAGAATGACTGGAATTGAGGTTGAATTGGTTTCTTGACCCTGAAATTCCTTTTTTGCAATTAAAAAAACGTCAAAGAGTGCATAAAAAAGAAGATAGTGATTGATTTTTGTCCCTTTGGAATCAGTAGAATTTCTTGAGGTTATTTTCACGGAGGAGATTGTTTTGACGATTTTTTAAGGTGAAGTGTGGGAAGTGGAATTTTGGACTGACCACAGGTAATTGATTGACTACCAACATCACAACTTGAAATGTTCACCTTTTCAGACAACGTTGGAACTATTTCAATGATTATCACAATACAATTTTCCTAATATACTATAACTACAAAAAATATCATGTAATACAGTAACTGTATTAGTGAAATGTTCACGTTGATACAAATTTATTCATTTATTGCTCAGGATTATTTTCATTTTGCTTTTTTTCAATTCGACGCTCAACCGCCGTTCAGTCTGGTGAAACACGCGATAAATCAAATTTGGTAGCCAACTAATTGTTTTTCAATTTTTTTAACTTTGCACCATTTCAATATCAGAGACAAAACTATTTTTACCATATTTACACAAGCGTTCAATAAAAATTCATTTCACAATGCAGCACACCGATAAACCACACTGAAATTGTTCTCAGCGAGCTACAAAATTTAAGATAATTATTGTTCTCGGGCACCTACGCTTAGCCAATTAGTTCTGTTCAAAAGGCAAATTGGGTTTTATGTATTGTAAAGCTCTTCTATTGATCCCATGAATAAATAAAGCCTAGTAAATTCATCGGTGAGAAACATTTCAAAACGTCGAGAGAAACGAACCGCTCGCAAGGAGCTTTAGTCTCGCTCACTAAATTAATACGACTCCACTTGAAGCGACTACCCTCCCAATTTATTACTAAGAGACAATGAAAGAAAACACGTTTAGTTATTTCCTTGAATCAGTCTGACAGACGTACAATTTAAGGCGCCAGGAAAGAACTGGCACTGTCGGTACGATGAGACGCTAACCCTAAATAATCAAAACACTACACTCTATGACATTGTATACTAGGGTGGGTCGATTTTGTTGTTTTTGTAACACTCCACAATATTCACTCAAAATCAAGTTCTCCCTTTCCATATCAATTCCAGCATTTTCGTCCGAGCTCGATTGCCCGAAGAAAACGTATTCAGGAGGATGACGCGACAGAGCGCAGAATAAGATAAGCGCCACCCACTTTGTCCACCCTACTCCCTCAGATCTCCAGCCGACGCTACCCGTCGCCAGGTGAAGGCAGTCAGGAGGTCGAGGGTGACGTCAGCGGGCGCTCTGAGGGAGTAGGAGAGACAAAGTGGGTGGAGCTTATCTCATTGTGCAAGCAAGCTCCATCTCGTCAACACCCTCCTAAATGCGTTCTTTTAGGGCAATCAATCTCTAACCTGATGGTCGATATTTTTGAAAATGTTCTTTTGGGTCTGACAGGCTACAAACTTCCACAGGAATAAAAAAGTTTGGAAAATCGATACACCCTGATGCAAACCTCGTAAAAGAGAAGAGAGAGCAAGTAGGAGCTAGTGCCTGAACAATAATTGTTCAGTGTTGAAAAAAGTTTTATAATTATTATAAAACTTTTTTCAACACTGTAGATAATTCGAATGACACAAAACCGTTCGAGACGTCGATTCAATCCAATACTCATAAATATGTTACAGCCTGTCGATTCTGGCCAAACGTTCAACGTTTCTTAAGACGTAATTTCCTAAAACGAACACAAAAAGAAGAGCAGCGATCCATTCATTCATTGTTAGGTCAATCGTGTACTTTATGAGATACATTTTAATAGGTATCAACTCAATCCTGAAAGGCTCCAGACAAAATACAACCAAAATACATGGGAATGCGTCGGTCAAAAGCCAAACTAGGAAGGCTAAACTGGGAATATTGAAAAAAATGTATTTATTACTTAAAAAAAAAAAAAAAAACACTAAGTGGGACTTACACGAGTGTTAACGTTACGCATGTTTTGTGTCTCTAGAATGATCCCCACCCACATGGAGCCAGCTATATGGAGGTGTTGCAGATATGACGAGCTGTTATGATAGCTGTAGTGATCCATCCACCGCCGTGACTAGGCGATAGTGCCCCTTCGTCCAGAAGTGTGACCCCCTGGGCACCGCGGCCTCGAGCCTTCGAGCTGGGCCTATTGTACCCATCGAACCTCAGAGCAGACGCATCCATATGTTGATGTGCAAGGTCCCTAAGCCAGGTTTTATCTCATACACATGTCTTCATGAGATAGAGCCGCCGGAATTGCGTGTTTTGCCACTTTTTTTTTTTATCATCATTGTTTATAGGGTCGCGGCATCAACGTGTAAACGCCAGCCCGACGTCTTGGAGTTCCAACAATCAGAGAACCCCAGTGGGCGGTGATCACCTCTCATTCTCTTGGGTCGAAATTCCGACCCTGCGTGAGGGTTATAACCGTCCACGGGTTCAGGGTTCAACCATCGCTGATTTGGCTTCCCCCGCGCCTTAGCCTCCACTGGAAGCTTTTCCGTGCGACGAAGCGACGAGACAATACGTCCGTATACGCGCGATTGATCCCATCAGGTCAAAATACATAAGGCGGCTTTCAATTCATGCGACCCCCCCCCCCCCCCCCCCCCCAAAGGTCTTCCGGACTCTCCTCTTGCCGTTTCTGTGTTTCACAGTTTCTTTGCTGAGTTTTTGCGTTGACTATTGCGCGCGAAGTCGCATTCAGTGGAGGACCTAGTCGCGTCGTAAGTCGTCTGTTTGAAGCCGGGTCGCTTCAAGTGGAGGATCACCCTTAGGCCTGCCCTCTGCTGTGGAGGGCAACGTATGCCTCGTATGACATTACGGAAGCTTGCAGATAAGGAAAAAGGACAAAAGAATACCTTGACGCAAGACAGCCTATAACTGCAGACCCTTCAGTAGTGGACCCAGCTCTATAAACACTACACCATCGGCGGCCCCAAGGCGTCGGCCTGCTCCTGTTCCTGACGACTCGCATGGGAACATGAGTGAGCCAACCAGAGGAGGAGAATTCGTCTCTTCCCAATCCACAGCTTTCGAGGCCAGTAGCAGACCATGATCACCACAGGAAAACTCATTTAGGAGGGTGGTGCTGAGAGAGAGCACGCATGCAGAATGAGATAAGCTCCGCCCTTTCTGCCCCCCCCCCCCCCCCACCATGTAGTGGGCGAGCCCTCCTTCAAATCCCTTGACAATCCAATGCCCCCACCCCTTCTTCTTCTCCTCCCCGTCGCCAGGTGAAGGCAGTCAGGAGGTCGAGGGGGCCAACAGTCGGCACACAGAAGTGGAGGGGACAAATTGGACGGAGCTTATCTCATTCTGCAAGCAAGCTCTGTCTCGTTAACACCCTTAGGGCAATCGATCTCCACCTGGTTCCTGGATAACATATAGCACATCACAACAACACCTCGGAGCTGGTAACCAGTGGGATCATTCTGAAGACGCCAAACATGCAAAATGTTAACCCTCTTGTATATGAGCCACTGTCTATTCCCACGTTAAAAAAAGTATTATAATAATAGACATATTATGTCAAGGTTTACATGATTTTTATTAAGTACCGATTCCAGACAATACTTAACATAAAAGTAATGATTACTTTGATGATTGAGTAATATCACTCCGAGTATGAGGGAGGGCTGCAGCTTGAAAAGGATGTACCGGATGTTCTTGCAGTGTTTGTGTAATACAAGTCAAAGTTTGAATATTGGAGGTCTTCGTGACGCCTTAAAACCAATTTCATCAAAATGGGATGAGTAGTAAAGAAAATGTGTCGGAATTTAAAGAAGCATTTAAGAGTTGAATTTAATTCTACCGTTTTTCTGAAGGGCGATAGTAAGGTGGGCCCATCAGATGAGAACAAATTTGGTTCACTTTACGTTGAATTGAATTGAATTGAATTGCTGTCACTAACAAGGCTGACTGGCGAGGAGCAGATTCTGAGCCTTGTTAGTGACAGCACCCTCCCCACTATGTAAAGTGAGCCAAGTTCGTTCTCACCTGCCAGAGTAAAGCGAGCCAACTCCTAGTGAGCGGAATGAGAACTCGAATAGCGATATGGAATAGTGAGTAGAAGTAATTGAGGCCAGGTGAGATACGGTCGGGGTTGGCTGGCTTTTGCCAGGGTGGCCCCCTTGTCTACTATACTGGAGCTCGAGCCTGGGGAGAACAAGGAGGAGGAGGAGGAGGAGGAGGAGGAGAATTATATTATTCTAAGGTAAGTACTTCTACGAGGCCAAATTTTGAAATTTGTGTAGATAAATTTCCTTGACTGACTAAAAAAAGTCTGAAAACAACAAGTTGCTCCATGTGGCATAATATACCACACAGATATGAGGTGGATAGGGTGAGAAATGACTCCTCTGCTGAATACTCACCCTAACCACCTCAATGGATTAGACCTCTGCACAATCGGCAAAAACCACACCGCCACACAGATATTATGTGAGCTCTGGAAGTTTCAAAGAAGAAGAAGAAGTTTCAAATAGGGTATAATATATGCATATTATGCCACCTGTAGGTACCTATGCATACCTATAAAAACCCGAATTGCGATATCGAAAAGCGAGTAAAAGAGGTCTGAGACGAAGTGAGAAAGGTCGGGAGTTGGCTGGTGTAGCAAGCAAGAGATGGCCCCCTATCACCGTATTGGCGTCCAAGAGCCTTGGTTGTTTACCTTTCAGGAGACGATGGCCCGGTTTACGTACGAGATCATCTCTTAGTGATGTTAACCCCCCAGGGAGGGAGAACTTTGGCCCACCCTTTTTGAATTATCTCCTTCTAATACTTAATCGGTCTTGATGAAATTGGCCTCAGGGCGGAACGAGCGGGGGTTGGCTGACGTAGTCCCCACTGAAAACGGTGTCCTGCCTCTTAAAAGTGGAGCCCTCTCGCGATACATTTTGAGGAAGTAGTAAAATAAACAACAATCAACATCCCCAGTCAAAAGAACACTTTTTCGCAAGACTGCCATTTGGCAGTCGAAACCTCCCATTCCGCCATTTTTAGGTTAAGTTTTTAGTGAATGGCAAGGGAAGAAGGCTCGTGTTCAAGAGAGTTCCGTACAGGGAACTTTGACCAGAGCAAGAAGGGCCTTCGGCCACCTACACGCTGTTTTTAAGGCCTACTGAACACCTGAACCCATCGGAGGCAGAAAATTTCGTTAGAGAAAATCGACTCATTCCAAAGCAAAATGGCCTTTGATTGGATCGAAAGACCTTTGGTGGGTGGCGTTCATCGCTTCAACGTAGCCCCAGGCGGCCATGGCGGTCTTGCAGGAGTTTTGAATGTACCGGACTTCGGGGTGAGTGAGTTCCGCCCGCCAGTGAAACGGCGCTGACTTGGAGTTTCGGTAAGTGCTGGAGACGCCGCCGATATTGTGGACGGTGTGGGTGTCGAGGAACTTTTTCACTTGGGGGCCGAACTCGCGTCCAAAGAACTGGAGGATCTTCTTGGCGCCGTCGTAGGGGTTGATAGAGATGTCTTCGTACCTGACGGCTCTGAAAACATGAAATTTTATTTAAATTGTTTAAGGACAGCAGACAACTAATATTTCAAACTTAACTGTTTATTCATTAAAGTGAAATTAATTAATTAGTTAACAACGTTAGCAACTTCCTCGAAAGGCAGCAGCACGCAAAAAGGAGATTGATCCCCGGACTGTAAATCGGACAATGTCCATGTTAAACACCCGAATAATTGAAGCAGAGTTCGGGGGCGGCAGAGTCGCAGCCTTTTCGAGGCGAGGCCCACAAGGGGGGGTGCTTTACCTCCTACTTTGGCTGCTCGTATTAGATATGGAACCATTGTCATGTATTTTATTGTCATTGTCTTGTGCACGGCCATTCATTGTTTTGTACATCTGCAGTCGAGTTGATGCTATTTTCTCTGTCATTCCCATTATTACAGTCAATATAATCGGCCCTATAACCAGTCAGCTTATTCTGTATGTTCTAACTTTTGACTTCTGCTCTGTCATTATTTGGCTTTGGAAAATAAAAAATTCTTGATTCTTGATTCTTGTAGAAGGAACAACACGAAATAATAGTGTCAGCGGGTATGTAATCCGTCCAGCGACTGTCAACCCACGGAAAGTCGCCAACCTACTCGGCCGAGAACACCTGCTAGAAATCGCCCATCCCCCTACACAACCAACACGAAGACAAGGGGAGGGGATTCCCCTGTGCGAGCGTCCATTTTTTTGCCTGCAACTGTCAGTTTCCGCGATCAGATGTTGGCTGTCTTTTCTTTGCCCACTGTATCGTTCAGTCTGCTCTTGTCAGTTCTTGCGCGCGTATGTTTATCGTTGGCCGTCGCCTCTCCACCCTCTGTTACGTTTGTAGATGTCATCAGCCGTTTTCAGAGCTAGTTCCCATACTATTACACCCCAGGATTGTTGTGCCCTAAAGCCGTATCCAGGACATCCAGAGTATCGCCTTTCAAGGCCCTCAGCGCTTGTTTTGGGCGACTTCCGGTACGTTTTACCGGAACGTCACGCCTCCCGAGGACCGTTGGACCGACAAAAACTGTTTTTCAAAATCTCGAAATTTGCTGTACTCATGTACGCTTCTTATAGTAATTTTAATGTAGAATCTCATGCTTCTCATTTTGGGAAGACAAAATTATATCCGGGAGAATTCGGTGTTTGCAGCTATAAAATTTAATTTAATTTAATTAAAGAACTTCATTCGAGACAAACAAGCGTTTAGAAATTTTTTCGCGATATCTTAAAAATTCCTGCACCTTATGAAATGCTTGTGTAGTATCTCTAATGGGCAGGACATTTTTACAGACGTTTTTCTAATGTTAAGCACGTTTTTCTTGGTATTTCGCGAAGAAATGCTCGCTTGACGTGTCGTTCCTTTTTTTTCTTCTTCTTGTTTCTCATACTATTGGCTAAAACTCATAATCATTGATATACCGGAAAGTAGCGGAATTGCATGGGCACTGAGTTATAGGGACTCCAGGGACTCAGGCGCCTCTGGGGGACTTGTTTACCGTTCCCAACGTCAGAACGACAACTGTTCTGCAAGTCTTCGTCCCCCCCCCCCCCCCCCCACTGTCCCCGTATCGATTGTATTATACTATAATAGTAGGGGTAGTTTTCGGCATTTTAGTAATTTTGGAATGACAGGTATATTCACAGCGGAACCTGAAGAAGACCTCAACAGTTGGGTATTTTTTAGCGGCAAACTGTCAAAGTATAGTAAGGTTTCTACACGTTTCCCATCAAGGAGCTTACACTAGCATCTAATAGTCGTGGTAAGAGGAAAATTTGCCTCTACAAACTCTGAAAAAATGCAGAGCACCGTTAACATGATGCAATTATAATGCAACAAGGGGGAACTCAGTTTGAATCCTGCCAAAACCACCGTCATAGCCTTCACCAGAACACGAAATATGTCATTCGTGCCACCCATCATGCACGGAACTCGGCTTTAACTTGCAATAGAGGTGAAACACCTCGGGGAGATGCTTAAATGGAATAATCATGTAAAATATGAGATGAGCAAAGTCACCACTACTTTGCTAGTAGGAAGGTGTTCAGCAAACTTCGGTGCCTGTCACCAAAGATGGGGCGATGACAGCAAAGATGAAATGGGGGGCTACATGCCAAACACTGCTAACTACAAGGACACGTCTGGGGATAACGGGGGATATCAACACTTGCCCCACCGCTGCTATAGGGACTCTACTAGGACTCCCACCCCTTCACGTTCGCGTTGGAAGGACCCCCATATCTGGGGGCCGTTAGGCTGCTGCGGACGGGAGACGATTCACCCAGAGTTGTAGATTGTCTCCTCAGAACCATAAAAGATTTTCGGCTAAAGGAGGCTGCGGGTAACAGTTGTTGATACACTGCCAGAGCCATTTGAACTATAAAAAAGAACAAAACCATACAGCAAGAAAGTTTTTCCCTGAATGGGAAAAACATAGGATCATAGATATGTCTTGTAATGTTCATCTCGGTATAGTTCAGATGGCCCGAAGAAGCTACAAATGAAATATCAGATTGTAGGACAACGGTAGCTATCTAGTGTTTTTTACAACTCCACGGTTCTTCTATAGCGGTAACCATCTTGACAACAACAACTATAATTTTCTGTCATTGTTGTTAAGATGGTTACCGCTATTTTCATATTAACTTATTGGACTGAAACTACCCTCAAACTACCCTGAATAGTGATCCTATCTCAAAATGATGGATTCTTCTGGGGCGCTGTGGGGCTAAGATGGAGCTACGGGGGACGGATTTTTGAAGGATGCCAGGAGGTCAAATATTTTCCGAGTAATTTTGGACGCATAATCCATTTTTGAGGTCCCACATTTTTTCCAAAAATATCTTTTATTGACACAATTTAATTTTCGCACAAGTAACCTATATCAAAGAATAATAAACCCTTGTGTAAAATTTGCAGCATTTTAATTTTTCATCGAAATCCTCGAATTCAGCCCATATTTTGCATATTTGGAGAGAGCAAAGCCTCCATAATATTTTTTTTGAAGTGCTGAAGGTGGTTTCTTACAGTATCTTGAACGGTGAATCGAAGGAGACCAACCGCAGATCTTTAGGTGCAATAGCCTAGGAGCTAGAGCGTTTTGAGTTTTATTTTTTATCGAAATCCTCGGATCCGACATATATTTCGCATATTTGGAGAGAGCAAAGCCACCATAATATTGTTTTGGAGGTGGACAAGGTGGTTTCTTATAGTATTTTGAACGCTGAATCGAATGAGACCAACCGCAGATCTTTAGGTGCAATAGCCTAGAAGCTAGAGCGTTTTGAGTTTTATTTTTTTATCGAAATCCTCGGATTCGACATATATTTCGCATATTTGGAGAGAGCAAAGCCACTATAATATTGTTTTGGAGGTGGACAAGGGGGTTTCTTATAGTATTTTGAATGCTGAATCGAATGAGACTAACCGCAGATCTGTAGGTTTAATAGCCTAGGAGCTAGAGCGTTTTGAGTTTTATTTTTGAGCGAAAAAATATCGCTAAAAAAACAATCATTATTTTCTGAGCAGAAAAATAAAACTCAAAAAATAATCATTATTTTCTGAGTGAAAAATAAAACTCAAATTTTGATTTTGAGCGATTCCCAAAAATAAAAATCACTCAATTTCAACCCCTGCTTATAAGACAATATGAGGCGCTGCTGTGCGGGTCCTTGCAGGGGTCCTTATAGAGCTGGAGGCTGCCCATCGATAGGCAGCCTGCAGGATTCGGAAGGGCCTCCCCTTCCAGGTGCTGTGGGAAAGCTTCGAACTCGGGCCCTGTCGGGCTGGGATGTGCCCGCCTTGGCCCTCGCCCGGTGGCAGTCGGATTGGGACGCCGAGAAAACAGGGAGGCTAACTAAGTTAGAAGATAAGTCTTATGAGTTCTTCCCATCGGTGGTTCAATAGCTGGAGATGCCCTGTGTGGTCCCCAAGCACTGGACCATCCAGCTCCTAAATGGTCACGGGGACTTCCCCGCGAACCTCCATCGACGGGTGCTCGTTGAGGACCCCACCTGTGCACAGTACGGCGATGCTATGGGCTCAGTTGAGTACAAACTGTGGAGCTGCCCGACATTTGATGAGGAGTGTGCAGTCCAAGACATGATTTGTTCTCTGGCGGGGATAGGGAGGACTGGACGAGTTACATCTCCAGCCCCTTCCAGTATTTGGCGCTTGTTGCGTTTGCAGCAGAAGCCCTGCGTGTCTCGGCGGCAATAAGCCCCCGGAGCGAAGGATATGAGCCCGACTCAGCAGTCCCACGCTCAAACCACTGAACCAGTGATAACCACAAAGGCTCACTCACGCAACAAAAAAAAAAAAAAAAAAAACGCTGCAAATTTTACACAAGGGTTTATTATTCTTTGATATTTTTTTTTTTTTTTTTTTGAAACTTTTATTGCACCAAGTAAGCAAACTTATCAGCAATTTACAATTGATGTATACATACTAAATGACTTGCCAGAAGCGATGACACATAACACTGCTTCTATGCGACTTGTTGTTTTGTGCAACTGACGCACTAGTAATTACTCACTGAGCTGATAATTAGTTCACAGGGCACCCCACTCCCACAGGTCATGAGGTTTTGTTCTTTTCAGTCTTCTGAGCAGGCCTTCAACGTCGAGGAGCTGGACAACCTCGCTGTTGATGTGTCCCCGAAGCCTCTGCTGATGGGCTAATGCTTGTTTTTTGATGACTTCTTCGACAGTAGGAATTTGAAGTTCCCGGTGTAGTCTTTCATTCCTGGTGTAACGGTACGCATTTACGCATGCTCGTAGCACGTTATTTTGAAATCGCTGAATGATCAAGCGATTGCTCGGAGCGGTGCAGCCCCACAATTGTGCACCATAGGCCCAGACTGGCTTAAGGACCTGATTGTATAGTGTTAGCTTGTTGGGGATTGACAAGGATGACCGTCGCCCCATTAGCCAATACATCTTTCGAAATTTGGTGGTTAGTTCCATCTTCTTTTTTTTTACATGTGCTTTCCACCGAAGCTTAGCATCGAGGGTCATGCCCAGGTACTTGGCTTCGTTTGCGTGCGGTATGACTTTGTTGTTGAGGTGAACGGGTATGTACTCACACCTACGGTTTGTGAAGTCGACATGTACCGATTTTGCCTCATTCATTTGGATCCTCCACTTTAAAGTCCAGCTGTGAAGTCTCTTGATTGACCTTTGTAGTTTCGAAATTGATTCCAAGTTGGTATCGCCGACAGCAAGGACTGCAGTGTCATCTGCAAACGTCGCTATGGTATTCTCCTCTCTTTCTGGAAGATCTCTGGTGAAAAGGACGTACAGGAGTGGGCCCAGTACGCTACCTTGCGGTACTCCAGCTTGAATCTTTTGAGCTTTCGAATACGCATCTTCTTGCTTGATCCGGAAAAATCGGTTTGAGAGGTAGGACTCTAACAACTTGGAATACGAGGCGGGAAGTGTTTTTCTGAGTTTATAGTTGAGTCCTTCGTGCCACACTTTATCAAAGGCCTGTGTAACATCAAGAAAGACGGCAGAACAAACCTTTTTTTGTTCAAGAGATTGTTCAATAATGTGCGTTATTCGGTGCACCTGATCAATTGTAGAGTGATTTCGACGAAAGCCAAACTGATGGATTGGAACGAGGTTCCGTTCCTCTACTATTTTCAACAGTCGTTTTTGAATGATTTTTTCAAACAGCTTTGAGAGAACTGGTAGCAGAGATATTGGTCGATATGAATTCAATTCCTCAGCAGGCTTTCCAGGTTTTAGGATCATTATGACCTCTGCAAGCTTCCATAGCTGAGGTACATAGCAAAGCCTGATGGCTGCATTGATAATCTGTGTGAGTTTAACAATCACCTTCCGAGGAAGGTTCTGAAGTACCTGGCCTGTAATTAGGTCATATCCAGGCGCCTTCTTCGGGTTAATATCATTTTTTATTGTCATCTGCACTTGTTTGACAGTTACTCTTTCGATCACAGTCTCCTGGTCACTGGACCGAATCTCCTTGAGCGGCTCTTCATCAGGGCTGCCAGGATTTGGGGTGAAGATGTTAGCCAAGTGAGAAGCAAAGGCGTCAGCCTTCTCCTGGTTGGTCCTGATCCACCTATTGTTGATCGTGTCCAGGATGGGTGGTGCCTGAACTACGGGTCGCTTCAAGTATTTTGTTGCCTTCCACAGGGAGTAATCAGTGTCCCTGTGGCTAGTAAGCGTTGAAAGGAGTTCTTTTTGAGTTTCTTCTTTGATTTCTTTGATCATTCCTCTAAGTTCATTAGCAATTTTATACCATTTGGTCTTATGGGCTGGGTTACGCGTGGCTTGCCAGATTCTCCTGGCTCTACGCTTCTGTTTTATGGTATCTACTATTTCCTTAGGGTAATTTATCCCCTTCAGCTTTTTAGGAAGATCAGGAGTATTTTGCCAAGCAGCATCTTGTATGGCAGCTACGACTTTTTCCAGCTGGCCGTCAACCTCTTCTGGCGTGGTCAGTGTCACACTAAGGTCGATACGTTGATTCACGTCCATTTTGAACTGATGCCAATTTGTTAGCTTGTTAACTAAAACTGGATTGTGTGGCTTAATGATAATCTGGTCGCTCAGTGTGAGGATTACTGGTGAGTGGTCCGAACTGAGATCGAAGCACTCGTCGGTGTACGCATAATTAGCTGAGATATTTTTTAGTAAGAAGAAGTCAAGTAGATCTGGTTTTTTCCTTATATCACTAGGCCAGTACGTTGGTTTACCGGTTGATAAAGAGATGCAGTCTCTTAGCTGCACGTATCTGTAGAGAGCTGAGCCGCGAGGCAGGCACATTCGTGAGCCCCAATATGTATGTTTTGCATTGAAGTCTCCGCCAATGATGAAGCGATTCCCCAGTTGATCAAACGCCTTACAGAAGTCTTCGTCTGTAATGGTATGTTTAGGTGGGCAGTAGATGCTAGCAATAATTTCTTTGATATAGGTTACTTGTACAGAAATTTAATTCTGTCAATGAAAAAAAATTTTTTTTGGGGGAATTTTTTTTTTTCAAAAATTTTTTTTTTTTCAAAAATTATGTATTTTTTACTCGAAAAACATTTAACCTCCTGGGATTCTTCAAAAATCCCATTTTTAGCCCCATGAAAGCCCTATAGATCGTGACAGTGAAATCGGATCGTTCCGGGACCCCCAAAAATGGATTCTACGTCCAAAAATACTTCGAAAACGTCACCTAACTCGATCCCATACCCCAAAGCCTTCAAAAAACCCCACCCGTAGCCCCATTATAGCTCCATAGCGCCCCACGGGTTTGGGCGATCGGACTGAAAACCTTGCGGGCACAACTAGATGGTAAACCAAGTATTTTGTCAAAATTTCAGATTTTTAAAAAAATTCCTACTGCCCAAAACGGCCTGGACGGCGGACGGACATTTCGGTTTTTGAATGTAGACCTCTTGAAACGGATAATGTCAAATTTTGAGGCCGATCGGAGTCGTCGACCCCGACATAGGTGTATTATTACCACAGGACGCTCCCAAACTCTAACTCACAAGAGCTAGGGTCTCGTTTTGTTCCATCAGCCACCGGTCTGCGAGTTTGATCTGAAAATCAACCCCCCCGGCCAACGTTGCCTGCGAAGGGGGCGAACCAGATATTGCAGAATACTTATTTTCAACCTCCTTCACCAACCTGAACGTTTTAGGGAACTTCTTAGTGAGCCGAAGAGCGGCAGAAAAGTCGGCGGTGAGATCAGCGCAGAGGACTCGCGAGTCCCAACAATCGTCGTGGCCGGGACACCATGTCCGATGTTTCCTCGATTGCATCGTTCCTCGTGGGTCTCGAACGACGTACAGAACGCGGATGCCCAACCTGAAAATATGCAGAAAAAAAATTTGTCATTCCCATCTCCAAACCTTCTGAGACATCATATGATGGAAGAATATTCTGGAGCTGGACACTCACGAATCATCTTCAAGCAACCGTTCGATGAGGTTCAACCGGACCCGGACGATCTTCATGGACTGGAAGGGAAAGAGGGAGCAAAACTTCTTGAGGAACATGGGATTGTAACAGAGGTGGGGGTACGCCACGCATTTCTCCCACAGCCTCCTGTTGTGAGTGAAAAGCTCTTTGTGGTCCATCCCATACAGAAGATAGTTATCTGTATAAAAATAAAAAAAATTGTAATTCTTAGGTTGGCCAGCGTGACCGTACAGTCTGCGCCCACTGACACCAAAGCTCACCCATGTCAGGATCGGTACTGGCGTAATTGCACTGCATCAGGTGCTTGAGATGGTCGAGGGCAGACTTGGAGTCTGGAGGACCCCTCACTTGGACAATCCCCCGGTGCAGAAGAGGCTCGTAGTGGTAAAAGTTTCCTGGCACGCTGTCCAAGATGTCCCCCAAGAACGTCGACCCAGACCTCCATGTTGTCACTATGATGCTTCTGATCGGTCGACCGCCCTTCTCCGGCACCAGCTCGTCCAAATTCCTAACAGAAAACATTTGCACCAACACTAAAAAACTACACAGATTGCGTTAACTGTACTTACCTAGCCGAAATGTTGAACCGTCCATTGGGGAACGTATACCGTTTAAGAGATTTGCTGATGTTTCTACGCTGCAACTGCAGTAAATATTCGATGTCGTAGGTGATATTAACAGGATCGAAAAATTCATTGGTTGACAGACTCTGAAAAAGATGATACGCCTGGGTTAGGTCGAAGATCAAAACTAATCCACCTAATAAGCTGACACCTCACCTGGATCGACCTGCCGATGCCGAAGAACGCTGGCGACGACGGTAGCGTCGTCACATAGTTTTGGCTGACGAGGAAAGAGATAAGGCACAAAATGGAGATCACAACAAGAGCTATAGCCGAAGCTTTCTTTTTCTTTCCATGCGTGACGCTGCTGTCCCGCAGCCGCACGTATCTGAAAAAATCAAAAATTTTAGAGGAGTAGGTTCGCCCAGTGAAGCGGGTGTTGGGCTTGTAGGCTGCTTACCAACATCATTATAATGTATTCCTAATTGTTTCTCTAAATTAAAATTATAATTTGTTTTGTGTGTTTGAGGGAAAGCCGCTAGCGTCATATCTAGAATTACGCCCTCGTTGTTTGGGGAGGAGGATGAGGGATGTGTATGAACATCCCGAATTAAAACATCGCACGAAATTAGGTTGTGTCTACGGGTATAATCGGTTATGTCGATACAGTATTGGAGGAAGCACGAGCTACAGGTAGGTACATAGATGTACTATGTACCTACTCTATAATATAGTACATACATAGCGTACATAATATGTACATAATATGTCCTGTAGTGTGTCTTTCCTCGGAATGAGGCCGTGTGAACCTGATATCAAGCACGAAGTGTCGTGTATGGTATCCGTTCTTCCACAGCTCGCAGTTAAATTGAAATTTTATAGACTGGCTTCCCTGACCGAATTGTTAGCGTGGGAGGCCAGGTCGTCAAATTCAATGGGCAGTTCTCCTGGCCCATGGACGCAGTAAGAGGTAAGGCTGAAGTTCCTGGCAATGTTCCAGCATGAGCTGTAGTATTCCCAAGATCCCAGGAGGGTTCTTATCAGGGATGATATTATGTAGGTACATCATTTATATAAATAAAATCTCCTTATATAAATCATCATTTATATAAATAAAATCAACCTCTTAGCACAACAAACATTGAGTGGAAAAAAATTGATGAATGTCTGAGGGAAGGAACCCCAAAAACCGATTCTACGTCCGAAAGTACTTCGAAAAGACACCCCACTAGACCTCGTGGCTAAAGTTTTACCTACTCCACGTCATTCTAAACCGGCGGTAGGTATAATATATTATATACTTATTAAGTGAATTCGAAGAAAACTTAAAACGCAGTCGTCAAAAGGCGTCAAATCTCGGTTTTAAGTTTTGGTGAAACTGAATATACTTAGTCAGGGCCGTACCCAGGGGGGGGGTCAGAGGTTCCCAAAAATAAGCATTTTCAAACACATAGGAATTAAATTTACTCAAGTTATAATTGATCTTCATAGGTAAATAAGGAAGAGTACAAAACAATTTCTAGTTAAAAGTATACGTAAATAATTTATAAAATGTATTACAATTTTACAAACCCATTCGCGTACGTGGATGGACGCGGTCCCTACGCTACGGCGTAGAACCAAACGTTCCATTTCGGAAGTTGCCGTAAAGCATGTAGTTTGGCGCTATGTATTACGATAGGTAGCAGCACGAAAAATGACCGCCATTCGACTTTGCAAATCCCTGACTATATTCTGTAGGTTGTTTTTCTATGTTCAATATGTTTTTATATGTTAAACAATGTTGAGTCTATTTGTATTGTCTATCTATTTATTTTCCTAGTCACCAAATTAACAGGGGAAATTATCTTTTATGTTATTATTTATATAATTAGTGACACTAAGTTAGTGTCGTTCTAACTTTTGTCAATAAAAGCTTAAAATGGGTTATTTGACAATTTTTTAAAAAGTTTTATTGGGTAGGGCCTCCGGACCCCGCCTGGTGCCACAACCCCCTTTATATACTTAGTGTCGTTCTAACTTTTGTCAATGAAAGCTTAAAATGGCCTAAAAATGGGTTACCTATTTGACAATTTTGGTTTTCTTGGAATAATAGGTACACCTATGTTTTCGCGACGGAGGTCGACGACTCCGATCAGCCTCAAAATTTGACATTATCCGTTTCAAGAGGTCTACATTCAAAATCCGAAATGTCCGTCCGCCGTACGCCGTCGTGGCCATTTTGGGCAGTAGGAATTTTTTTTAAACCTGAAATTTTGACAAAATACTTGGTTTACCATCTAGTTGTGCCCGCAAGGTTTTCAGTCCGATCGCCCAAACCCGTGGGGCGCTATGGGGCTAAATGGGGCTACAGGAGGGGTTTTCTGAAGGCTTTTAGCTATGGGATCGATTTAGGTGTCGTTTTTGAGTATTTTTGGACGTAGAATTCATTTTTGGGGGTCCCGGAACGATCCGATTGCACTGTGGCAATCTATATTTGAGGAGCTGAGAAGCAAAGTCGACTTTATCCAAAAAGCTGAATTTTGGGAAATCGCAAAAAACTTCCTGTGTTCCATACATTCATCAAATCACTTCAATTTTGTTTTCATTGGTAAGTTATTGCATCCATAAGTTTAGCATACAATGGAAAAAAATGTTAATGGAATACTTCCTGCGTAATTTGCAATTTAATTCTGGATAAAGCTTGTTTTGCTGCAAAAGTATGGATAAAACAAGTTTTGGAACTAAAGAAGATGGATAAAGACATTTTTGTAACAAACTCGAAAGGTAGGTAGGTACTATTGCTGAATAACGCAAATCAAAAACTTCCACGAAAATGCTCCAATAAAAGTGATATTTCACTTTCAGTTCAGGGGTAGATGAGTGTTTCTTGTATAAGCTTCGTGAAGTTGGAAAACCCTCCAATCAGAAGGTAAATACTGTCTCCGTTCACGCTTCTCTCACGGGTATAATGAGATTCAACACAGGAAAGACTGGTCATAAACTGCCGAACAGCTTCTTTCTTTACTCTGTATTTTTCTGACATTCTATCATCCCCACGGGTTTCAACTGGTGACTTATGAGTAAGAAAATGCATGTTGCTCAAGCATTCATCCATCATCATTCTCAAACCATGATCGTAGTATGTAAGGAGATACAAAACAAGAGGGAAAAGGAGGTGTAGGTACTTGCCTGTCTCGTTTCTCTCTCTCTACTTCTGCCAAGTTGCTCTTATAACTTTTTTCTTTCTCCCTCTGCCTTCACAAATATTCGGATAGCTATTCATTTCCGCAAAAAATAAAGCTTAACAACCACAGAGTAACAGAGAGCAAACAACTCATCACAAAACCAACGTACACACAATGAACCTTTTCTCATGTTATTTACACCTTCTTCTTCTTCTTCTTCTTCTTCTTCTTCTTTCATTCCTTCTTAGCTTCATCTTCATGTTTGTTGCCCTTTTTCTGGTCTCAAGACTTCAATAAGACAATATCCTAGCGACGATGGATAAAGCTACTTTTGCTACCAAGCACCTGACGGAGAATGCCGGTTTTGGAACAAAACCATATTTTCTACCTTTAATAACTTGGGATAAAGACAGCTTTGAGGCAAAAAAAACTACCGTTTCTGATGCAGGTTGACCATCTTAATAAAACTAAAACAAAAAGTCATTTTTCGACTTTTTGGATAAAGTCGACTTTGCTTCTCAGCTCCTCATTTCTTTCATGGGGCTAAAAATGGGATTTTTGAAGGATCCCAGGAGGTTAAATATTTTTCGAGTAAAAAAATTAAGAATTTTTGAAAAAACACATTTTTGAAGAAAAAAATTCCCCAAAATTTTTTTTTTTTGGAATATAAAAATCTAAAAAAAATTAATTTTTTTTTCATTGACAGAATTAAATGTCTGTACAAGTAACCTATATCGAAGAATAATAAACCCTTGTGTAAAATTTGCAGCGTTTTTTTCTAAAGTTTTATTGGGTAGGGCCTCCGGACCCCGCCTGGTGCCACAACCCCCCCCCCCCCCCCCCGAAAATTTTTCCTGGGTTCGGCCTTGTACTTAGTCTTAGTGGCTTGCGAAAGTTTAAGGACAACTTGTCAAAAACAGAAAAATCACATTTTTGGCCATGCCAGCCATTTTCAAACATCGTGAAACATTGCTGGTCATGCAAATCTGTTCTTTCAAATCACTTACCAACTCAGGATGCGTAATATTTATATTTTGCTTCGCTTTTTGGATAATGGTGCGAGGAGGCGTGTTCGCGGGACGGCCAGATCTTGGCGCATCAGCCACTGTTTTGGTCTCTTTGAACTTGCCCACAGTTTTCGACAATCCGACGATTCCACCGATCTCGCGAAAGGATTTTCCAGCTCTCCGCAATCCGACAATCTGCCATTTTGTTGATTCACTAACACTTTGACGACCCATTCTCAAAAACGTTTTCAGGAAAAAAATTACATCAAACTTGGCGGTGAATAAAACTTAGTAAAATGTACTAGGGATGTTGAAAAAGTATCGATACTTTTCAAAAAAGTATCGATACATATCGATACTTTTTGTCCCCGATACATATCGTAGTATCGATACTTTTTTTCCGGTATCGGCGCCGATACTTTTTTTATCCCTCACATTTCATCAGATTCAAAACTTACGGCATATAGGTAGTTGACAGTACCTCTAACTTGACCAGCAATTGAAGAAAGTTGATGTAGGTACCTACCACCACCTCCTGGAGCTGCACCAGCTCTCATATCAGAAGAATCAGCCGTCCTCGATCAAGGGCGGACCACCAAAATGTTGGCTCAACCAACGAACCCAACTCACTCATCACAGTAGAAATTAGTGTGGCCACAGCTACACCAAACGAGGGAATGTTCCCCTTTTTTGCTACCTGTACCTACCCCCCGAGGCTTGGAGCAAGGTTTTCAGTCCGATCGTCCAAGCCCGTGGGGCGCTATGGGGCTAAAATGGGGCAATTTTTATAGGCGTTTGGCTATGGGTTCGAGTTGGGTGTCGTTTTCGAAGTATTTTTGGACGTAGAGTATATTTTTGGGGGTCCCAGAAGGATCCAATTTCACTGTGGGGATGTAAAGGGCTTTCATGGGGCTACAAAAGGGATTTTTGAAGAATCTCAGGAGGTCAAATATTTTCTGAGTAAAAAAAAAAAAAAAAATCAAAAGAAAAAAACTTCTTTTTAAAAATTTTTCATTGAGACAGAATTAATTTTTGCACAAGTAACCCATATCAAAGAATAATAAACCCTTGACTAAAAATTTGCAGGCGTTTTTGAAAAGTATCGATACTTCGATACCGATACTTTATTGAATGTATCGTATCGATACTTTTAGATACTGTCTGGATGTATCGATACGATACTGTATCGATACTTTAGAAGTATCAAACATCCCTAAAATGTACTTGTACCCTCCTGTCAGCTGTTATCGAGAGCTGGTCTTCCACCAAGCATGGCGGACACAAAGGTTTGCTCGATCGACGAGGTAGCGACCTAAAAAATTCAACAAATTTGTCCCTTCAAATTGGCGATTTGACGCCCCCTAATTTTAAAATTCCACTCTTACCAAAAAATGTTCACCGACCTCAGCCTATTTTTCCCGAATGCAGTTGGTAATAACCTCCAAAAGAAAAAAAAAAAAAAACGGGTCGCGACCTCGTCCAGAACCCAAGTTACAATTTTTTTTATTGACAAAATTGTAGGGAAATTCAGCAAAATTCTAATTTCTTCTACATTCCGTATTTCGGGAACGGTTTGATGTATCGAGTTGGTTTTGGTCTTGAAATGAAGTTTTTTTCGGGCGGTTTGACTTTGGGCCAAAGACTTCGAAACGCAATGGGTTTGAGCCGAAATTTCAATGGCTTTGGGCCAACCCCAGGGAGCTAAAGTAATGACATTGGGCCAACTCAAAAGCACTAAAAAGAATGGGTTTGGGCGAAAAAATTGAAGACGCGGAATGGGTATTGGGTTTGGGCCAATTCGTCAATATTTATATAGCGTCAATAGTGAAATAATGAAGGAACTGAATAAAGACCGACTACGTGAATGTTGGTGTGTGGTGCATAAAATTGGCGGTTTTAAACTAAATGATCCGTCAGCCGTCGTGCGGCATTCCGTAAATTCAAAACTGTTAATCACGACCATGACTTTCCCGCGACGGCTTAAAAATTTCTTCTCAATAGAGACATCCATAATCGAACGGGATCTCACACTGAACTGACTACCGATAACCGTCGCTCAATAACACACAGATAACTCGCCCAATATCATCACCAAACGCGCTCATCCTCGGAGAATCGACATTTCACTCTGGCCCAATATCGTTGCTTAACCTTGGCCCTAAGTCATCGGGCTCCCGACGATCTTTCATTTTCATTTGGCCCAAAGTCGAAAGGCCCGTTTTTCACACCCATATCTTGCAAAAATACGAATGTTGGGGAAATTGTGAAAGAATAAGAAAAGTGGTGAATGACTCCGATGCAACCAACCAAAACCCGCAAACGCAGACCCGGCAACACAAATAGCTGATATTTGGAGTGTAACGCTCAATCTCCTCTTGGGGGTCCATTTCATTTTGGGAGTGTAATTTCCACGGATACCTAAACAAGGACCACATTTTTCGATTCTGGGATTATGCCCTAATCCCAACACCTAACGCAAACTTGCAGTCGGAGATTGGATCCTATTTTCATTATTACTAGTTGGGACACCCGTGCTTCGCACGAAATATCAAATATCAAATTTCCGTCCATCACCTATCAACTATGCACCCGTGGCAACGACTTTTCCTAGTAATCCCTAGTAACGACGCTATTTGACCCGGCTCTCGTCGCGAAGGAAAGCTCCGTTCGCGACGAAGGGAGAGAGTTCGCGAAATCTAATATGGCCTACGACACATCCGCACCTACGCGGAACCCGACCGAAAAAACGCCGTCTCTCTAGGCTCTACCGTTGAGGCGGGGTAGCGTGGAACGGACGTGCATACCTATGTATATACGGACACGAACAACTTAAGTTGTATAGATTCGGAAACCGTAGCTACCAAACATCAGTATCCACCTACATCCTGCGCAGGAGTCTTTTGAAAACGTACCTCATCTTCTGGAGATGTGAGGAGCCCCCAAGTCGTCCTCCATGAGGCAGGGACGGAAATACGGACGGAGATTCTGTTCAGTCAAACGAGACAACCGACAAATCTGCAACAGAAATAGTTCTCAAATTATGAATTCATAGTAACTCGGACTGCCAGAATCAAGAATCGAGAATTTCATTGCCAAGAATACAGAGTGCAAGACAAGGTCAAACATTTTCATACAGACATTTCAAGTTCACAAAAACATGTATGAAGTAAGTATACTTCAATAATTCAGCTGCAGCTACAGTACAACATGACCAGAAAAGCGATCAGAAGGTAGTAATTTTCGAAGCCTCTGTCAATTTAAAGCCCTCTTACATTCTTCATCCTGTCGAAAAATTCATCAACGTCATACGAAGCGATGGATCCATGTCAAAAAGTTAAGTTTTGGTCTAACAACGGGGTTGATAAATTCGCGCGCAACGCATGATGGATAGCATTGAAAAATCGAATGCACCACTTTGAACTGCTGATGCGGGATGCTTCCAAGCGATGGTATGGCATCAGCAAATCATTCCCACGACGTGTCCCACACCCACGGGTATGATGGTCTTTTAAGTTGGAGAATAGGCCTCATGTAGCTTCGAGTATTTAACCGCATGGATGGCCATTAATAATGACTGAAGTATAAAATAATGAAAGCTGGCTTACAATTCTCTTGGAACCTCAACCCAGCGACCTCGAAAATCGGCGGAATTTCGGCCAGCCGACACAGCCAACAGAGGATGGCATACGTTGCGCGACGCAAAAGCAGCATGGAATGCCGCTTCGGCAGCATTTTTATGAAGCTTCTCCATCTACGCTGGAGGAAAACAAAAGAATTTAACCTAGTTCAATGTTCTCACAGTGTTGCTTCTAGTTCAATTTCGGAATCACCAATACTCCAAGGAATCAAAGGAATCTCTTAGGGGGTTTTCGACCAAGGATGAGTGCTTTCTGACTATTCGTTTGTCAGAGTCACCGACGACAGAGATCCGTCCGATGTCAGGACGGAAGTGTCGTCAGCAAACAAAAGGGTCTCGAGAGGGAAAACCATTTATGGAAGTAAGAAAAAATTATGGGACCCAAAACAACCCTGAGGAAGGTAAGCCATACCTGACTGGCATGCCAGGACTTCTTGCAAGAAACCCGATCCAGCATCTCCATGACACACAGCTAGAGTTCTCGATAGCTTGAAATTAGCGATAAACATCTGAAAATGATATTTTGCCAACTTATCAATAAGGAGCTGGTGTGGAATGCAGTCAAACACTTGGCTAGTCTTCAAAAGTAGCAGAGGCATATATTCTGCACGTTTAAAGGAATTTGAAACCAATTCGGCCTGCTTTGTAGACCTTCTCCACCTAAAACCGCCGCCCAGGGTTCGAAAATAAGTTATTCATTTGAAAGAAGGCGCCTAATTTCCTGAAAATTCATTCCTGAAAAACACAACACAAAACTTGTCAACTCTTGAATACGTGAATTATTCACGTATGTATTTGTCAATAATCGACATACAATACAATTATACAATACAATACAATTATTGTATTGTATTTTAATTATTATTGTCTTTAAATTTCCTGGGTTGATATACCGTGCATGATAAACGCGCATAAAACAGCGTGTTGTTGTGTGTGGGTGAATCTGAGGACTGTTCTGAAGAGAGCCCAGTAACTGATTTTATTAAGGTCTCCCCCCCCCCCCCCCGTTCACCCCTTACAGCAGTCTCCTTGCTCATCCACAGATTTCGGTCGTTATAGTCCAGAATTTAAGAGATAAAAAGTAGGACTACAGAGGGCCCTGCAATGTTTTGGTTAGGCTGGTGCACGACAAAGCCTGAGGGTGGGTGGAGCCAAACCTGCAAATTTTACTCAAGGGTATAATATTCTTGGGTATAATGAAAAAAAAAAGAGTGATATTGTGAAAAATTAGTTCTAAAAAAAAAAAAACTGTCGTCTGTGAGTGTATTGATTGTGATTTGGAAAGATCTTGGTTCTGCGTCCAAAAATAATTCGAAAACGACACCTAAATTACAGCCGAATCTTTAAAAACCCAACGTAGCCTCTCTTCAGCCCCATGAATAGGACCGATCGGGCTAAAAAGCTTGCGGAGATGGAGAACCGAATATTTTGTCAACACTTCAGATTTTTAGAAAAATTCCTACTACTCAAAACGATGTGATCGGCAGACGGCCATTCCATTTACGAAATTTACACGTCTTGAAATGTGTAAGTAAAATTTTAGGCCCGATTAAAATATTTTTGAAAGAAACGCAAGAATAACCTCTTTACGAACTCACGCACACGTTTCGAACTCACTCTCTCATCATTGCAAGCACCAGGTTAAATAGAATTCATCTTTGGAGTGCAAACCTGAAGTACAAGAAACTGAAACTTGTTCGGATAAGGATTTGATAAGCAGTGTAGAAGTGAAGTTTTTGTAAAGGTCTCGAGCAACATTATTTTGGGCGGTAATTTAGGAACGCCGGGAAGGCGAATTTTTCGGCGAAATAGCCTGCCATACGTTCCATTGTGTTTTACTTGAACCCACCGATGAGCTCATTAGATAAATTTTAGAATCCTTGAACTTTTGAAGACGAATTTTCGGAGTTTCGAAAAAGTTACTCTGGGGAGATTGTAGTCAGTCTGGCCGCTTTCTGTCACACCCCTAGCCACTTACTGGCCACTTTTGAAAGTTGACAATATTAATTTTGTACAAACACCTACGTATTTACTATATTTTATCAAGAATAAAATGGTTTTTATTCAAAATTTGTTGGTTTTTGAATGGTGCCCATTTTCTCCCAATGGGTGAGAGGTAGTGGTCGAAAGATTTAGCATGATAATATAGCCATGATTGTATTATAATTGTGCAGAGTCGGCTCCTGCCCCAATTGTGAAAACCAGATGGTGAACACAAAGAAACCCACTTTATACTTTACTTTTTTTTAAACTTTATATTATAATCGTGAATTATGAGCAGGTAAACAATTTATTGAACCTATGACGATGATTTTTGGATAGCTGAGATCCCAGGGGTGCGAAATATACCACAATTGTCGAATAAAACTTGCTGGGGCCCCAGCATTTTCAATTTGAGTAAGAAGTGACCACTTTCACTCCGTGCTCTCCCAAACGATTCAGCGATGTAGCATAATATAATATTATTTCAAACAAGGGTAAAAATAGGGGGGGGGGGGGGGGGCTGCCGGTCTGAAAAGCTGTTACCTCTCTACAGGGGTACAGTATCCCTCGATAGCCGAAATACCTTTGGCCAGCGGAGGACAACATGAAGGGCAGTTTAACAGTGAGATTAGAGCTAGCTCGAGTCCTGCTAGTACATAACAATTTTAAATTTACCTAGACTAGGTACTAAGTAGAAACAGATTATAAATTCTCTGTTATTCCCTCGATAATTTTTCGATAATTCGATAATTGTTAGGTACTCCAATTATTATATCGCTTACTTTTTGTTACCTACTTGCAATTAATAATGTCGTTAAATTGATTTTACAACCTAAGGGCCCCTGAGGCCTACGTAAATGTTACAAATAAATAAATAATAAAACAAAATTCAAACAGGCGTATTGAGATTCGGTTTACACAATTAGTATACCATCAAGTGTTTCATGGGGGAGGAATGACACTAAATATCACGAATTGTGGGGAGTCTGCCGCATTTGATTTGGTGCGCTGTAGAATAGTCGCTTTTGTTTATAGAATATCAGCGACTGCCTGCGGTGCCTCTCAAAAGATAGAAAACGCGGTTTCCCGAGCAAGAAACCCGCCTGTATGGTTGACTGATAACAGAAACGTCAGAGCTCGCCGGGCCATTATCCTATGGTGGGTCGAAGGGGGAGTATAGCGTGACGTCTAGGAAATCTGTTCCATCTTGATAGCGAGGGCCCACGAAACCTTCGACTTTTCAACCCCCTGGCAGCTCAGCCCGGAGTCATTTTTATCCGTTTATTACTACTCTCTAACATCCAATACTCAGGGGTAATTTTCCGGCAAATATGTTGTAGCGCAGAAGCATCGAAGGGCCTTCATTTCATAAACGCAGCCAAATCTCCATTTTTTTCCTCATAAAATGTATAATACATTAGGAAACTAATTTTTATATTAGTAAAATTGTATTTAATGTAACACCCATTAAAACACACCCACTGTTAAAAATCTCAGGGCAACAGTGTTGCGGCAACACGCCAGGATAAACAAAATTGCGACGTTTCAACTGCAGGCCCTCCTCTACTTTTTGGGTTAACTCAGAGGGACAAAGTTGCGTGTTAATGTCAACCAGTGATTATCTCTAGATTAACTAAACTCAAAATTTTCGCTCTGACTGCATTTCGGGGTGATTGAGAGCCTGTTTACAATTACCCCATAGCGGTTACATTTACCCCCAAAACTATGGGGTAATTGTGAACAGCTAACATCATAAATGAACGAAAGCAAGGCTTGTGTTGAATAAGGTTGCTTTTCAAAAGCAGTCGCAGGGTCTTCGACTTGGTTGTCAGCGTCCACTTCGATTTTCAATTTTTATCACAAGGCTATGAACACTCGTCTGATAAGACATATCACATTGTGATGATCAGCTGTTCACAAAATGCGAGAATCCTCCTTATCTCTGATAAGGTTTACTAGAAATTTAGTTCCACAATCTGCTACAGGGCGGTAATGGCTCTAGTTTCCATTTACCCCTTGTTTGCATTTACCCCGACTGATCCTATACCATTAGGAAACATTGCATCTCCAAAGAATGAATTAGATGAAAATGGATTTACCGCTGATGTACCGAGTTGAACTCAACGATCTCAAACGTAAATTGTTTACCACATTTGTCAATTCGACCCCCAATCGTTTTCGTGCATTGATGAAACTACACTGATAAGTTATGCCTGCTCAGAGAAGAAGTTAGGCGTAGAAAGATCTGCTGGATAGCAGCACCAGCCGGAGCTAATTCAAATGTTTCAAGGTACAACGGTCTCCCCTACTCGGGAAGGTGGGGCAGTTGTGACCATGGGACAGTAATGACCGAGTCTTGCATTTCTCAGTGGTTTGAATATTGGCGCGATGAGTCATGACATGTACGCGGTAGTCATAGGTACATTGTATGACTACCATATTGAGTCATGACTAGTATACCATATTGAGATGGCAGTGGACTTGAAGGTTTCCCAGTACGGACTGGGATGGTTCAGCTGGCATGGTGATGAGAGGGTTTCCCTCACAGAAAGGAAATTCGTCAGCAACATTTCCCATTCAAAGCTAAGCATGAAGGGAGAGTGCTACAATGGCTGATGGATCAATAAGTTTTATGTTTATCTTTGTAAGATCATTTAATAAGTCAGCCTAATGCGCCTAATGCCTACCCTGCACAGTAGACGCCTCCGAGTTGAACGAGTACTTTATTCATGCTGCCAATGATCTCCTCCTAAAGAAAAACTGACTCCGATACTATCAGTAAAGGATGACCCGCCGATCCTGCCATCGAGCAGGGATCTCGTATTTTATTAGGGCGATAATGCCTGAAAAAATTATTTCAAAAAATTTTACGCTAGGTTTATTAAGTATCCTTTGATATACCAAGGTTAATTGTGCAAAAGTGAATTGTATGTTATTAAGATAATGAGCCCCATTTTAGCCCCATAGCGCCCCACAGGTTTGGGCGATCGGGCTGAAAACCTTGCGGGCACAATTGGATGGTAAACCGAGTATTTTTTCAAAATTACAGATATAAGAAAAAAATGCCTTCAGCCCAAAACGGCTCGGAGGTTGAGCAAAGATAAACTTTATGCCTATAAACATCTCAAAAAAACAATAAAAAAAAGATGCATTTCCCTTGCTGCGTTTGTACAGATTAGGGACCCACAAGAATGGTTTCTACGTTCGAAAATACTACGAAGACTACACCTAACTCGATCCCCATAGAGTCCCAAGGGGATGGGCGATCGGGCACGGAAAATCACGACATAATTTACCCTTAAATTAAGTTTGTGTTAATAAGTGCTAGTGGGGCAGGATCAGCCATTGAATGTGGGGCAGAATCAACCGTGGTCGTGATCCTCCTTCAGTGGTTGATTCTGCATCACCTTTTTTTTTAATAAGTTAGTTTTTATATTCCGTGAATTATAAATTTGGAAGGAGAATCCTGACCTATATAATAGCCCATACCGTGGTCATCACCGCCCCACACATGGGGCGCTTATGACCAAAATAGATCTTTTTTTAAAACCCCAAAAATAGTGATTTTAGTTTGACTTTTTCTTCGACTAAATCGGGATTCTGCTGGCAAAAAAGTCCAAGTTTATGGAGCGTTTTTCAAAGTTCCAGACAATTCAGTTCCGAGCCTGTAATTAAAGGATTTCTGGAAAATGGTCAGGACTATCCCACCCTAGTTGTGCCCGCAAGGTTTAGGCCCGATCGCCCAAACCCGCGGGGCTCTGTGGGGCTAAAAAGTGGGTAGGGGAGGGGTTTGGCTATGGGGTCGAGTTAGGTGTCATATTTGAAGCATTTTTGGACGTAGAATCCAATTTCGGGCGTCCCAGAACGATCCGATTCCACCGTGAGGATCTATGGTGCTGTCATGGGGCTACAAATGAGATTTTTGAAGGATCCCAAGAAATCAAATAAGATATCGATTTCCGAGTAATTTTAGATGCTTAATTCATTTTTCGAGGTCCCGCATCTGTTAAACATACAGAAAAAAAATTATATTAAATTCATTAAGAAAAAATATATAAATTTTCATTAAAAAAAAATTTTTTTTTTAACAAAATCATTTTTTTAAAATTATTTTCTTAATGAAATAATTTTCCCAAAAATTTTTTATAACAAAGAATAATAAACCCTCGTGTAAAAGTTGCATCGTTTTTGGATAATTATTATTCTTGGTGGCTAACGACTGTAATAATGTATATTTTGCATAATATTGGTTGGTACATACCTACCCATTATGAATTAGTGGTACATATAGATTTATTTGTTAGCACCGTCAAAGTTTTTCTCACACTCTTCACCGTCAAAGAGTATGTTAGCGGCTACAGTCAGGGGCGTGTAGACCCGGCGAGCTTTCGAGAAAATCTCGGTGGGCCGGTGGGCTGATGGGCCGGCAGGCCGGCCGTTTTTTTTTTTTTTTTAAGGCAAAATTTTCAAGTAGGCCACCTACTACAGCGGCCCAAAAATTAAACTCAGCGGCCTTAAGTTTTTCAAGGTTAATTAGTCTCCCCCAATTTGTTTTATTTTATTTGGGTATTTTATTTATTCAAGGATTTGGGCTGCTACAGCGGCCCAAAAATTAAACTCAGCGGCCTGCAAGTTTTTCTTTTTTATGCAGGAAAAATTAGTAGCTAGGCCCACCTACTGTTGTAGTAGTAGCTGGGACAGCAGGCCGAAAATTGATATCAGCTGCCTACGGGGTGTAAAAAATAAATTAATAAAAAATTTATTCACAAATTTTCTGAATGAGGCACGAAAGATAGGTACCTACCCAGGCCGCTAACTCGAATTCATAAATTATGATAATAAATGGGACCTTCATATTAAAATTTTCATATTATCATATTAAATATGAGTTCGAGTTGGTTGCCGGTGCGGCTGATATTCAGCAGTCTACGAGAAGTTGAATGGAGGAAAAGTCAGCTGACAACCTACGTAATACAATCAGAAAACTACAAAGACAGAAAAACCAAATACATCACAATATGACGTATATCTATAGTATAGTATACCTATACTATAGATTCCGAAAATTTATTTAGTTTTTTCATCGACGAAAAAGCGTTGTGACGTACATAATAAAATTTTTGACCTGATAATTGCGTCACTAAACTCACGTTTTTCAGGCCACGAAAAAACATTTCAGTCTTTGTCGTTTCTTGATCCTCGCAACTTTACTGACGTTCGAGACCTGCAGTATTTTGATGACATAATAATATTATGCCATCAAAATTATCATTAAGTTATGATATTATCAATTATGATGATATTATAAAAATTATCATTATCTTATGATATTATCATCTCTTGCTAAGGTTGGCTGCGAAGTCAATATACAAAGCCTTGCCTCTGAATAGACCGATTAAAAAACCGAGGATTAAAAAACATAATCCTCCCCTCCCTCCCTCTACCGACGGCAACGATGAAACCGACTCTGAAGCCGAGGACGCTGAAAGGGGTTTCTGATGAGGTTCCTCATAAGCAATGTTCGAACTGCACAGTTTGTGTTTTCGAACTTATAACTCAATACCAGCTAATGAACAATGCTAACCCTAATTTGTATAAAATAATATTTTGATGTATTATATCAATATGTTCTGACTGTCCCCACTACTCAAGTGGAATGTGAAAGATCTTTTTCAAAGCTGAAAATAATTAAAAATCGGCTCAGGCAAACAATGAAGAATGAGCACCTTGAAACCCTAGTACTCATGTCAAGTGAGCCACAGCTGGTCGAAATGGTGACTTGCGATGGTTTAATAGGGAGTTCCTAGTGGATACGATCGAGATACCACCACTTGGAATACGGATGCCGTATCTAGGGAAACCAAGCGCGATGCTAACCAAAATTGATTGAGATACCATTTTGCATTTTTAGGTGGTATCTACGAGTAGGATCTTGGAGTAACGGGCCACGTTACTATTAAAACAAGTTCATTAACATCAGGCGGTAATACCGCCGCGGTATTCAGCATTCGAAGTGGAGTTGTTTTGGGGGTTTGTTGTCAAAAGTGCCTCCTTAGGAAACTTATTAGATTTATTAAACTTCATAATCATTTTGATCTGATCAGTTGCAAGGATGTAAGGAGTTTTTCGTGATTTCTGGAAATTGCGATTGAATGGAACGAGCGAGAGTTTTGAAGCTCAGCTCTTCAAATCAATAATAATTATTGAGTTACAATGATTGTAACATTTAACTCATCTGGATTCCTGCGTCCAATAGTGTTTCGTTGCTCCTCCAAATTCTTTCAACAACGAACGAACTGGTGTGAAATAAAACCGCGGTGATTCGTGAAATCGGCACCTAAACAACACCTAACGGCACCTAACAAACTCAGGACAACACAGAAGAAAGTACTGGCAGCACTGAGCTGCCAGCTGTGCTGCTCGCTGTTTTCGTTGTTGTTGTCGACGATTTGTATACCTTCTTGGAAGCTGTTTATCAATTAGGCAGGTTACTTTGCGATAAGGATTCACTAGATACCATCTTCCATATCGGCAGGTGGTATCGTATTTTCCGTAAACATACCACCGACGGATCGCAGATACGATACCATCGGCCATCGCGCATGCGCACTGCTGGAGTAGGATACGGATGGAATCGAGATACCACGACGTATCTCACCACTAGGTTCCATCCGTATCCTACTCCAGCAGTGCGCATGCGCGATCGCCGATGGTGTCGTATCTGCGATCCGTCGGTGGTATGTTTACGGAAAATACGATACCACCGGCCGATACGGAAGATGGTATCTAGTGAATCCTTATCGCAAAGTAACCTGCCTAATTGATAAACAGCTTCCAAGAAGACATACAAACGTCGACAACAACAACGAAATCCGAGAGCAGCACAGCTGGCAGCTCAGTGCTGCCAGTACTTTCCTCTGTGTTGTCCTGAGTTTGTTAGGTGTTGTTTAGGTGCCGATTTCACGAATCACTGCGGTTTTATTTCACACCAGTTCGTTCGTTGTTGAAATAATTTGGAGGAGCAACGAAACATTACACTATTGGAAGCAGCAATGCAGACAGCCGACCTGAAAGACGGGGAGTGCCACTCGGAAATGTGCGGTTTAACGAACACCGTTAAAATCTCACCTCCAAGCCACTGAATTACAGTGGAACTGGTCGGCCACTAATCCAGATGAGTTAAATGTTACAATCATTGTAACTCAATAATTATTATTGATTTGAGGAGCTGAGCTTCAATACTCTCGCTCGTTCCATTCAATCGCAATTTTCAGAAATCACGAAAAACTCCGTACATCTTTGCAACTGATCAGATCAAAATGGTTATGAAGTTTAATAAATCTAATAAGTTTCCTAAGGAGGCACTTTCGACAACAAACCCCAAAAACAACTCCACTTTGAAAGCTGAATACCGCGGCGGTATTACCGCCTGATATTAATGAACTTGTTTTAATAGTAACGTGACCCGTTACTCCAAGATCCTACTCGGAGATACCACCTAAAAATGCTAAATGGTATCTCAATCAATTTTGGTTAGCATCGCGCTTGGTTTCCCTAGATACGGCATCCGTATTCCAAGTGGTGGTATCTCGATCGTATCCACTAGGAACTCCCTAATATCTGACTCGACGTGGTAGCAAAAAGAAGTTCCTTATCACGCCATTTTTTCTTGTGATACTAAATTCCACACACCGTTTTCCAGTCGTGGTTGTGATTAATACGAGTTTATTATAATATTTCAAAATTTCAAAATTCAGGTAATTTCAAAATTTGGGGTTATTTAGCGTCACACAGCTTTTGTGAGCACTCTATTTGTCTTGGAAATGAGCTCCTTCAATGATTTTTTAAAATGTTTTTCCTGCAAAGGTCGTGCTTCAAAAGTTACGAAAACGGGTCCATATTGCAGAAAACCCGTTTCAATTATTTATAGGGCCTTAGGAAAAATATGATATTTGAATTCCGAGGTCTGGAGAGGGTTCATGACGTGGGCTGCTTCGTCGTCTTTTGATTGGCCTGGAGATCCCTCTCTCTCTCATCTACGCAAGTCAGCCAACTTTGCTACGCGAAAAGTCGACCCAAAAAATCGAAAATCGGGTTAACCATTATAGAAGGTCATTCGAAAATTGAGCATCGAGGTTATTATCAAAGAATGTTATTCAAAAATCGACCCGGGCCGAGTGTTTTTATTCCGATTCTGTTCAGATTTATTATTTAGCGCTCTGGCGGCTCTGTGCCCAACTACTCGACGCCCAGCCTGTCGAGGTGTGACGTCAAATTTGCCCGGCGTTCATTTCAAAATCTCTAACATTTAGAAAACAGCTCAGCGCGTACCTATACGGATTTTCGAACTAAAAATTGGGGTTTTTGGGTTTTAAAGGGTGCTGAATCCGAATATGTTGTCAGAAATGCTGAATTCTGACCTTTTCAAGAAGCCCATTCGGAATTTTTTCTGAGAGATATAGCAGGTTGGAGTCTAGGTAGATCACCTTGCATAAATTTCAATAATCAGTAAGCTCAGAAATCAAAAATCATTAAAGACCCCAATTCTCTCTCCCTACACCTGTCACAAATGGTAGGTTGGGAACTTCGAACATTTTTTGAAGAACTCTCTATTCATGTATTAATTGAAATAAAAAATACTAGTGGTCCAGGTTGCTTTCCCCTTCAAAATAAATTAAAAACTAATGAAAAATTTTCATGGTTTGGAAGGGCTTTTGCTGTTTTCCGTCTGTCACAAGGTTTTATTCTCTCTCCCTACAATGTTTTTGAACTTCCCGCCCACTCCCAGAAAACGAATATTTTGTGTTGTGAGAAACGAAAGGCAACACTGCTGCAAGATGGCTTCCAAAACTACTGGAGTTTGTCACACATCCAAGCCTTCAGTTGCTTGGATGATGTTGTGAAGTGTTGAAATTGTGAGAGTAGGTTAATACTTTCTCCATCCCTACAACCACCTCACTCTTCAGGGTAAGTGTTTAATTACATATAATGGAACTCAAATTACGATTATGAATGACATAGTGTTGTGTATTTTTTCTAATGTTCAGAATCACTGATGTTGAGGCTGGTAGAGAGTGATAACCTTCCAACTCTCTCTCCCTACAACCTCTCTACCTACAACTTCTCTGAAAAGGCTGATTTGTAGGGAGAGAGATTTGGAAGGTTATCACTCTCTACCAGCCTCAACATCAGTGATTCTGAACATTAGAAAAAATACACAACACTATGTCATTCATAAGCGTAATTTGAGTTCCATTATATGTAATTAAACACATACCCTGATGAGTGAGGTGGTTGTAGGGATGGAGAAAGTATTAACCTAATTTCACGACTTCAACACTTGATAAAGTTAGCGCCCACTTCAGGATCTGCCTCAGGGGTCCATATAAAGGAGGCTTAAGGGAGAAAAAAAATGCAAAAACTGAAACATTAATTTGGGAAAACGGTCGAGCTCAAAATAACCCCACATTTTGAAATGACCCATATATATAATAATAATATAAATATTATTTTCGTTTATGAGTTTATCGTTTGTTACTGATATGAATTATAGTTTGAAATTCAGTGTTGATGTTGATTTTATCCCCTGAGTTATTATCCAGGAAAATTCGCACATATTATTATTCACCACAAAACGGCACTCTGAGAATGCACTCTGGGATGCCTGGACGGATTTCCAGGTCGAAATTTTCGGTCTCCAAACAAGCTGAATTTTTTAAAATAAATATATATACATAAACATAACAATGGGCCGCTGTCTCCTGAAATCTCGGGCCGCTAAAAATCGTCTACACGCCCCTGGCTACAGTTGGCTTTCCGCATCGTCGCACCGATTAACAGACAAATTCGGTCTGTTGTTTCACCTAGCTGGACTTTCCATTAAAACGGTCGGTTCGTGAAAAGAGCTCGAGAAAAGCTGAAGCTTGAAGATGTTCCAGACCTCCCAAAGGTTGACTTAGTTTTGCGATGAGGAGGAGGTGGTTTTCGGTTTGTCGCGATTCTGAGCAGACCGTGAAACGAAGCAGGCGGATCTGACAAATTGAACGGCTCTTTGTAATCCCAGCCGGGTGGAAAGTGGAATTGGTGGAAAGGCCGGATGTAGTGCGCTGTTGTCTACTGAGTTTCGTGCAGAACACGGTGTTCAGTATCGATAGGAACAACTTACTCAACTCAACTCAAACATTTCTTTAATGCTGTAGTTACTAACGCGGTACATAGCAAGCGTCAAATTACAACAGTAGGAACAAAAGGTGAACTTAAACGACTGACATGAAACGAGCAAACACAATTGACATGAAACGGACTAACACTAGAGCAAGAGAACTGGTAGGTACAAATGAATCGGTAGGTTTTTCCACTAATTTTGAAAAGGGGTTATCCACCTGTAAAGTTTGATCGGGTCAAACTTCCAATAACACCACGGCAAACGCTATCATCCCGTTGTTGTTGTTTGCGGCTCATAGCGTCTCCCGTAATCTTGGTCCTGCGAGTTAGTTAGGCAGTTGTGGTTCACCAGTCAATGTGAACGGGAGCAGAGCTCCTGAGATTCCTACTCGAACGATCCTGTGTTTTAGATTTCTTCTTTACAGGTATGTTCAATGGTTCAGATCTCTAGTATGTAATTTAAGGTCCAGTATTTATCTAACGAATATTGTATTTGAATATTGATAAAATAAATAACTTCTTTACAGATGCAATCAATCCAGTGTTCTCCCTGAGTACGAATCTTACAAATCTAAAACACAATTTCGAAAACTTTTCGACTGCATGAAGAAATATGTCGAAATATCAGCTCTACATAATCGCAGAGGCCAGCTCCTCGGATGAGAAGACGACGATTCTAAAACTCAAGAAAATCAAACAAGCGGAGGAAGAAATGTGGTACGGTTTTCCGGATGATCAACAAGGTATGAGTCATCATAAGAAATTAGCGGAACTCCCCCCAGTTAAGAAAGCAATTGCCGCCATCAGGGCCAGAGGTCAAAGTCGGACCGTGAGTGTAATACTTCCGCCGGAAGTTGAGGCATGTTATCGAGATGAGGCTGGCAACTTTTTTTTCAATGAATTGTTGTTGTCAGAGATATCCGCTCTGACAAGTGAACCTTCACGCGCACCGGCATTTGGTTTACATGAACTGGTTGCGTGTCTCAATAAGCTGGTTGAAAAAAAAAGACGACTCCCTGAACGAAATTATGAAGCATTTCCTTGTTGAGAAATTTTCAAGCAGAAACAAGAATGTTCAGGCGTGGGTCAACGATTTTGAGAGGGAAGCGGCTCGATTCAATCTGAACGGTCCACGATTGATTGAAGTATTCAAATTATGTTTAGATAAATCAATGAACGATTGGTTTTCGAACGCTCAGAAAAAACTTGGTATTGAGGCCGATTGGGATTTGTGGAAAGAGGATCTCACCACTACCTTCAGCGACGACTCCTGGACTCCAGTTCGATTTGCTTACCATTTCCGTTACATGACAGGCTCTTACGTGGACTACGTTGTGAAGAAGGAAAAACTACTTCTTGATCTCGACCACGTAATTCCCGAACAAATAATGCTGAATCTTATTGTGCTGGGTCTTCCCATAAAGATTCAGAACGAGTTAAGTAGATCCTCCATCGGATCAACGAGAGGTCTACTTGCAAAATTAAAGAAGTTCGACTGCAACTCTCCTAAGGACGTCGTTTCAACGGATTCAGCCCAGCTTTCCCGAGCGTCAGAGACTTCTGGACGAAACCGAAAGGCATCACCGACCGAAAGGAAGAAGGCTTGTTCTCTGTGCGAAAAAGGAAATCGAGGTACTCGTTTTCATTTGGAGAAAAACTGTTGGTATAAGGATACCAATAAAATTAAAACTGTGAACAATTTGGAAATAGAGTCGGAGTTGAACTCTGCAATTAGCGATCAAAAAAACTAGTGATGATACCACTGATAAAAGTCGATTTGCTTATCAATAATAGCCAAAAATGCACCGGTATTTACGATTCGGGTGCGAATATTTCGTTGATAAATTACGATTTCCTTAGGAAATCTGGCATTCGCATCTCTAAAAATGATGATAGCAAATTCAGTATGGTCAGTGGTATCGGAAAAGTTTGTGGAATTGTGAGTATTGATCTGAAAATAATGAATCTGTCAAAAAAGGTATCCGTCTTTGTAGTGAAAAGTGAGGGGTTCCGTCACGATTTTCTGCTTGGTTTGGATTTAATTGTACAATTTCACTTATGCCAAAATGATAAATTAGAAATAACCCAAAGTTCATTGGAGCATGGACAATCTAGCATCGTTTTTTCAAACTTAGGGCTTGAAGATCCCAGAAGTGTAACTGTAAACGAATCCGGGTACAGAGATACCTTTCAAGCGACCTTGAACCATTTACCGGATAAACAACAAAAACAGATCAACGATATCCTACATAAATACAAAAACGTTTTTGCTAAAGATAAATACGATATCGGTACAGTGTCAGGTCATCAAGCCACGATAAAATTAATAGAACACAAATATGTTTCAAAACGACCATACAGGTGCTCTGTAGATGATCAAAATGAAATCGAGTCTCAAATTTCAAGGTTACTATCAGCCAACCTTATTGAAGAATCAACCTCCCCTTTTGCGGCACCTGTAACACTAGTCCACAAGAGAGATGAAAATAAGAAAAATAGGCTCTGTATTGATTTTACAGATTTAAATAAATTAGTTGTACCAGAAAGCCAGCCCTTTCCACTAATCACCGATCTAATAGTGAAAACCAGAGACTGTAAATGGTTTTCGGTGCTAGATATAAATAGTGCTTTTTGGTCAATCCCTCTCAGACAGAAAGACTATTATAAAACAGGGTTTGTAACACAAACAGGCCACTATAATTGGAAATGTTTACCTTTTGGCTTAAAAACCTCACCGGCAATTTTCCAACGAATATTGAGGAACATACTTCGAAAAAATGATTTAGATTCATTTTGTGTAAATTACATTGATGATATCCTGATTTTTTCAAAATCTTTTGAAGAACATTTACGTCATGTTGAAGCATCAATGCAAGCACTCATTAAAGAAGGATTCCGGCTTAAGTTTTCAAAATGCAACTTTGCTACAAATAGCGTGAAATACCTTGGTCATATAATCGAGTACAATTTAACGCGACCAATAAACGACAACGTTTTGCCAATTACAAATTTCCCAACACCTAAAAATAAAAAAAATATAAGGCAATTATTAGGCAAAGTGAATTTCTACCGTTCATATATTCCGAAAGCCACTCAAATGCTCGAGCCTTTACATAAATTGTTAAGGAAAAATGCCATTTTCAACTGGAATAAGGAATGCGAGGAGGCTTTCAATTTAATCAAATCGTGTCTTTCCACAGAGCCGTGCCTCGCTATTTTCAGTCCAGTCAGAAGGACAATCGTCCAGACTGATGCGAGTCTTGATGGCATCGGTGCAATTTTAAAGCAAAGACAAGACGACGGAACATTCAAACCAGTAGCCTATTTTTCAAAAAAACTAAATGAACACCAGAAACGAAAGAAAGCAATTTACCTCGAATGCTTAGCTATTAAAGAAGCATTAATATACTGGAAACACTGGTTACTAGGAATCGAGTTTGAAGTTGAATCCGATCACAAGCCTCTGGAACACTTGCGCATAAATTCCCGAAATGATGACGAACTGGGACACATGATGTTTTGCCTATCACAGTACAATTTCAAGATAAAATATGTCCCTGGTCAGTCAAACTCCGAAGCTGACTGTTTATCGCGGAATCCCGTTCTAGAATCTCTGGGTCCCACTGATGATTTGAAAATTGTCAATTTAGTCCAATTGGAGGAAATAACCCGAGATCAAAACCAATTAAATAGTCAGCTAACTCTAGCTCACCGCGTCACAAAGGAAGGTGATATACTTTACAGCAACTTTAAAAACAAAAGTAGAATAATTGTCTCTACAGACTTCTGCTATAAGCTGATTGAAAAAAATACATAAAAAATTTGGTCATATTGGTCCAAAACAGATACAAATGAAAATAACTCCTTTCTACTTCTGCAAGGATATGACAAAAATGATTACGAGTTTTTGCCAAGCTTGCAGCGTATGTATTAAGAATAAATCTCGCATACCATTCACCTATGGCCATCTCTCCCAATTGGGTCCTGCCACACGACCATATCAATATATGTCTCTTGACACCATTGGTGGTTTTGGGGGCAATCGGTCACCTAAGCGTTTTTTACACCTTTTGGTTGACCATTTCACTAGGTATGCGTATATCTACACTTCAAGAAACCAGAAAGCTCATGACTTCATTAAGCTCCTAACCAAAGTCTTATCACAGGGTGTTCAAATAGGCACTCTATTAGCTGACCAGTACAGTGGAATTAATTCCAACGAGTTCAAGTTGTTTTTAAACCAGCATAATGTGAATTTGGTTTTCACGTCGGTCGACTGCGCATTTTCAAATGGCCTTAATGAAAGGCTAAACCAAACATTGGTTAATCGGATTCGATGCAAAGTAAATGACGAACCGTCAAGCACGACACGCCCGTGGTCAATACTTGCAGAGGAATGCGTTGAGGAGTATAATAACACAATCCATACATCCACAAAATTCAGTCCTAATTATTTGTTGCATAATGTAGACATACCGGTTGTACCCCATGGTCATAACGCACACCGTAATTTGGAGGACGATAGGAAACAAGCCATTAGGAATTCCCAAAAAAATCATGAACTAAATAAAAAGAGGTTCAATAAAAACCGCAAAATACCCACATTCAAGGTGGGGGACATGGTTTATGTACATCAAGGCAACAGCCTGAATCGAAACAAGCTGGACGAAATTCGGACAGGTCCATATAAGATTATAGGAAAACTCTCAAACTCCATCTATAAGATTGACTCAGGCTATCGAAAAAAGGAGTCAAATTTCTTCCATGTGTCCAAGCTTTACCCAGGTACCCTCGCAACACTGCCACAGAAAACTTCTTAAAAACAAAAACAAAATTTTAATTTAAAAAAACAAAAAAAAACAAAAAATCCCAAAAAAGGGGGATGTAAAGTTTGATCGGGTCAAACTTCCAATAACACCACGGCAAACGCTATCATCCCGTTGTTGTTGTTTGCGGCTCATAGCGTCTCCCGTAATCTTGGTCCTGCGAGTTAGTTAGGCAGTTGTGGTTCACCAGTCAATGTGAACGGGAGCAGAGCTCCTGAGATTCCTACTCGAACGATCCTGTGTTTTAGATTTCTTCTTTACAGGTATGTTCAATGGTTCAGATCTCTAGTATGTAATTTAAGGTCCAGTATTTATCTAACGAATATTGTATTTGAATATTGATAAAATAAATAACTTCTTTACAGATGCAATCAATCCAGTGTTCTCCCTGAGTACGAATCTTACACACCTAATAAAAACCGAGAAAGGTCTATCTGTCTGTCTGTCTGTTTTTCCCTTTTCCAAGTATTTTTGAACGTAGATTCCATTTTTCCCAGAACGATCCGATTTCACCGAGGGGATCTATGGAGCTTTCATGGGGCTATCATACGGGATTTTGAAGAATCCCAGATCAAATAAGGTGTCCTTTACCGAGTAATTTCGGACGCATAAGTCGTTTTTCGAGGTCCAACATCTGTCTAGACATTGTACAGCATTTTTTTTTTTCTTCAATAATATTTTCTTTTTTAATGATAGGTACCTACAGAATTAATTTTTGCTATATCAAAGAATAATAAACTTGAGTGAAATTTGCAGCGTTTATGGTTCATTATTCTTGGAATACGCTTACCTATAGGTACATACCTATAGTAGGCTACATACTTATTATGTACTCACGAAGGGGGTCGAAAATTTGGAGCGGTTTCATCACGGATGTCAAAAATCAAATGTCCGTCCGCCGTTTTGGGTGGTAGGATTTTTTTTTAATCTGAAATTTTGACAAAATACTCGGGTTACCATCTAGTTGTGCCCGCAACGTTTTCAGCCCGATCGCCTAGACCCCTGAGGATCAGTGGGGCTAAAAAGGGGTTACAGGAGGGTTTTTGTAGGGTTTCGGCTATGGGGTCGAGTTAGGTGTCATTTTCGAAGTAGTTTTGTACGCAGAATCCATTTTTGGCGGTCCCAGAACGAATTGATTTCACCGTGGGGATCTATGGGGCTTTCAAGGGGCTACAAATGGGGCTTTTGAAAGATGCCTGGAAGTCGAATTCGGTGTCGTTTTTCGAGTAATTTTGGGCGCATAATCCATTTTTTGGAGTCCCACATCCAACATCCGTCCACTCTCTCGTAAGGTTTCATGTTGTTTTGTACAGTTTCAAACTGTACAAGAAAATGGGGGGGGGAAAAAAAAACTTTTTAAATAGGTACCTAATCGAACTAGTCGTCCGATTGGGGGGTAGTTTTTTAATTGATATGGAATTAATTGTTAGATAACTTAAACGTATCAATGAATAATAAACGCTTGTGTAAAATTTGCAGCGTTTTAGGACCAGGGACAAGCTTCTGGGAGGAGACGATTCTATTTCTCACTAATGTCGAACAAAGGCAGTGATTTTGGGTAATTTCATACGGGGTTGAATCGGATGCAAGTTCGCATAAATGGGCGAGCGAATGGCAACCCCCTCCCACCGAACTCAGAAAATGGCCGAGTGAAGCGAGGTCCCCCTGTTCGCGTGCAAGTTACTACTAGAAAATAGTTTAGTCAGGCTTTCTCGAAGAGGGGATTCGGATTGTGTGGTGTGTCCTCCACTCCGCTCTTGCGTGCATAACTACGTGGCGTGACGGGCTGGTGAAAGATCATCTCCCGATTACAAAACTACCGACCAGCTTCACAAATAAGTCACCCCACGCTTCCATCATGAGAGGAAAAACGGTATAATACTTTTCGCGGTGACGAGAGTGAACAAGCACGCAATGCACATGAATAGGATTTTGATTTCGACGATTTTCCAAGCACGGAAAGGGAGTAACACTGTTCTACGCTTCAACTTATCATTTTATGATCACTTGATGGCCCACTCATCCAAGTTATGAGGGTTCATCGAACCTTTTCTTAAGCTTTGGAAGACCGAGAGGAGATAAGGTGCTGTTGCTGATGGGGCCAAACAAAAGTTAACTGTCTCCCGACTCGATCCGTTCCACGTATTCACTGGAGCTCTTCAAAAGGCTTTTCTTGGAAAAAAAAAAGTTACCTTCGCCTTCGCCATGGTCTCTCTTTTTATTGCAGAAATCCAGTTCGCCGGAGCTGCCAACCTCAACTTGCTGATTGACAATAGCCGTCGTGCACACAGGGCGTGTCGTCACTGGAGAAGGTGTAGTTTTTTCTAGTGAGGCTCACTTTCCGTGACAAGTGCGTCCAGCCCAGGTGTACTCGTACATTCACAATGTGAATCCATGTCATGGGATTCACAGTTTGTAGGTCATTGGAAGATGTTTCCGATTGTTGCCATTTATTTTTTACTAGCTGGGACACCCGGTCTTCGCCCGAACTATTGTGAACACGAAACAAAACTGAATATTTCAACATGAGAGATTTTAGCAGTGTACGGATTTTTAACATTTCCCGTTATTTGAATCGTCTCTTGTCGGTACTCTCAGAAGGGGTCCTTTTCAAATTTCAACGTCAAAGGGTAACGGGAGAGATTTTAGCTCACTCAGCTGATCAGGAGAATTCCCATCATTAGGTTCGTCTCTAGTACCCCCAGAAGGGTTCCCTGTAAAATTTCAACGAACAAAGGTTGAACAGTAGAGATTTTAGCTCACTCAGCTGATCGAGGAGGACTTTCCTTTTAGAACTGGACAGGAGCGAGGAGGAATTTCCTTGTTGAAACGGCCGGGAGCGAGTAGGACAAATTCGCCATGTCTGGGAGCGAGTTGGATAACTCTCGAGGGGGGGTCACCATCTGTTGTCTCCATTATCTGCGGAGCTCAGAGATCATGAAAATCGTTTTTGGAATCACACATCTTGAAACGTATAATGTCACATTTCGAGGCCGATCTGAATTTTCGACCTGCGTCGCGATTCCATAGGCATATTATTCCCAGAATAATAAACCAACAGAGTAAGAGTGAAACGACCAAAACGTGGCTCTGTGTGGCGTACCCGAGCTCCAAAAGGGGTAAAACTAGATTTTGCCTTCCAACCGAATACTTTCACTTTCACGTTTTAAACTGAACTCGTGAAGAACGTGCCAGGACTGAACGAGCGGGGGTTGGTGGCGTAGCCATCAGGGAATTGGCCCCTAGTTGAATATTCCATAGCTTGAAACAGTAGTTTCATTCTTTGGTGACTCCAACATTCGGTATGTTCCTTCCGCGACGAATTCATTAAAAAATTCGGTGCAGTCGCTCTGCGCAGGGTGTAAGATACACCTTCCGCGCGGGTGCCAGACTTCTTCTTCGCTTTCCCAAACGGGTGTAAAAAGAATCGTGTTCCATCCACACGGGTTCTTAAATATTCTACACCTGGTACATGAACTTTCAACACCCTCCCGTGGCTGGGGTTTTTCGCTACACCCGAATCGCAACCACCCCGAAATTCATTTCGGTGTTTTCCTTTATGCTAGTCACTTCGGCCGTTGTAATTCCTTCAATCATAGCTCCGACCTTAACGTGATTTTTCAATTCAGTTTTCGCGTTCCATCCAGTGAGTTCATGTACTTCCGCACCCACGCTACACCTCCCCCACCACTTGGAACCTTGAACTCAGCGCAGAAGGAACAAACCTGGTGTGATCCTCATTTGGGCGAATTCTTGACCTAATTTCCGGTGTACCGGACATGCCTTTCATATATGAGCTCAGTTGTCTTCTTGGCATTAATTAATAACAAGTACAAGCGTAAATAATTCCCTAACATGATCCATAAGAGGAAGAAACACACAATTAAGAGGTTTTTTTTTAAAGGTCAGTGCGTACATAAGTCGATCCGGACGCCTTCATCCGAAAATTACCCCGTGCACGACGTTCTGGCTCGTTGAGGGGGATCGCTTTTGAGTTAACTCCTTGGAAAAAATGTATCGTGAGAAGGTCAATCCGGTGACATTGGATTTCGGCACCTTGACATTGACTGAGATCAGAAACCGTGGATACAATAAGGGTGCCTATCGTTTTCCGTCACGGGGTTTGGCGGTGGAACGGACAAGTCAACTTTTGACTCCTGAGTTCTGTGAACTGGAAGTCAGCTGTGATGGATCAGATAATTTCATGGTCTGGAGAGCTCAACGGATAGCCCGCGATGGACACAGAGGAATGACGCTGCTAAAAACAGGAAGAAGGAGCGGTTTGCTGCGAGAACAGCACTGGTACCAGCAAAGCTAGTAATCTATTCGTGGCAAATTTTGACTCGAACTACTCATATTACTGGCTGATTTTGGTTTATTATTCTTGGAAAAATACACCTCCGTATTCGTGTCGGAGGTCGAAAATTTTGAACGGCCTCAAAATGTGTCAAAATTTGTCATGTAATGTTTCAATGGGTAGATTCCTAAAACAAAATGTACATCTGCCGTCTAGGCAGTGGACTTTTTTTTTTTTAAATCTGAAATTTAAAAAAAAATCGTATTTAATACTCGGTTTTCCACCCGATATGTTTTCAGCCCGATCGCCCAAACCCGTGGGACAAAAAAGGGGCAATGGTAGGGGTTTTTGAAGGTTTTCGGCTAAGGGGTCGACTTAGTTAACGTTTTCGGAGCATTTTTGGACGTAGAATCCATTTTTGGGGCTCACAGAGCGATCCGATTTCACCGTGACTTTATTGGGGCTACAAAAAGGGATTTTAGAAGGATCCTAAGAACACAAAATTAATAAATTAATTTAATAAGGTGTCGTTTTCCAACTGATTCCGCACGCAAAATCCTTCTTATTTTCGAAGTCCCACATCTGCCCAAAATTTATATATTTATTTATATACTTATCTACTATATTAAATACCTATAGTAGATAGGTACCTACTGAAGAAAATATATATATCATTTTTAATTTTTCCAAAACTTTTCTTGATGACACATAATTTTTGCACAATAATTGTTGATTATTAACCTATATCAAAGAATAATAAACCCTTGTGTAAAACGCTGCAAATTTTACACAAGCGTTTATCAAGAGCTAAAATCAATTTTCTGCCATTAGGAAAATATTTTTGGAAAAAAAAAAAACTTATTTTGTAGTTTCAACAATGTTTCAGCAGATGACGGACCTAAAAAAAAAGAGGATTTTGCGTCCAAAATTACCCGGAAAACGACACGTTATTTGACCTTCTGGGATCCATAAAAAATCCCATTCGAAGCCCCACGAATCCCCGCGATGAAATCGGATCAATCTGGGACCCCCAAAAAATGGATTCTACGTCCAAAAGTAGTTTGAAAACGAGTGCTAACTCGACACCATAGCCGGGACCCTCCAAAAACCCCTTCCGTTGCCCCTTTTTAGCCCCATAGCGCCCCTCGTGTTGAAAAAATCTCGGATAATGAAAACTTTGCGATTTGCCGAAAGGGGACATAGAGATCCAGTAAATCGCTTATTATCAACAAAGAGCTGGGAAATGGGTAATTTTGCCCTCACCGGGCAGAGTGTTTGAAGCCCGATAAAAATGCAGCCAAGAGTGGGGAAATTTCCCCACACCACTGTCCACGTTTTAAAGTGATGTCACACGATCCCCTTCCTCTCAGCAAGCCCTGAGGATAACTTGATCCTCAACCCCAAACTGCATTGCAGGTGGTCTGCAGGTGCCTTCCTTGGTTTTCATATCGAAGCCCCCCCCCCCCCCGCCATCCTTTTTTTAAAGAGAGAAACTTAAATAAAACCACGACCGTTTCACCCCCTTCACGGTCTGTTGTTTGGGTGGTACGTCTCGGTACACCCGCTCCTTTAAATCCCACCCCTAATACCTCTATATCTCTTCTTATAACTACACCTCACCCCTCGAGCTTCGGTTTATTCCCTGAAACTCGTAATCCTGTAGGCCTGTCGCGATATTGGATCGGCCCACTGTGTCACCGAGGGGAGAAACCTCATCGATATTTCTGGGCCACTAGTTATGGACGCTTCATACCGACTGAATTTCCCTATTTCTGTAGAATTAACGTTGAACTACGGTTACTACGGTAATTCTACGGAAATAGGAATAGGTATTCATGTCTCCTACGGTTAATTTTAAAGTTGGTTTGTTATTCTTGGAATAATACACCTATGTAATCGCAACGGTGTCTAGGTTACAAAAGCGAAATGTCCGTCCACCGTCCGAGCCGTTTTGGGCATCTGAAATTTTGACAAAATACTCGGTTTATTTGGCGTTTGAAGCAAGGAAAACGACAACTCATTTGCCTCTTAACATCCTTCACAAGTTCCATTAGTAGCACTATGAAAGCCCCATAGATCGCCACCATGAAATCGGATTGTTTTGGGACTTCCATAAATGGATTCTATGTCCAAAAATACTAGCAAAACGACGGGAAGTGTCCTTTTATTATACGGCATATGGCAATGTTGATGCTCCAAAACTTTGTCGTGACGATCCGCCCGATCAAACGCGATTGTCCGAAGTTTCGCGTTCGTTTCAAGCTATCAAAACATCTCCGACAAAACGCAACCTCGATAATATCCCCAACCTACTTCTAGTTTTTTCAGCTTTCTTCCTGCCCCAACTATATGACGTTTTCGATGGAGTTTTCAGACGGAAAGTAACTTCGATGGCAAGTCCCGTTCCAGCCTTTTGATTGCGGTATTTTGAAAGACGGAAACTTTGCGAGGGCGGTTGTCAAGAGTTGGAACATCCGTACAAAAGACTCGACCAATAAGACAAATTGGAGTTGAGCCAGTCAAAGATGTTATCCTCGATAACTGAGATCAACAGCGAATAACCTTCGAACAAACCTAACAGCTCCCACACTTCATGTCCAAGTAGGTATACTTCTGTTTTATTATTCTTGGAACGATGGTAGGTACATCTATTACGGTCGAAAGGCAAAAAGTTTGATCGCCCACAAAATTGTCATTGTACGTTTCACGATGTCTACATTCCAAAAACGAAATGTCCGTCCGCTGTTCGCCGCACAGTGAGACGAAATACGAATGTAGCAGGTCAAACGTCTGTGATGAGAAAAAATGCAGGTCGATCTGCATGGCCCTGGAATGTCTTTTCATTGAAAATTTTCAGTGAAATGTAGCTCCCAGCACAAAAATGAAGAAAAAGTTGAAAATTAAATTAAAAAGTTGAAATTAATTAATAAAAAAACGCTGCAAATTTACACAATGGTGTATTATTCTTTGATAATGGTTAATTGTTCGAAAATTAATTTTAATTCAGTAAAGAAATATTTTTGAAAAAAAAAAATAAAAATCTATTCATTCTTCGAACAGATGTGGAACCTCGAAAACCGGATTGCTCTCCAAAATTACCAGAAAAATATTTGACCTCCTGGGATCCTTAAAAAATCCCATCAAGTAAATTACAAATTTTGTAGCATCATGAGATCCCCACGGTGAATTCGGATCGTTCTGGGACCCCCAAAAATGGATTCTACGTCCAAAAATATGTAGGTACTTCAAAAACGCCTCCTATCTCGATCCCATAGCCAAAACACCTCCCGTAACCCCTTTTTAGCCCCTCAGAGCCCCACGGGTTTGGGCGATCAGGCTGAAAACCTTGCGGGCACAACTGGAGGGTAACCCAAGTATTTTGTCAAATTTTGAGGCCGATCAGAATTTTCGACCTCCGCGACGATTACAGAGGAATATTATTCCATGGAATTATTCTTGCAAGAATAGTAAACCAAAAGAGGGGAAAAGACAATAAAAAAAAGAGGTAAAATTGAACTTATTTAACAAAGGTCAAATTTGCAAAAACAAAAATAGAGAAATGTTAGGCTTTTTTCCAGTTGACAAAAACTGGCAAGCGCAATGTGAAAGATGGTGTTCAGAGAAGTTCCTAGAGTGAGAATAAACAAATGATTGACATTCTGATGGATTCCCTGGGAAACACAACCCTTAACGCTTATCTAACAATATTAATCACGACGAATTTTTACTTTTTTAAAAAAAATTTAATTTTCACTTTTTCATTTCATCTTTTTTTTTCGGAGGAATTTCCACTTTTGGCTCATTATTCTTGGAATACTACACCTATGTAATCGCGATGGACGTCAAAAATTCCTTATAAGTTTGTGAATATCGACCCACTTAACAACGCTGAATTTGTCAGGTATCGGGAACAGGGCCAAAACAGAATTAGGCCTACGCCTTTTTCGCCGAGCTTTCGATTAATATATATTCTTCATCAGGGCCTATAACTGCAAAACAAACTCGTCATAGAAGGAAACATAAAGCATGGACTTGTAGGCTACAATCATTTTTAACAAAACTTACTCAAAGATTAATAATAATTATTAATCTTTGAGAAAGTTTTGTTAAAAATGATTGTAGCCTAAAAGTCCATGCCTTAGTGAAATGCTAAGTGCATAATTATTATTCACTTAGCATTTCACTACCACGTACCTAGGCAGACTGGAAGAGATGGAAACAGGAGGAAGGGAGTCCAGCGTTGGTGTTTGCAAAACAAATTGCTACCTTAACATAACAAAACAACAACTAAATAAACTTCCAACAAATCAACTAACTTAACTAAAAACCTGAATACCACACCAGACTAGGACTTACTTAATCTGATATAAGAGCATCAATTTAAATGGCAAATACTAATAAATTCAATGCGGCTAAAAACATATAAAATTCACCCTGAAGCTAATGAAAAACAATAATATAACAAGACCATAACCTTCTACCTCCTTTTTCTCTCCTCCAACCAACAATCATGACAGACCGGCATCTTGGAAGAGGCGCGGAAATTGACGACATGAAGACTTCGACCCACCTATCATTGCTCAAGAAACTTCAGTGATATGCTGGATAATTTTAAATAGAGCAAAGTTTTGTGTCTGTCATGATTGTTGGTTCGGAGGAGAGAAAAAGGCCTGGCTCGAACGGAGTCTTGCATTTTTCTCGAGGCTGAACCTTCCCCCTCGAGAGTCTCGAGTCGAGACTGAGTGTTGACAAACATTCAAGCGTTTGGATTAATCACGGATTATTGCCATAAATTTAATGAGACGATGGGACGGTCTTATACCTCCCATGGAAGCAATCGCCAACGATCTAGGGGGGTGGGCGAGGAAGGACTTCCAGCTTCCGTTTGCTGTCTGCTGTGTTACAGAGTGACAAGTCGTACGTATTTTGACATAGCTTGCTGAAGCCTGATAACCGCGTGAGAATTCGAAAGTAGAGAGAAATTGATGACACGTCTATTTCATGAAGACTCGGTCCCCACCTGACCTTTCATGACAGTCAACTTAAATGTCATGTAATCTCAGCTGGAAGTCACAATTTTTTACGTTCAATACTTCGCAGGGGTGATTGATTATGAGATCCAAGTCGACTCGTGTTGACCTCAATCAACTGCACTTCAGTCCTTTTTTAACAACTCGATCTTACGCAACAGCACTGAAAATTTCTCGTTCGGTCAGAAGCGAAATCAGTTTTACAGCAAAAATTCGTGGGGGTTTCAAAAGTTTCCATCAACTTCCCAAAACCAGAAAGGCACCTCAAAGGCCAATTTCAGACTCAGCCGTTACTTTCTCCGCCTTCGTCAAACGAACAGAAATTAGGATAGCCGTGTTTAAACGTTTCTGTGCGGTCATTCGAACTTACCAGTCGGAATCATAGAGTATGGAGAAAGTGGAGGCCGAACTTGAAGATTTCATCTGAAACATAATAGTAAAATCTGGTTTATAATGTCGACCTTACTGGAGCAAAATCGCGACTGGTAATGTTGTAGGGACGACTATGACAGAGTCGACATTATGAGGCCGACCAGAACGTTCGACCTCCGTCCTGATCACTTAAAGTCGGAGATTTGTACGGGCTTCTGCTCTGATGTGGTAGGAGTTTCGCCATAACTCTTGCACACTGATTATACTACAATGTAGTGTAAACAGTATAATTTTCTATTCTAGTACCTACTTCATTGTAGTATAATCAGTGTTAAAACTCCGCATTTTTACAAGAGGTAGGGCCGCAGGCGCTACTACTCATACCACAGCAGAGCAGAAAACCGTACAAATCGACGATTTTTGGTTCATTTTTCTTGGAATAATAACCCTGTGTAATCGGGATGGAGGTCGAAAGTTCTGATCGGCCTAAAAATTTGACATTATACCTATGTTTCAAGAGGTCTAAATTCCAAAAACGAAATATCCGTCCACCTTACGCCGTTCGAACCGTTTTGGGGAGTAGGCATATTTTTTTTAATCAGAAATTTTGACCAAATACTCGGTTTACCACCTAGTTGTGCCCGCAAGGTTTTCAGCCCGATCGCCCCAAGCCGCTGTGGGGCTATAATGGGACAACGGGAGACGTTTTTGAAGGCTTTCGGTTATAACCATGTATGGGATCGAGTTAGGTGTCGTTTTCGATGTATTTTTGGACGTAGAATAAATTGTTGGGGATCCCAGAACGATCTGATTTCACCGTGACGATATTGGGGCTTTGAGGGAGCTAGGTACTATCCCAAAAATGGGATTTTTGAAAGATGCCGGAGGTCAAATAAGGAGTCATTTTCCGAGTAATTTTGGACTCAAAGTCCGTTTTTTCGAGGTCCCATTTCTGTTCAAACATTGTTCAATTTTTTTCATAAATATTTTCTTAATGTCACAGAATTAATTTTGCACAATTAACCTACATCAAAGAATAATACCTAAACCCTTTTTGTAACATTTGCAGCGTTTTTTCTCGTATACTTTGTAACGAATAAGAACTAATTTGTAATGAAGTGCTCAGTTATGTTGGGTACCTACCCAACTACTTACTCCATAGCCCAATGCATCGAATGGGATTTTTCCTTGTTAATAATAACTCCTATCATGCTATCTACTTATCGTAGGGCATTCCCGCTCTGGTGAAATTTCATTCTCAACCTTGTATAACTAGCATGTAACGAGCTTGGCCTCCATAACACCCTCTCTGGGTCATCGTCCACCCTCCGACTTGAAATCGGCCCGACACGCGAAACCCGCATCCGATCCGAATTGGAAATGAGCGGGAAAAGCCCTTTCCGTTCAGCTGATAACTACGACTGATAAGGCAACGTCCACCAACTTGATTCCGTTATGAGCCGCTCGTTCCAAAAATATAGCAGTCAGTCGGAGCGTGAGGCTCAACGTAGATATTAACTTTCCCAACTGAGAGACTTCAGTTGGAACGCCGTTCTAAATTTTTTTTTCAAGAGCGAAATAACGAAGTGGCAGAAGTGTAATTCCTATCAATCCGCTAGCGAAATCACCGAATGTCCTATTTGGCAAATGAGTTTCAGAACGAGAAAGATAGGAAAGCCCGTTCAACTGGAATAAGATGAAATGTGGCGTGTGACGAAATCGCATTCCTTTGGTTACTCCCTTAAGGCCTTTTAACTTACTATAACATAAACGTAAAGCTTAACCTATCTCATTTGGATTGAGGGTATTTCTGAAGCGTGACGCAGCTCACCAACTTGAGCTCAAGTGATATGACCTCGACCTCTGGCGTCGACTTTTGCTCCAGCTGACCGCATGCTTCTGCCATTTCCTAGAACCTTCATTAAATGCGCGGGGAACTGGACATATTGGTGGTTGAGATCTTAAAACAAGTTAAAGTGGGAGTTCTGAAAGATACTATGTCCAAAATAACGCTGCTGGTTGTTGTTGGAAGATGGTGGATTGATAGGGGCGTACATTTCCTGTAGGTGAAAGTGATAACCTATGACACACATTGTGATAGTAGATGTAGGTTTACCCCATATACCGGGTGTATAAATACCAAATTTGGTATAGGTACCTAAGTGCAAATATTTTTTTCCTAATTGATTCAGATTAGCAATATTCGTGTTTTGGGGGAAGATCTGGGATCCCACCCCTGATATCTTTGCAGGAAGAGGAAGGGAGTGCTTGAATATCCCTGCCCAGAGCATAACGCGAAGTGTCGCGATCTACAAATCTAGGAGGAGGAATCAAAGCAGAAGCAAGCTCCAGGTTGGCAGGAAGTGTCGTGGTGCCCTGGGCTGCGTTGGCAACCAGAGATGAGATCAAGTTCCTCGGGTATTGGTTCTGATATTGAAGAGTCAATTACAACACCGGATTCCCCTGATTCCACAGCTCATACGGGGATCCCAGTTCCGGCATCACCAGACGAATTGTCGTCAAGTGGGCCTGGTTCTGAGATCCTGTCTTACGGTCGTCTGAGCTCCCGGCTGCCACAGTTGAAATATCAACAATGGCGGCATGGGCCAAAGACTCCCGCGAAAATAAAACTGGGTCCACTCAGCTCCCACATACGAAGTGTCGTCAATAGGTGGCTGGTCAGCAGGCCCAGTCAAAAATGTGCTGCGTGATAACATAATAAAAGAAATCACTGAATTGTCAGCATGTGATAAAGGTAGGCGGTGGGGTTTAGGCCACCCCGTAAATGGGTGATTCCACGAAAACTGGAAATTTTAGGTCTTTCAAACAGGATGGCTCTCCTATTTGATTTTTCAAAAAAAAAAAATTTTTGGGCTTAAGGGAGAAGACGATAGCTTTAATTCGAATCAAGTTTCATCCCTCTCCTTGAAAATTTAGGTATGAAATTTCAAATTTGAAGTTCGATATCCTCATTCTCTCACGTGTCCCTTTCTCGGAGTTCCCAACTTCAACAACTACTGACGATGAACCAAGTAGATTTTCGCCAAAATCCAATGTATCGTTATTTTCACCTGCTCTTCACCTTCAACTTTTTAGAGAATACGGATTTTAACAGTGAACCGTGTTGAGTAAGGACAACATCATGTGGCTGTCACGGAGGTAGTCACCTCATTCTCTCACATTATTTTGAGAAAGTCGTGTGTCCGCCATGCCCCTAGTAGGACTGGAAAAATGGGTCAGCAACACTTCCACACATCGCGTCTGCACGTCGAGAAACCGTCATTGTCAAAATATCCTCCCTCTTCAGTCGGTGTCCTGTTTTGTGGGAGAATTTTATCTTTCGGCTCTTGAATTCTCATTCTCTCATCTTTCATAAAACTGGTTGCGGTAAGTTTCAGAATTTTGATTATCAGTCGCATAGTGAGTGTTGCTAAGTGCTTGTGCCATGTGATTTTTGAAAATTTCAGTAATAACAATGTGTGCAATAGCATCCTATCTTGAAGCCAAAAACCTCATTCTCTCATTCTCATTCTCTCACGTTAATCATAGGTAAATGAGAGAATGAGGTTCGGAATGAGAGAATGAGGATGATCCTACATTCTTACGATTTTATTATATTACCTAAATATATTTCCTATTTTTCATTAATTGAGTAGACCAACGCAATGTACGCGAGAGTCAATTTATTATACATTCAAAATCAATCTGGCGTCTCATTTTATTTGTTTTCTTCATTCTCTCATACCTACCTCATTCCCTCATCTTACGAATTTACAAAATTTTCTATTCTTGCTAAACGGAGCACTTGTATGATTGAATTCGTTGCTAAACTTCATCTGAACCACCTTCAAAGTAAGCCTAATCAAAAAAATCTATAAACAAAGAAAGAATTTTTCACTCATATTTGGACATCAAAAATTTCCAGTTTTCGTGGAATCACCCAAATAGCGGAGTAATTATTACTATGGAGTATATTATATAGGTACTGGGGAATAAATACCGCAATACAAAAGTGTCAGGAGTGTGTCTTCGACCTTCGAGGGGAGCATGCAACGTCTACGAGATCTCCCTCCCAACTGATCCCCCCCCCCCCCCCATGACACGGGTCGAGAAATCGTTTTTTGGGTGATGGTTCATTCCACACAAATTTCGGATATATTGTGGTGTGGAAAGACGATTTATCTCTATATTCCCGGCCAATTTTACGTCCGTCTTTGTTTTTCACTGTCTGACTGAGTCGTCGTTTCCTCTGCATCCTACCCCATCACTGGACCTAGGTATTATTCAAATGGGCGAGCAAACCGAGCCCCGCTGCACGAGAAAGTGGTTGGCCGAGCGAAGCGAGGCCTTCTGTCTGATGGCTAGTTTATTCAAAAGATCCAGGACTAGCATTAAAAAAAGTGGATAAATGCCGATCAGTTGATAAATGAGAGGTTTCAGCGCGAAAATGCATGAACAATTTTCCTTAACGTCTCGATAACATGTGCCGCCACCCTATAGATAGGGGCAACTTCTGGGGTCAATCAAAACACACATTAGAAAATGATTAAATCGATACCCCCCACCAAAAGCCTGATCGAGCGAAATACAAGTAAAATTATCTTTTCGCGTGATCACTGATATTCCAGAATAATGATTTCTACGGCTGGCTACTGAAAATTCGCATCGTAACGATCAGGATCGACAGTGAAACCTCAGGATTGCGTAACGGACAGGTTTTTTTTTTTAATAATCACATAAGCGGTCGAGGTCGTTTCTACTGCCAACTGCCTCATGCATTATGCATGTCTACTAAATTATTACGCACATGCGATTTACCTGCATGCACTCGGAATGACGATCGGGCTACTAGAGATCTCTGACGTATTTCGTTTGTCTTGGCAGGTGACATTCAAATTAGGAGTGAAAAAAAAATCAAGCACGCTTTTTTTTTTCATCGTCGCCAAAGGCTAGGGTCATAATAATGACTCAACTTTGTTGAAAATGTACTATTATGACTTTGTCATCCCTTTATCAGCAAACCATTTTCTTCTATTATAGAAGTATCTTTAACGAGATTATAATAGATCTGTCTCGTTAAAGATACGGCAACACAAGTCTGAAGAAGGTGTTGGGAAAACGAGGCAGTAATGAGATCGATCCCCCGGAACCATCGATTACAATGGAAGGTCTGTTCCCTCCTTCAAAACCGTCCTCCCAACTGACCCATAACATTCTAATAGACGCCATTATTTTTTTTTTCTCCCCCAATTTGCATTACTTGAGCACTAAGGGGGTTTTTGCGAGCGTTTGGCCTGTTGACGTAGTCTATTATGGGCGGCAATTAATATGTGCGATTGTTAGGATACGATAATTTCACGAGAATTATTTCCCAGTGATGGATAGGCGGTGCCGACCGACCTGAATCCCCGGAAATATATTTTCGGAAAATATTCCCGAGAACTAGCAATGCTAGTCTAGCATCCGTCCATTCGTACCATATCTTTGATAGCCTACAGGGTGCCCCAGATGTAAAATCAGGAGTGCAACTCAAGCCAAAAACGCTGGAAAAATTACAAAATTACTCGGAAAACGACACCTGATTTGACCCTTCAAAGAGGAGATCCTTCAAAAATCCCATTTGTAGCCCCATGAAAGCCCCATAGATCCCCACAGTGAAATCTAATCGTTCTGGGATCCCCACAAATGGATTCTACGTCCAAAAATACCTCGGAAACGACACCCCACTTGATATCGTTCCCGAAAACCTGCAAAAACCCGTCCCGTAGCCCCATAGCGCCCCACGGGTTGGGGGGATGGTTAGGGATGAAAACTGAAAACTTATTCCTATTCCTACCTGTCATACCAATAGTACTTCTGCTTGGATCGAACGACTGCCGTCTCAGACATATCTCAGCAAACTGAGGCACCACGAGGGATATGACCGCTAATAGCTATCGGACCCATGCTACATGGACTTCGAAGACGAGGGGATGCAAAATAAAAACTAGAGATGAGATAATCGGATTATTGTGATCTAACTGCCCGGCCTTCGAAGATAACACCGTACCAACCGTCCAGGGTTGGCAGTCGAACAATAAGCAGATTGGGAGATCGTACCAACTGTCCGGCAATCCATCCAACAGGCCTTACCTTCAAGTGCTTGCGCAAAGGACCCATACAGAACCTTCGACCATTCGAGCAGCGGCACACAGAGAGGCAAAAGCGGCAAAATCCCCATTTTCCGAACACTGATTTCGATGATCAGGTTTATCATTCCTACGCTAAAAATAAAATAAATTTATTGTACTTACCCTCTTATTTGGTTTCCTTTTATAATTTTCGGGTTTGTCAATCCCCTCTATCTATTTTTTCTTCACTGTGTATACTATACAATTTGATGTTTATAATATATATAAACTTTGTACTTTGTTTAAATAATTTAATTTTTTTAAGCATTTTAGGTTTTTAGATATTCGAATAATATTCGAATATTAAGATATCATCTTAAATAATAATATTATTAAGTTTATGTTTCAATTTCCATTTTAAACTCTGTTGCAATGCCCTAAAAAAAAAATTTCTGATTAGGTATTGTCATTTTGTTCATTTCATTACGCCCTGATAATAGGAGAATAATATATCTACAGGAGGAGGGTGACACGATTTGGTCATCTTTATCCTAGGGCACTTCTAGCAGTCGGCAAAATCTGAAATTGGTCTTAAAAAATCTAGTTTGGCGAGCATAGTGCGAGAAAAGTCTGAAACCACCAACAAGTAGCTCCATGTGCCATACCTATATTAAATTAAATACGCCATACCTATATTAAATCAAATTGTGAGCTCCTAAAGTGAAAAAAAAACGGGAAATTAAACTTTTTCTAAAAAATTTGAAAAAAATACCAAAAATCCGTTCTGGCGAGTAGATGACGAGAAAAATATGAAACCACCAAAATTTGCTCCACGAGGAGCATCTAAGCTCCAAAAGTGGAGCGAAAATCAGGGTTTGGAGCAGTTGATTGGATGTTGAGGTTGCTGTGGGACGAGGGGAGTCTGAAGGCTACCTATGCAGCTAACTCCCCCCCCCCCCCCCCCCCCCAACACTAGAATTATTTCAAAAACAATCCTATAATAGGTTTGTTCCAGGTCTGACGGCGTCTGTCGACAGATCCCGACCGCACATACTCGAGCTGTCGGTTTCCGTCCAACTGCTGTCATCCTACGATTGACCTGGAACAGCAGTTTCTAAACTGCGCATGTCTCCGTTGATATCTGTTAACAGACCATCAAACCTGGAACAAACCTAATATTGGAGCTGACAAATGTTAGGTTTCTTATCTTCATATTATTCAGGAATTAAATACAGGATGACGGTGTTTTTGAAATGCAATTTCCATTTTGGATTCAGCGTGAAAATATGTGTTGGAAAACGATTATTGGGAGAATGGTGGGGAACATGAAATATTATAATAGGTAAGTATTATAATAAAAGTCACATGATATGATCATGTGACTTTTGGTTTATTATTCTTGGAATAATACACCTATGTAATCGCGACGGAGGTCGACGACTCGGATCGGCCTCAAAATTTGACATTACCTATCCGTTTGAAGAGGTCTACATTCCAAAAGCGAAATGTCCGTCCGCCTTCCGCCGCACAGTGGTGCAAAGGCGGCCGAAAAACCCCAAATCGAGTAACTCGACAACAGTTACTGTTGTAGGTACCTTTTCCCAGTTTTTATGTGTAGGTTTTACACCTTAATACCTGTAGATTGAAGCCTCATAATTAGTTTTCTTTTTAAAAAAACCAGCGTAATTTTCTCGCTCGCTTCGCTCGCTCGGGGTGGGATGTATAGGTACATAACTTTTCCCCTTCAGGGAAACATCAGACAAAAACACGCTTGCATACGAGTCTGCAACACATTGGGACACTTTATGTCTTTAGTCCCCACCACCATCACCCCCCCCCCCCCCCCATTTCCCTATAAACGGCTTGGTTGTACGTGAAAATCATCAAAACGTAATGTAAACCACGCTATCAGTAGTCACACTCCAACACTCATCAACACTTACAGCTAAGGAAAAACTAAACAAGTTCCATTTCCCTAGAAACGGCTTGGGACAATTTTCGTCAACAGTTTTCGTGACGATTTTTTTGTTTATGTGCAAAGACATAAAATGTCAAAACATCAGATCATGGATATGTCACACCAATTATAATTATGATTGTGAACACTAGCATCGATTTTGTCTATCCTAGATACTGGGGTGAATATTTCGTGACGGGTGAACATTTTTTCCATGACCCCCAGCCAAAAGACATACCTATCCATGTCAAAAATAAATATAAAAACGGACGGTAGACCCATGGTTTTAAATTCAGATCATTTAATAATGATTAATTTTACGCCTCATTCTAAACTCTTGGAATTTCGACCCTTTACTTGCAACCAACCGCCAAACGTCCTTACTGACCAATCATGTGATTATAGTTTTCGCGATTATGTTGCGTACCGTCTACCGTGACGTGACGGGAAAAAATGGATTCGTCCTGTTAATCATTAAATGATTTAAAAAACCGGCATAAAACCGTAAACTTCCTGTCCTTCCATCGTAGGGATAAAGATCTCTATTGACCATAAAAAACAGTCAGCTTACAAGAAGATTATACTGTGGAGTTGTCATGTGAAATTTGATTTTTATTTAAAAAATTCGCCAAGTACAACTTCACAAACCGGCTTTTGTCACCTTCGCAAGAACCACCGCCGCCATACCAAGGCTATGCACAAGTGGTTAAAACTGAACGGCTTTGAAATCCGGACGGCCTTGCCGGAAAAATATGCGGACCAGACAAGCCCCGTATTTTTGCTTCCCCCGCTAATTGGAGCAAAATAACGGAGCTCGAAACCTGAGTATTTACTAAGCCGTGACTCCAACACCCACGTCATCAACCAATTAATGCCAACCAACATCATCTTTCGAGGAGCGCTATCGTGCAGCAGACCTCAATAAGCGAAAAGCTCGAGCAAAACAGGAAAATTGCACACTAAATATTTTCAAGCGGTAGTCGCATTGTTAACTCACCTTTTGTAGCGGTAAACGGACAACTTTGAAAAATTCATCACTTTTCTAAGATGATTTTAAGAACAACGCTCTGCGCATGCGCTAACGTGAAATTCTTGAAACAGGCATAACTTTCTCAATTTTGATCGGATTTCAATCAAATTTTCAGGAATTGTGTGGGTATAGCCCTTGATGGTTCCCTATCAGTTTCATCACGATTGAATCAGTGGTACTCCCTGCGCATGCGCGAACGTAATTTTCTTGTTACAGTTGTTACGTTCATTTTGAACTTGGCACGAGGAAGCTCATGTGCCATTGCCTTGGCAGTGTATTTTTGCTTCCCCCGCTAATTGGAGCAAAATAACGGAGCTCGAAACCTGAGTATTTACTAAGCCGTGAATCCAACACCCACGTCATCAACCTATTAATGCCAACTAACATAATCTTTTGAGGAGCGCTATCGTGCAGCAGACCTCAATAAGCGAAAAGCTCGAGCAAAACAGGAAAATTGCACACTAAATATTTTCAAGCGGTAGTCGCATTGTTAACTCACCTTTTGTAACGGGAAACGGACACCTTTGGAAAATTCATCACTTTTCTAAGATGATTTTAAGAACAATAACAAACGCCACGATTTTGATCACAATGGACAACAACTGCAGTTTCGAAGTCATTGCGACGGTTGGATGAAATGGTCGAGAAAGTACCTACTGTATGGCTTCAGACCAAGCGGTATCAAATTACATTAGTGTCTATCGATTTCAGACTCAATAGGGCGTAATATATGCAGCGAACAGAAGTCAACAGAATGTCATTCGGAATTCTGTGAAGGACTTCAAAATTTGTATCGCCTTGTAATAATTACTAGCACTAGCCTTGTAATAATTATTATTACTAGCACAAGCTCGGTCACTGGACTCTGGGAGGGCTCGCTTCGCTAGCCGATTTGCGGGTAGTGAAGAAAATACTGCTAGTGAAGAAAATACCATACCTAAATCTCAAGTTAGTGTGGAATAAAATTGTATCCATCGTGAAACCTGTCATGGAAAAATTTGCGTCACGAAATTTTCACCCGTCACGCAGTATCTAGGTTAAACAAAATCATTGCTAGGTTAAACATCACACGATGGAGTTGGTGATATTTACCAAAGACATATCCATGATCTGATGTTTTTCCCTGAAGGAAAAAATTTAAGTTTTTGTTTTATTCTTAGAAGTGGGTTAGGTAAAATACGAATAGTGTCGGCAACGAACGCTCAAAAATGGGTGGAAATGTCGAGAGCAGAAGCCAATTTTACACCGATGTGTTTAGACCCATGGGGGGGATTAAAATACTAAAAGTCCCCGACCCTACGTGGTCTTCAACGGGATTCGAACCCGGGGCCTCAACTGACTGCAGCGTGAAGAGGCTAACGCAAATACTGAAATTTAATTGGGAGTTGGTGCTAAGATAAAATGACTGCTTGCCCAATTGACAGATCTGGCCGTCAAAATGTTCCATTTGAATCAGACGTCCTTCTGAAATTAGGCGCCTCAAATCCAACTTTCGATTCCTTAGAGCAAGGTTGGGCAAATTTGCGCTCGGAATCCACCCCGTTTGGTTTATTTACACCTATGTTATCGCGACGAAGCTCGGAAATTCTGATCGGCCTCAAAATTTGACATTATACGTTTCAAAAGGTCTAGATTCTAAATCCAAAATGTCCGTCCGCCGTCCACCATCCGAGCCGTTTTGTAGAGTAGGTAGGCTTTTTTCAAGCCTGAAATTTTGACATATTACTAGGTTTACCATCTAGTTGTTCCCGCAAGGATTTCAGTCCGATCTCCCAACCGGGGCGCTAAGAGGCTAAGGGTGGGTTTTTTGGAGGGTTTCCGCTTCGAGTGGGGTGTCGTTTTCGAGTATTTTTGGATGTAGATTTCATTTTTGGGGGTCCCAGAACGATCCGATTCCACCGTGGGGGTTTATGGGGCTAAAAATGGGATTTTTAAGGATCCCAGGAGGCCAAATTAAGTGTCGTTTTCCGAGTTATTTTGGACGCATAACCCACATCTGTCCAAACATTATAAAGAAACTTTCTTTTTTTTTAATCTTCTCAAAAATAGTTTTTTATTGACACAGAATTAATCATTCAATCATTCAAAAATAACCGCGAAGAACCAATCAAAAACGATATTTTCATTTTTGGAATCTAGATATCTTGAAACGTAGGTAGGTAGGTAGGTAGGTATAACGTAAAATTTTGAGGCCGATCAGAATTTTCGACAAAGGAGTAATAGCTAAACCAAAAGTTGACCTCTTGATTGTGATTGGGCGGAACAAGCAATTACGATTTGAAGATGAGTCAGATTTAGTCAAAAACCTGTTCCTTTTGTTCATTGGTCCTGTTCCTACAATGGCGTAAAGTCAACTTTAACACAACTTATTCAAAACAATAATGACATTATTTCACATTGTGAAACCTAGCGTAAAATTTCCTGCGTGCCATCGTCATATAGCGGGTACAAAGCGGGTAACTGCAGTTTCTTACGCCACACATAACGAGAACAGTTATACCTAACTATAAATCGTCATGCCTGAGGATGTGACAATCTCATGCCGACCAGCACCTTGAAATTATTACTAAGCACATTCTACATCGTGATATTCCTTCAAAACAATCCCCTAAGAACGTTTCTTCTTCGTCAATCAGTAAAAACCCTGTCATTAAATCCGTTGATTATGCGTTTTGGCATGAGGCCTTCACGTCGTGACGTCCTAATGTGGACGTACTTTGAAGGCTCTTTTTAAACGTTAGAAAGCAGTCGGTTGGACAAATGTCGTGATTAATGACACTCTTTTTAAACTGAGTGAATGGAGTTTTTCCAAGTGTTGCTAATGGTTGGGATAATGGCAGGTTGATAGACGTTTCAATAGTTTGCCATCGACTTTGATAGCTTTGTTATGAAGCGATTGCCAGAGTGATGATACGTAAATATTTGACGGGAGGATTTTATCGCCTGTTGCAATTAGTGAAAAAGAGAGGGTGTCCAAGTTGGTTTTGAGAGGAGATGGGTAACTTGGGGAGACGAAATTGCCTTAAAATATAGAGGAGAAAGTCGAAAGAAAATGCAAAAAAGCTTTGAGCTGGCTTACCATACTCTCAATGTCCATACGCGATGAGAAATAGTTAATCCCTGCATTGGGGTAGGTCCATTTCAGGCGCACTGGACAGCTGCCCGACCCACTAAGCTCGATCCGAGAACCCGTTTCCACCGAGCAGACTTTCACACCGTCGGTGCACCTCCCGCACCATCACAAGATGCAGACCATCGAACTGGCCGTCCATCAGGTCGATTTGGTCGTAGGCCTATGAACACCACCGACGACAGGATAATTACCCGGACATTGAGGCTGCGTGTGAAATCAAAACTTGCTGGAAAGCTGGTCTTCGACGGTACGGTCAAAGCACGTTTTTCTGCATTACCTTCAAACAGTGTTATTATGAGCTTGATACTGGCAACATCGGAGAATATATATATATACGAAAATATATAACTCTGAATCTCCCGCTTTGCGGTTTTTTTTTTTTCTCGATGAAACTGGATTTTTCACCGGAAGCCATTCCAGACGACATCAGTGATGCAATGCCAACCCAAAATCAGATCATAATGATGGGAAAATATGCATCAAAGCAATCCAGCTTCACATCTAGAGCTCAAAGGACCAACCATAGTTATGTGGTCTGATGCCTGTTGATTACCCGAATCATTGGTTAGCCGGATCTTATCATCACATCCTGATTACTTATGACCGAGGAAAGGGAACAGGAACAGCGTGAAATTGTTGGTCCCTCCGATTTCATTCGTGTACACGATGTTAACACTTTCCCCTTTGGTGACTGATGTGAGTTGTCTGACATTGGTCCTTTTGTCAGAGTGCTAGTTGGCCCAAAAGGGAACAGTAGCCGAAGGTTAAATCAAATCCAGTTAATGAACCTTGATCAAGATTTCTGTCTGAACTTGCTCTCTCACAAAAACAGCTCAAAGATCAAGATTTCCATGCCTTACAGGGTGGTAGACCCAGAGTACCTGTAGGTACTACACTCAAAGATATATCTGTTAGCGGCAAAGTGTACAATCCAGGCATTGTATGAAATGCCTAGGCATTTCATATAATGCCGAGCCATTTCAGGCAATGTATAAAACTGTTTCCAGATTTCAAACTTTACATAGGCAATGTTTATAATTTTTAGGCATTGTATGAAATGCCTAGCGGGGCTCAGGCAAAGTATTGAACAAAACTGAAATATCAAAAGAAATATGTATAATTACTCAACTATTGTACTCACAAGTCAGGTAGGTAGTACGTCAGTAGTGAGTCAATTTTTGTTCGAGCAGGAGGTGCAGCCGCATTTTTAGTTGCAGCTAACTTTATTTTTTCGACATTTGCAGCGGTTCGTTGAGCAGGACTTGGCGCAGAACTGCAACTTTGCATTTGAAGAATCCTTGGCCAGATCCAGTGGCGCTGCTTGTTGCTGCAGATCGTATAGTTATTTCCCGTTCCGTTTTGACGTCATCTTGCTGAACAAAAGTTGTCTTGCAAATAACGAATTGAGATCTGGCGTACCAATGTTTCAGAGTTCCGTCCTTGTTCCCCAAGCGATATAGTCCGTCTTCGTTGGTTTCCAGCACGCGAGCTAGCACATTCCGCGCCTCTATCTTATCGACGTCGGGGATCGCAATCCTGACTGTTTGCCCAATGGACGCAGGTGGGAAACACTTATCTGAGTGCTGCTTCATTTTTTCTGCTTGTCCTACTTGAAGGCTTTCTCTGGCGTGTTTGCGATGGTCAACAGTTAAATCGGCGATTTTGTCAAGCTCAGATACTTGCTGCGGTTCCGACGGTTCCGACGGAACTAACTGAAACGGAACTGCACCGACGGACGGAGCTAGCTTATCTATCCCTCTTCCCCGTATTTCATACTTTGCCCGGAGATTAAACACATTGGCGAGCCCACTGTCGGCATTGTATACAATGACTAGGGAAAGTAAATAATTATTCACATCGACGGCCCTCATTTGTCATTATATGAAATGACTAGGCATTCTATAGAATTCCAGATTATACACTTTGCCGCTAACATATCTTTGGGTAGGTACCTACACTAAGGGAGAGGTTCACTCTTATTGCCCAACAATCTTTCTCCCCCATCTGCTTCCAAAGCTTTCAGCACTTTCTTGCTCCTTCATGCAAATACGGCCTACAATACAAGAAATATGCATTTTTAATCAATAATACTAATTATCCACGTACATGTACCTACTATAATATAGTAGGTTCATAATATGTATCTTTTATGCCAGATGGCATAAAAGACCAAATAGTCCACGGAGTACATAATATGTACCCTATATTATAGAGTACATAGTACATCTATATTATAGAGTACATATTATGTACTCCGTGGACTGTTTGGTCTTTTATGCCGTCTGGCCGGAGAGGAAACAATCTTGCCACATTCCCGCAGCTTCCCGCAGTTCCGTAACTGCAAGTTAATTGCTCGGGTTTCTCAAACGCTCGCGATTAAAATCCAATTTCTCGTTCAGCAGAAAGTCGTTAACCTGCTACTTACCCCGACTTGAGTCGAAGCAATTGGCACGTTGAATGTCTCAACCGCGCGAAGGTAGGTACTGACTTTTGCGCAATAATTTTGGGCAGCGGTTAATATTGAGATATTGACTAAACAAGTCCACACTGCCTGATCTGAAAACCTTTATTGGGGAAGCACTTTAATTGTGAAGGTGCTCACCGGAAATCATATTTTTCGTTTCAATTCAATAAAATTTATTGAATATTAGTTTATTAATTAAAAATATATAATATTAGTTTATTAGTATGTTGGGCTTCTCCTGAAGCCATAGAATTGGTGTTATTGGCGAATTCTTGAATAATTTATTGAAAATGGCCCAGTCCCTTCACAGGAACTGCAAAACTAGACCTCTTGAAATAAATAACGTCAAATGTTGAAGCCGATCAGAATTTTCGGCCCCTGCCGCGATTACATAGGTGTGCCTATTATTCCAAAACAATAAAACAAAATGATCGTAAGTTTGCATGTATTTAATCAAAATAAATTAGTTATTTAAAAAAATCAAGTGAGTTAGGCACCTCATAATATGTGGTACCTACCACATAATTTTTAGCCCCATGAAAGCACCATTGATCCCCACAGTGATATCGGATCGTTCCGTTACCCCAAAAAATGGATTCTACGTCCTAAAATACTTCGAAAACGACACCTAACTCGTTCCCATAGGCAAAAGCCTTTTAAAAAAAGCTGCAAATTTTACACTAGGGTTTATTATTCTTTGATATAGGTTACTTGTGCAGAAATTAAATTCTGTAAATGAAGAAAATAAAAAAATAAATTATTTTTATATCAAAAAAAGTTTTTTTTGTTGATTTTTTTTAATTTTCAAAAATGTTTTTTTCAAAAATTATTTAGGTTTTACTCGAAAAACATTTAAACTCCTGGGATTCTTCAAAAATCCCATTTTTAGCCCCATGAAAGCCTATAGCTCCCCACGGTGAAATTGAATCGTTCTGGTACCCCCGAAAATGGATTCTACGTCCAAAAATACTTCGAAAACGACACCTGACTCGATCCCATAGCCAAAAGCCTTAAAAAAAAACCTCCCGTAGCCCCATTTTAGCCCCATAGCGCCCCACGGGTTTGTGCGATCCGACTGAAAACCATGCGGGCACAACTAGATGGTAAACCAAGTATTTTGTCAAAATTTCAGATTTAAAAAAAAATTCCTACTGCCAAAACGGCCCGGACGGTGGACGGACATTTCGGATTTTGAATGTAGACCTCTTGAAACGGATAATGTCAAATTTTGAGGCCGATCGGAGTCGTTGACCCCCGTCGCGAAAACATAGGTGTATTATTCCAAGAATAATAAACCAAAAACCTCCCGTAGCCCCATTTTAGCCCCATACCGCCCCACGGGTTTGGGCGTTCAGCCTGAAAACCTAGACAACAACTAGATGGTAAACGGAGTTTTGTCAAAATTTCAAAGTTATGTACGTGATCCAAAGACCGCTCATACACTTTTCGTTCCATTCGGAAATGCTGTTCTACGGCAAAAAACTATCAGCGGATTCAACAAGTCGTGGTTCCGCGAGTCAATCCTAATCAGCAATTATCGTGAAATCCTCGCGTGACCCTTCGCCAAAATGCCACTTATTAGCGTTAAAAACGGTGTCAACACTTTTTTCGGCCCACTCTGCATTCCGTTTCTTAGTTTCGAAGAAGCGGGGCGAAAACCGCGAAATCGATGACTGGAAAAGAAACATGGTTCCGTTGGAGGTCACCATCAATTTTGAATTATGTGTAAGTTCCGATTGAACGGCCGTAGAGGCGATATAAACATGCTTTGGTTCGATTTGTCTCTTTTCCCCGTCGTAAATGGGTTGGAAGATGTGTCACACAACGTAGTACTTTGGACAACCAAGAATAATTCTAATTATTATAAATTTAAAAAACGGTATAAGCCTTACCTACCTATGGGTAGAAATTCGGAATACCTCGTATACGTGTATTAATATGATGAGCGTAGAATCCTGATTTTAAGAATCTAGTGTTGTTTCTGAAAATTTCTTTGTTTTCTTAATAATCAATTAGTGATCAACCAGTCATTTGTGTCGCGTTTTCTCTAAAACGAAGGTTTTGTGTCGCGAAGTGGTGAGAATGTTGACATTTTGCGAAACACGAGATTTTGCCCCTTCTTTGCAGCCTCATATCAATCACTGTTGCTGTAGGTCGGATCGAAAACAAGCCTGTGGAACTAAATTTGTAGGAAATTTTGTCCTCTACTATCTATCTAAATTCTCTTTCTTTATGTATGTGCCCAGTAAACTTCCGAACGGCTGAACCAATTTCGTTGTGGGTGGGCGCAAATTGACCCGCGTGATCCGACTTAGATAATAGGCTATAGCCTATAGAGTTCGCGAAATCTACTATAGGTATACCTATAGTAGATTTCGCGAACTCTATTCCTTCATCGTGAACGGAGCTTGCCTTCGCGACTAGAGCCGGGTCAAATAGCGTCGTTACTAGGGATTGCTAGAAAAATTTTCGAAACGCCGAAACCCGGTACAACTTTTGGCGTCGGGTTTGAACGAAACTACGTCGGTAAAAATGAGCTTTTTACGCTGATTTTAGCGAGTAAAAAACGATTTCTGTGCGATAGCGCGTTTGGAAGTTATTCGAAGATCGTCAGTAGTTGGGTACGAGTATTTTTTGCGAGCCTTCGATTATTTTGATGGGTACTAGGTACCTAATTTCATGTTGAGTTGATCGGTTGCTATGGGCTGCATATAATTGGTGATAGACGGGAATTTGATACTTCACAACCAGAAACGGGCCAAAAAGCGTTGTTACTAAGAAAAATTACGAGTCGACGGGCATTTGCATGGTATGGGGGATGGACGGGAATTTGATATTTCGTGCGAAGCGCGGGTGTCCCAGGTAGTAAGTTAAATCTAATAATTTACGCAAATCGGTACTTTTCTGTTATCCCCCCCCCCCCACCCACCACGCGATTTTGGTTGGCTTTGGGTGCCCTAAAGCCATCGGGAGGGGTGTGTATGAAACTCGAAATCGAGTGGGAGGGGAGGGGGGTGTTATAACGGAAAATTACTCGAATTTGGGTGCCTTAAAGCCATAGGGAGTGGTGTGTATGAAACACGAAATCGAGTGGGGGGGGGGGGGGGGGGGGTATAACGGAAAAGTACCCGCAAATTTACGTGGGTTTATAGGCCAAAAACTTTAAAAATCGCCAAATTTGGACGTACCTAGTTTTTCGTGTTTTTTTTTTTTTGGTTTTTTTTTCAAGATTGTGAATAAATTTACGAAATGACAAAAACTTGAATTTACAACTAGGTAGGTAAATTGGTCCTGAACAACATACCTATCGTACTTTCGGGCGCCTAATGTTACCTGGGTAGGTACCTAATAGTCCTTAACAACAAAACATACCTAATCCTACTATGATGATATTAAGTGAACGTGGAATCCATTTTTTTGGCTCCCACTTCCGTCCACAAACTTTACTTACAAGAAAATTTAAAAAAAAAAAACAAAAAAAAACCTTTTTATATCTAATTAGTAGGTACCTTCTAGTACTTGAATTAACATGAACTTGAATTGTAATCAAAATTACGATGTTTCAACTTCAACCTCTCCTCAACCTCTCTTGGGTTAGCTCAGAGGGCAAAGTTGTGTGTCAACCAGTGATTATCTCTAAGTTTTGCTCTAACAGCATTTGGGGATGATTGAGGAGATGCATATAATAATCGTTATTGTTAAACAATAATTGAATTCGTTCATTTATGATGTTAACAATAATTATTTATGTTAAACAAGCTTGCTTTTCAAAAGCAATCACGGGGGGCCGCACAGTGGGGCAAAGCCGGAAAAAACCCTCAAAAACGAAAATTAGTTTTGCGAACTTTTTCCGATGGTTTATATATGTTGAATAGTTGTAGAATGCATCCCTGTAGCCGTTTTCCTGGAAGAATTTACTTTCAGCTTGGACTGAGGGGTACAATGTGGAGTTTTTTGAGACTTCGAAAATAGGCACTTATAAACATAAAGTTTGGAGTATTCGTGTGTGTTCATTTTTGAAGATATAAATCTGAAATTTTTTGGGCGTGTTCCTGATATATTAAAGAAAATTAAGAACCTTCAATCCGCTTGAAATACCATGCTCTTCATGGGGGGCTGAATCATTTAGTAATTAATCGTGTTTTAACGAGTAATCTCGGGTTTCTAAGCTTTCAAAAAATGCTCCACCGTGCTCCGCTCTGGCAGGGCAATTTTTCGATTGTAGACACCCTAGGGAAGCTCTTGTAAAAATTTCAGCTGCAATCATTTGCAATTCTGGACGCAGGATTGATTTTAGTGTAAAAAAACATGGCCGATTCAGCCGCTCTCGGCGAGATAAACGAGCTTGATCGAATATATTAATATGTACTCGTTTATTTAGGCACCTTATTAGGTGCCTAATCCGTAGCTGGAGGTTTACGGTAGAAAATTTGATCCTTTCACATAAGATGTCATTCCCAGACCATTCATTTAGTCAGTTCAATATCCTAAGTGGTCGCCGCAACAATGCCAGGGCTCATAATTCAATATCGCGAATTATGCGAGGTTTTGCTCAACGGTGCGAATTTGGACCGTTTCGTTGCAGGTAAATTGGCTGATTTTATCAGGATTTGTCATTAACAAATAATGTAGAACGGCTTATCTCAAGCCAGGTTGTTCAAGCAAGTATTTATCATTGTACCAAATCTCTGAATGATTCACAAATAATTAAAAAAATCATTATTATTCAATTTCAGAAAAATTTGGCGAGAAGTTGAATGAAACTAAATTGAACTAGATCCTAGTGACTTCTGACCCAGTGGTTAATAATACAAAAATTAAATATAATAATACAAGTATAAATAATAATAGAAGCATAAATAATATAATAATACAAGTATAAATATAAATAAATATATAAAATATAAATGATAATGATGATTTAATTTAATAATTTTAAATAAATTAGATTAAATAAATTTTAAATAAATAATAAATTTTATTTTCACTAATATTACAAGCAGAGGCTGATTTCATTTGTTGTTTTTCTACTACTTTCATTCTATTATCATTTTTCTGGCCAATCTTGTATAACAGAAGTCAATTCAACTACCCTGACTAAACAGTACTATTCTCATTAATTATATATATATAAGTTAAAATGTACTTAAAATTTTTCTCAAGAGATTGTGTACAATTATTTGGACCTTGGAGAGTTCTCTCTTCTACTCAGCACCCCAGAAACTAAATTTTAATATTCTACCTACTACTTTTAGAGCATATTGCGATTGACCCACTACAGGTCAATTGACCCCGGGCTATCCTATATATTATATATCATATATATAATCCTATGAAATTTAATATTTATAATCGATTGGTGACATTGCCAGCTTTGTACCTCATAATGGAGTTGAATTATAGTGAGTCGGTGGGTCAATTGACCCATGTGAATTCGGTCAATGTGACCCACTGACTACGTACAATGCGTAGTGAGACTCAAAGACCACGTGTGATTTTTTTCAGATTTTTAAAGGTGTATGTAGAGTTTTTACAGGGTTTTTTCCGAAAAACAGCCGTTTTGCCCCACTGTGGGCCGTCGATGGTGTGTGGTTATAAAGCCGGGTCCACACTCAAGGGTCTGGAGTTCGAGCTGTCTTTAATAAGGTTTATTGTCCTTTTCCTTTTCACAGTTCTCGTTGAACGTCCAGACAAAATTTGTCTTTAATTTATAAAGAAAATTGTTGTATTTAATACAATAATAAAAAGTGGCAAAACATGCAATTCCGGCGGCTCTATCTCATGTTGACATGTGTACGAGATAAAACCTGGCCTAGGGACTTAGGACATCAACACATGGATGCGTCGAATGATTCGACTCGAATCTGAGGTACAATCGCGTACAATCAGACCACTCGAGGGACTGCAGTGCCGTCGGGGATCAAAATCCTGTCAGGATGAAGGGACATCATCGTCTAGCCATGACGGTGGGCTTGTCCCCCCTGCTTCGGGATTGTGATTCCCAAGTTTGAATTTCCGCAAGTTAAAAAAGTGGAAGTTACCGTCCTGGTAACTCACAGACAACAGCTGGCGACAACAATTTTTTCAATGAGGTGGTTAGGGTGAGAAAGGGCGAGAAACAATTTTTTCGCTAACTCGAGAAAATTTGATTTTACTGCAAAATCTATTTTACTACAAAATCAAATTTAGTACCGAAATTTTGAAACGACCTTTTTTCACCACCTGAGGTGAAACCGGCCCAGAGTCAACTTCGATTTTCAGGCTATGAACACTGAGCTGATAAGTGATGATCAGCTGTTCAGAAAATGCGGGGATCCCCTTGCACCTCTCATCAAGGTTGCATTGATAAAGTTTACCGGGAATTTAGTTCCACACTCTTCCATAGGGGAGGTAATGAGTCATTACTAATGACTCTTGTTTCCATTTACCTCATGTTTACATTTCCCCCAGTAAACATTTCTGTAGTGATACATCACTACTATAATATAGTAGTGATTTATCACTACAGAAATAATATTGTAATTGTTGATTCGGAGATAGTACTATCGTTCTTGAAACGGTTTGACTTGACTAACCTCGATTGAACATCGACCAAACACATTGCATTAGAATCATTGAAAATGTTTCACATATTACTCACCCAGGGATTTCGTGAGATGAATCAATATACACGAGTTATACGAAGGGAATATAAGTAATCGTCGTAAGAAACACTTGAAACAGTTAAAGGTTTAAGAAACAGTACATAAAATCGTTGGAAGCGGGACACTGAGATGCGAACGCGGGTAAGGTCTAGGAGACAGTAGTGGGGGGCGCTGAAAGCGACGCCTCAAGGTGCCACAAGTGTGACGTCAGAGAAAACAGTATTACCTTTTACAGCAGGTGCAACACTCATGAACTACGGTTTGATTCTATATAAACCAAAATAGGATTACTGACTGTGGTAATCATTTCAAGAGGTTTTCTCTGAAGGAGCACAAATTATTGTACAAAGCCTAGTTGCACTAAAATGCAAAGATATTGCTTTCATACTGTTAGTGAAATAACTAGGTTGTTAGTAATCGATAAATGGAATAAATCGATTTGCAGTTACCTAACAATCAACAATAATATTATTAATAATATTAGAGTTAAGTTTTGCATAATAATTATTAGTATTTGAAAAAAATTTAATCAGGTTTAATTTGCAGCTCCAGCAAGTTTTTGCGCATTCATGTGACGCAAAACAATAATTTTGAATTATTCAAAACATGGGGTCAATCATTAACGAATTTTGGATATTTAACCTAGGTACGCAACTAATTGGTTTCTTGACAATTGAGTCAATGATGCAACTTCTACTTAAAAATACCGGTAGGCGTACTTAACACAGACGTGAGTGAGTACCTACCCGAAAATACCAAGTGACGTTATGGAGGTATTTATGGGGTTGTTGGAGGAATAATCCTGTTGGTAACGACGAAAACTACCTACCCGTGAAAACGTCTGGGTTTGGCCCTGTGTTCTTTCACGATATTTCCGTGCGACCCCACAGCCGTAAAACCATACGCGGTATGAAGAAATAAGTAAGCCCAAAACCAAAGGCACATCGGGAGGTAACGGGAGAAGACGCTCAAATGTTCCTGACAAGCGAGATTTATCATCCCCAAAGACCTACGTGAGCGCGAGAGAAAAAAAAGCTCTTCCCGACACCCCCAACTTCCTCGTGTTACATTTTGCGGCTTCTTCGACCACTCGGATGTTAATTTCCCATCCGTTTTTTCTTAGGTACCTACTCACACAAGTAGTATTTAAACGTTTTCTCGTCGCTAACTTTGCGGAACAGACAAAAACTTACAGAATGACGAACGAAAATACACCTGAACCTAGGGTAAAATGTACTTGATTTAATTATCCTGGACCGTGTTCTGGCATGTCAAAAGATTTTCAACATGAGTTAATTATTCTTTGGTAATAATCATCCCAAAATAATTGTGGGAATTATAATTAATTATTAATTCTGTGAAAAATAAAATAGAAACCCCGATGCAAATTTTACACAACGGTTTATTATTCTTTTACAAACGTTAATTGTGCAAAAACAAGAATTATTCTGTGTTATTTAAGAAAAAACTAGAAAATAATTTTAAAAAAAATTTGTTCTGTACAATGTTCGGACAGATGTGGGGCACCGAAAAATGGATTATGCGACCAATATTACTCGGAAAACAACACCTTATTTGTCTTTCTGGGATCCTTCAAAAATCCCATTTTTAGCACCCATAAATCTCCACCGTGAAATCAGACCATTCTGGGTCCCCCAAAATGGAGTCTACGCCCAAAAATATTTGAAAAACGACACGTAACTCGACCCCATAGATGAAAAACTTCAAAAACCCCTCCCATAGCCCCTTTTTAGACCCACAGAGCTCCGCGGGTTTGGGCGATCGAGGTGAAAACTTGGCGGGCACCTAGATGGTAAACCGAGTACCTATTTTGTCAAAATTTCAAATTTAAAAAAATGCCTACTGCCCAAAACGGCTCGGATGGCGGACGGGCATTTCGTTTTTAAATCAACGTGTCTTGAAACGGATTAAGTCAAATTTCGAGGCCGATCAGAATTGTCGGCCTGCGACACGAATACAAGGGTGTAAGTACCTACTATTCCAGGAATAATAAACCAAAACGAAACTGAAAAAAGAGTTTTGATTCCATTTTCAGTGTTATTAAATATCAAAAATTTTGGAGCCTTCGTCGATAAAAAAAAAAAAAAAATCTATAAGCACGAACATTCCTCGTTGAGACTATTTTTAGAGTAAGTACTTAGCAAGAACGTGCATAATCACTTATTTTCACATAGTTGAAATTGTTAGTCATGCTTTCAAGCGATCAAAAAAGCTTCCCGGGATCCTCCAAATTGCTATTTGATATAGGTACATAATATATCAGAGATATTATCTCTGATGGACCAAGATAACGTCTAGATAGGTAATTTAAATTTTTATAATACGGTAGGTACCTCACAGTACACAGTAGGTACCTATTATAAAAATGTCAATTATAAAACAGTAACTGTTAAATACCGACCAAAATATTGTTCTGTTAGGAACGCAAACCGGGTTTCATTCCCGACTGCTCAGGATTTAGGATCCAAGCACAGTGACGTATAGAGTAAAGTAAAGTAATTACTAGGGCTCGGATTGATACGCTCGACGAATAAACAAATATGCTCAAAAACCCCATTATACGCTCTTAAATATTATGTACTCGAAAAACACAGTTAAAATCTACAGAAAGGAAAGTGAAACGAAAAAATCTACAACTTATGGGGCTATAATAAATGGGGGTTTGATGGACTTGGGTCAGAATGTCAAATCACTTTCATTCAAGTCATTTTGGACGAAGACTCCATTTATTATGGGCCTCAAACCCATCCAGTACACTGAAGGGCTCTGTGGGGCTAAAAAAAAAGCAACATGAGGGGTTTTGGCCGTGGGGTGTCGTTTTCTAAGTATGTTTAGACGTAGAGTGGACATTGTGATCGTCGCAGACCAATCGGACCTCACCGTGATGTGTGTGACGGGGCTCCATACGTCGCTTTTGAAGAATGTCAGGAGGTCGAATGAAGCGTCGTTTTCTGAATAATTTTGGGCATTGAATTCATTTGGTTTTATGGATTTTTATGGGTCTCTTATCAGTTCAAACACTACACAGGTATACATTTTGCGAATTTCTAAATGTTTTAAAATGATTTTTCATGGACCGACTCCCAGAACCAAACAGTGACGGCAATTTTTCCAAAGTCGCGGATTTTTGAAACTCAATAATTGAAATAATTATTATTTCCCTTTTTGAATTACCATGGGGGGGTGTCATTCTGCCTTATAATATAAGGCAGAATGACAAAATTTGTATATTTAATATAATACCTACCGATTGGGGACTCGAGTAATTTTCGATACCTATTATCGAAAATTACTCGAGTTTCCAATTGGTATTTCCCAGTACCCAAGTCCAGGAGAGGGGGGGGGGGGCAGCTCCTTGGTCTGTATGCGGTGTAAAATGTATCTAAACGCAAAATTATTGGAACGGGAGTGCCTTAGTACGAGAGTGATATAAAAAGCACGTCTTTTTCAGAATTCACCTGGATGTAATGGAGTACACTGAGTTTTCAAACTCGAATTTCCCACTAATTCAGACAACACCCCTCGATAAGCGTGCTTCTAACTTGATTTGTTCCCCGTTCTGGGGAACTTTGATGAAAAACAAACTATTTGGACGGACCAATGTTTTATGCGTTTATATGCTCGATAAATTAAAATTCTGTTGGTCCCAGAGAGGTGAAAATACTACTTACCCAAAAGCTTCTTTCAATGTTTACTATACAAGAAAAAAAAGCTAATATACTCGAATCCGAGCCCTAGTAATAACATAATTGCCTCTTGGTAGGTAGGTAAACGTCCATTAATAAATTTTATTAGCCGATCATTGAAAATTCGGTCTGCGCTGAAAACCTCAAAGTGCCTAGCTTACTATATAGAGTACCTAGCTATGCTAGTAGCATAGGTATATGCCAAGTTCAGGTGAAAATGTGACGTAGGTACGTGAATGAAATTTGAGTTCAAGCTCTTTACCATAACGTAAAAATGATGTCACTTCTGATATCTCTTGGGTTACCTCGTTATGTATTCTTATCTCGCATCTGTCTGCGGCGATTTGATTTCACTCGAGGACGCCGTCTTTGAATGAATAGCTCATGGACTTGTTGGAGGCTGTCGAGGGTCTCTGTGAATCTCATCAGGGGGGAATCAGGTCCCTGCGAGACAATCAAAGTGGTCTCGAAGCGGTTCAGCCTGGATGGATCCGGCGCTGAGAATATTCTCATATTCCGGTAGGCATATGCCGGTAGGCATATGCCGGTAGGCAGGCGACCAGATCTTATGGAAAGAGAACCGATTAGATCTAGACACGGCATTGGGTGGGACTATTCATAATGAAATGAAATGAAATGATTCTTGGTATAATAAACCTATGTAATCGTGTCGGAGGTTGAAAATACTTGGAAGTAGTAATGAAACGTATAAGATCAGAATTATGTATTCTGATCTTATACGTTTCATTACGCGTACATTCCAAAAACGATATGTCCGTCCGCCGTCTGGTACGTTTTGACCAGTGGGAGTTTTGTTTAAATCTGAAATTTTGACAAAATACTCGGGTTACCTTCTAGTTTTGCCCGCAAGGTTTTCAGGCCGATCGCCCGAGTCCTTTGGGCGCTGTGGGGCTACGAAAGGTTTTCGGTTACGGGATTGATTTAGGTGTCGTTTTTGAAGTATTTTTGGCCGTAGAATCCATTTTTGGGGGTAACGGAACGATCCGATTTCACTGTGGGGATCTATAGGGCTTTCGTGGTGCTACAAATGGATTTTTGAAGGATCCCCGTCAGTCAAATAAGGTACCTATCGTTTTTCGAGTAATTTTGGACGTCAAATCAGTTTGTTTTTTTAAGGTCCCACATCTGTCCAAACATTTTAGATTTTTTTTTTTTTCAAAAATATTTTCTTAATGACAGAATTAATTTTTGCACAATAATTAATTATTAATCTAATCAAAGAATAAGTAGTAAACCCTTGTGTAAAATTTGCAGTTTATTTAAAATCAGTATAATTAAAATAGGGCGTAACCCGTTTCGGCGAATGGCCCACGGGTGGAGCATGAATCGTGGACCCCGTTCGGCAAGTGCGATAGAGCGGTGGAGCGAATGACAACAACCCAATGAGCAAACTCCTGCTCCTCAAAGAAAAATCTGTGTAGCAAAAGACGCGAGTGTTTCCCGGGTAATATCTGCACTGCGTACTTATATGCACTTCTGAGTGGAAAAGGGAAAGATAATTATATACATTTTTGGATGGAACTGAAAGAACTGGCAATGACCCTGATGCAAGAGAACTTGAACTTTAAGGGGACGAATTTACATATTGATGACCTGCCTAATGATATTTTCTACACAGTTTGCATAAACCTGCATCATGAGCTAGTACATTTCCACTTCAATGATTTTTGCATTTCCCCAAACCCATTGAAACTAATTTTGAAGGCTTGTCCACTCCACGCCAAACCCATTAGATTTTCGATTTTCCTTGTTCCTAAACCCATTGAACTTGAACCCAGGCCCATTGAAATTCCAGTCCCATTCCCCCAAAACCGTTGCTCCCACTTCGACGCAGCGTACTACGCGCAGTTTTTAATGCAACGTGAGTGATCATTCTTTTCTAATTTTGACCAATACTGCACGTTGCTCCTTCGCCGAAACAGGCTCTATTACCTGTTGTAGGCGTTGCCGAAACAGTCGCTCATTTCGCCCAAACGGGCTGTCAATTTTAGGCCATTCGCCGAAACGGGAGCCTCCCTTAAAATATACTATATTATAATCTATTTTAATTTAACTGATCCTTTTTTTTTTAATCTTTGATAGAACAATTTGTAGGTACATAATATTATCTACCTTTTTCTGAAATGCCGACAATTTTGGACTTGAATGTTGAACGAACAGTAACCAGTAACCCAGGGTAAAGATCGCAAAAATCATCCGTCTGATTCTTCCCTTAGTTCTCCTTTGCGAAACAAAACAAAAAAGAAGTAATTCGGATGGATAGTTACTGAGAAAAATCGCCGGGAAGTTGGAAACATGATTTCTCAGGAAACGAAATCGATTTTTTGCGAGTTCGAGCCGATATGTTTATAAACATGTCGATATAAATGTCGACTGTCAACCATCGATTTTTGTTGGTATCTAATCATAAAGAGGCTTTCTTCGTCTTCTTCGGTTTCAATATAACCATGTTTGAGTTTTCTAAGTTCGTGTAAGGACGTGTTTGTGGTGTCAAGCAGTGAGTGCGAAAGCGGAGAATCCATCTTACAGCGACTTTGTCAATTCTTCTCATAAGTCTTATGAGTGATATTTTTACCATAAAATTTATTTTCCTGTTCCTTACATGCTACAGATTGAAAATAATCCGATAGGTACTACATAAGCTGACGGAACCTTCAAGTACTGTCCAAAACGTTTTGTTTTCTGTCGACAACTTTTTTACTGTACATGGATTTTTTAATGGCCGATATGGCCCTCTAAAGTTTTGTTTGATAAAAGATAAGTAACTTAGGTATCTTATAAGTCGATTGTAACTGCTGCAATCAACTTACACTGTTATGTTTCGAATTGATTGTACAAGTTTGTGAGAAACACAATTCTATCTTCCAGCCTAAAGACGTAATTCTGGATTACGAACACGCAATGTGCTGCCCGAACTGTATGGCCTGGTATTGCTGAGACCGATCTCAGGGAGTTGTCCACTTGAGATCGCATTAGCTCCGAGACAGATTCGTGAGACTCCAAGTCTCGAGACCAGTCTCTGGAATATTGCATTTCCACTCGAGAGTCCGATAGCGACTCGCGATAACTGGAATATTTTATTTCCACACAAACGATCAGTGACCGAGAGCTGAAAAACTGGAGACCAAGTCGCGAGAGCAGTATTATGTCCACTAGTGATCAGTGCACTCTCGGAGAAGTGTTAGGGCTTGTCACTGATACAGTACAATGTACTGTGCTATGTAGCAATAGCAGGTACATGTCCATTGGCGATTCGAATCTCATGACTACTCTCGAGACTGTTTTGTCTCAGGCGTACCACCTTACCAAATCATGGTTCTCCTACGTCCGAAAAATAGGTTTGACTAATGACTATAGAAATGAGACGAGCGAAATTGGCAATTGGATAAAGTGCTGCTATGGCCTTTTTTTTTTTTTTTTTTTTTTGATCATGGGAAGTCGAGAATTGTTTCATATTTGAGCTCCTTCCGACGGCACCTATAGAGGAGAAACAACTGTTGTCAAAGTTTATTGAATAGGAACTCCCGATCCGTCCTATTCACAAAGTGAGTTTCAATATTTCGATTACGTCTTAGAAGAAAACTTACACGTTTTAGACGAGCTTGATAACGCTCCAAGGTAGGTAGGTATACAATTTTGATAAGTAGTTGACAACAAGGTCGATTGTTAACCGTTGGTTAAAAATTCATTTCTAACGATAAGGAGCTTCTAAGGACTCAACAGTGTCGGTTGGATAATAATAATTTTTTTATTTTTCCGCGCTCAAGCATCAATTTTGATTAAAATCCGCGATGGTTTCAAGTTGCGTCAAGTTTGATTGAAACATATTGCGGAAAAATCACCCACCGCCATTCCGTACTTTTACCATACCTATTTATTATTAAACTAGATTCCACCAAAAACGGAAGGTTTCGTGTTGTCGGGATATCTGGAAATCCGACAGGAAGTTTCACCCAGTTCTCTTGGCTTTGGGTTGGAATTATTGGGGCATCGCGTGGCGATTATACTCCGATGTCAGCCCGTGATGTCACGACAGCCCCTTGGCGTCAATTGACGTCACGCTCGTTGGGGGGGGGGGGGGGGGGGGGGAGGGGGTTGGAAATGGAAACTTCCAGAAATAGTGATGCACCAAGTCAGAAATAAATTACGAGAGGATGTGAGATTTAAGGGACTCCATGCACGCGAATTTATCACAATCACGAGTTTATAAAGGTTAAGCAAATTACACAAGCGGCTTGTGACAAGCCTGAAAAAAAAACCCTGCAAATTTTACACAAGGATTCATTATTCCTTGAAATACGTTACTTGAGCAATTAATTCTGTGTCAATACAAGAAATTTTTTTTTTCTTTTACTCGGAAAATATTTGAACTCCCGGGATCCTTTAAAAACCCCATTTGTAGCCCCATGAAAACCCTCTAGATCCCCCAAAAAGGCCTAGAGCCCCATGAAAACCCCTCCCGTAGCTCATTTTTGCCCCATAACGATTGGGCTGAAAACCTTGAGGGCACAACTAGATGATAAACCCAGTAGGTACATATTTAGTAAAAATATCAAGATTTAAAAAAAATCCTATTACAGGAATGACTTGAGGGAATTTATGACCTGCTTCCCTCATGCAGTGTTTATATTTTAAGGGGGGGGGGGGAAAGGGAGGGTTATTAAATTCAAACTGAAATTTAAATTTAAATTCAAGTTATGAATTTATAAGCTATTTCAAGAAATCAGAAAAAAAAAAAAAAATCCTAGGTACTGCCTAAAACGGCCCGGACGGTGGATGGACATTTCGTTTTTGGAATCTACTAGTCTTGAAACGGATACTTAGTGTCAAATTGTGAGGCCGATCAGAATTGTGCGCGATGAGGTGTATGATTCCAAGAATAATAAGCCAAAATTGGGAAATTTAGGGAATAGAGAATGACGCTGCTCTAACAAACAATTCAATATCGACCCCCCCCCCCCCCAATATAGAAATTCTGTTTCACATCTTATTTTAACAAGTTTTTGATCGCAGGTAGGTTCTTGCTGGGAACGCAACTTTTATCTATTCATCTATTTGCTCTGGTTAAATCATGATCAATAATCCTGAATATGTTGACTTTTTGGGCGTTTCTGGGTCAGCGGACTCACCTTGGGGTACCGGCATAAAAAAAGAAAATCATCGAGGTGGAAATCCCACGGGAACATAGAGGGAGACCTGCAGCCCATTATAGATCTGTTACGCTCGGCAAAATCCTTAGTCCCGTCATACCGTCATGGGAAACATCACCCAACCCAAGCCTTATCATCTTGATACCCGTCATGTTTTGAGTGGTACTTTTTTCTGCACTGTGCAGAATTGAGAGCGGAAGGTGTCACAGACAAAAGTTGAATCGTTCCGTCTGTCTGTTCCATCCCCCCCCCCCCCCCCCCTTTAAAACCCACCTGCGGCTAGCAGAATGTGGCAAACCGGTGGGCCTTGATCCCAATCCTCCGCGACACGACCAAACCAGTCAACAAAGATCTCAGTTGTGAGTTGCGGATTCCATTCAGCGCTCGTACGTATGCTGGTCAGTGGACCGGATTTAACTGCAGGCCTAACCTAACGGGGTGGCTAAACAGATTTTAGCCGGAATCCAGTACCTAGCAGACAAGCGTGCAGAACAAGTGGGCCGTGGTGTGGACGACAAGCACTGACAAATTACATCTTGAAAAATTCAGCTCGGCGAGCATACCGCCTGAATAAAAAATAAAATACCGCCTAAATTTGCTGAATAAGTGTTCAAAAATAGGATTCAGACCAGTTGAAAGGATTTTGGAAGTGGAGGGGGGGAGCGGTGGGGGAGGCGGTACACATAATATGAAATCGCGACGGAGGTCGTAAATTCTGATCGGCATCCAAATTGGACATTTTCCGTTTCAGGACACTTACATTCCTAAAACGAAATGTCTGTCCACCATCCAAGCCGTTTTAGGCGGTAGGATTTTTTTTTTTTTAATCTTAAGTTTTGACAAAAGGCTTGGTTTTCCATCTAGGTTTTCAGCCCTATCGCCCAAACCCGTGGGGCTCTGTGGGTCAAAAAAGGAGCTACTTGAGGTTTTTTTTTAAGGTTTTCGGCTATGGGATCGAGGTAGGTACTTTTGGCCGTAGAATCCATTTTTGGGGGTCCCGGAACGATCCGATTTCACTGTGGGGGATCTATAGGGCTTTCATGGGGCTATACAAATGGGATTTTAGAAGGATCCCAGGAAGTCAAATATTTTTCGAGTAATTTTGGACGTATAATCCATTTTTCGAGGTCCCACATCTGGCCGAACAATGTACAGAATGTTTTGTTTTAAATTTTTTATTTTTTATTGATAAAATAAATTTTTGCACAACTAACCTATATCATATCAAAGCATAATAAACCCTTGTGTAAAATTGTCAGCGTTTTTTAAAATTTTGTTCTCAAATATTTTTTGAATGATCATTAAAAAAGAAAGATGCAGAAATAAAAAAAAAAAAAAACACACATTTCTGTACAATGATTTGACAGATTTCGGACCCCCAAAATCGGACACGGTTAATTTTTGCGCAATTTTTCTACATCAAAGAATAATAAACCTTTGTGTAAAATTTGGAGCATTTATTTTCAGGAAAATTAAGCAGCATAATAATATGATGATAATAATAATTATTATGATATTATGAGTATAATACAGAGTTAGCTACATATAATATGACTATAATATCAATACCCTTTGTAACGCCGAAAGGCTTGTACAATAAAGCATATCTATCTATCTATAGTCGCGCCGGTCAAATTCAGCCTGTTGTGTCGAAGCATACGTCATCATTTTGATAAATTCCTACGGCACTAAACGGCGTCGACGGAGGGATGAACATTTCAGATTTTGAATCTACCTACACATCTTGAAACGTAGATATAATGACAAACTTTGAGGACAATACAAATTTATTTCTACCCCTACCTACCCCTGTTGCAAATACCAATGTGTATTATTCCAAAGATATTTAACCCAAACGGGATTGCATAACGCTCGCTGATGAGCGAGAAGTGAGCGATAGGCGATGGCGAGGAGGGCTGAAGCCACTTGGCTCAATGCTCCGGCCAGACGCTCCTGCTCACAAGCCAACCAGATCGCAGTCTTTTTTTGTCTAATAGGTGCCTCCTCTAGGGTTTAACTTGGGCGTTAACGCTTAAACTCTCGGTAACTCGGGTGGTGAAAGTGGGCCTGAGTAGTTCCTTTTGGTCTCGAGTAGGACCTACATATTTTATTTTAGGTAGGACACAATTCCGCCTGCCTATCCGCCCCTGAAAGGAACTGAGTAGTTCCTTTTGGTCTCGAGTAGGACCTACATATTTTATTTTAGGTAGGACACAATTCCGCCTGCCTATCCGCCCCTGAAAGGAACTAAGTGTGTAGTTAGTGCCCTTCACCACCGGATGTCAGGTCTCCGCAGGCATGTTCGTTGCTGTTAATAATATTCAATACCTAGGTTGATTCAATAGTTAATTTAATACACAGTGTTGTTCGTTCTAGTCTGGTATTTCACCATACCTATTCCATCTTTATTTTCTTCATGCCCAGGTCATACAGTGGTAAATGGCACTAAGTTCCCAAAATTGATATGGGGGGGGTTATCCCCCACAAAATTTTGCGGCAGTTCATTGATGTTTGAACATCACTATTATTGACCTTCCAAAAGGAGAAAAAAAAACTGGGTCAAAATCACGTGCTTTTGTTAGTCTAAGCAGTTTTTTGCTTCTCCTGAAAAATCCATTTTTTCACTTAGTTCCCTTCACCACTGGCCGATTCTTATTCTTATTATTAGAGGACGAGTCCATCTTACCTCGGAACGGCCTTATTTTTGGAAAATGTAACTGATATGAGGCAAAATTCCACTCAGGAGTTGAAGAACGTGTCAATTTAGTACTGTATATAGTATAGTAAAATATAAAATTTAATGGTGAAAATAACCACTTTGATTTAAAAGTCAAACTAAAAAATGCATAAAATGAATTAAAAGTAGAGAAATTCTCCAATTTTGATCAAATATGCAGGTATATGCAGGCACATAAGCACAAAATGGCCATTATACATAATATGCAGAAATCGTAAAAAAATAAAATAAAATAAAAAATGCAATTTAAATTTAACACACGCCAAACTCTTCAGAAACCCTCAAAACGCAAAAGTACAAAGATATACGCAATTTAAGATACATGCAAAATATGCAAATTTCAGTCTCTAGTCATCACACTAAAGAATCTGTTCTTCAACACATCTGATGTTCAACGAGGATGAACTATGAAGCGTCCTTAGAATCCGAATGGTGAAATCATTGCCAATCATCATCAATTAATGACAGCGACTCCTCGATAGGCGGCTCCGCTGTCGACATCACTACTCGATCCTTCATCGATTCGAGCGGCACTTTCGATAAGGATGTCACCTTTGAACGGCACTTTAATTGATTTTACGTCAATTTGTAGTCAAAGGGGGCGAGGAGAAAGGTGGATTCAACGCAAAGAAACTCTCAAGTGTCATTTTTCAAAACCAACTATTTTCGATGAATGTAAAGTTGTGTCTTGCTGGCAATTACCTGGCGATCATAATCTGTTATTCGAGCGACCTCGTCAGGGAACTCCCCTTAATTGGAAGAGAAAAAGGCCGCTTCCATCAGATCGAATGCCCTTCAGATCAGCGAGAGCAGTAAAATCATTATCAATCCTGTTTTATCCTATTCGCGCATTTCGCTAAAATGAAGGCTCAATCGATTGGAACCTAATTTTGAAAATTAAATAGTTAAATAAAAAAATAATACAATGCTGCACATTTTACACAAGGGCTTATGATGCTCTGTTAAATATCAATTCTGTGTCATTTGTAAGGTTGTGTAAGTTTAGAAAAATAAAAATAAAATAAAAATCTGTTCAACGTTTGGACAGATGTGGGCCCACGAAAAACGGTTATGCGTCCGAAATTACTTGAAAAACGACACCTTCATTGACTTCCTGGGATCCTTCAAAAACCCTATTTGAGGCCCCATAGATGCCCGAGTGAAATCGTATCTTTCTGGGACCGCCAAAAATGGATTCTACCTCCAAAAATACTTTGACAACGACACATAACTCGACCCCATAGCAGATACCCTTCAACAACTTCGCTCGTAGCCCCTTTTTAGCCCCACAGAGCCCAAAGGGGTTTGGCGATCGGGCTGAAAACTTTGCGAGCACAACTAAGAAGGTAAACCGAGTGTTTTGTCAAAATTTCGCACCGTGGGGTCAGTTCCCCTACGAGCTATTTTCTACTTGGCTCAAACAACTTGTATATTTTCACTGTCAATCTACAATAATAATAATAATTATTATTGCAATTACCAATTTCCACCTCAATCGTTTTGAATCTTGAATTTTTCTTCTTCAGGTGAATTTCATCTCTCACCTCACAGTCAGGCTAAACATGTTTATGCACGGTTTGAAATACTTAGGGTTTTGCAAAATGTACACTTGTTGGATGTTGGATGGGAGGAATTGGAACGGTGGTTGCGGCTGTTTCAGATACTTTGCTGACGGGTTGTCTGTTTAAGGGAGGGGAGAGTGTTCAGGGTAGAAAAGGGAGAACCAAAACGGAAGATTCCGTTGAATTATTACTCGGGGCCCTTCCAAACCATGGACCTCACAGAGAACCTATAAAGCCGCCTTGATACTCCCCCGAGCTTGTAGTGCATTTAATATGAAATGCCTCCAATTCTAAAGGTGCTCCTGGAGGCAATCTGAGGAGTCGGAGTGGGGTTTCAGAATGCGTTTCACGTCGTCGACGATACCGGAATGCTGTAACTTTATTGTCCCGGACGGAATGAAAAGGTGAATTTCCAAGTTTATAGTTCTCGCCGGAGGCGTGGAGGGAATCCTAGAAAACCCCAGGAGAGGGAAAAAGCGGAAGATTTCATAGAAGCGACAATTTATTATTTACGTGTTGGCAAATTGTCCAAATTCCTCGACTTGGGCTATTCCTTAAGAAAGATGGACGAGGAGACTCGTGGGTCCGCTGACCGGGAAACTGTTCCGTTCGATTCAGATGCAGTTGCCGTAGTAGGTATACTACGTCAAACCTGAACAAACTATTTTCAACAGGGCTTGAATTGGAGCAATTTTTATTATTCAGAATCGTTCAATATCAGATTTTGAGGTTTATTTTTTCGCTCTCCGAGTTGAGATTTATTTTCTAAGCGATATTTTTTCGCTCAAAAAATAAAACAACTTTTAAGCGATATATTTTGCTTCCGAGTCTGCAAGGCAGAGGAAGCATTGTTTTCACTTTCGAAATGAAAAAAATTTTGTTCTCCAAAATCAAAATTTCCACTCACGTTTTGCGTTTCAGAGCTTTCTGAACAAATTTGGTTCCGTGTCTGTCTGTCCGCATTTCCTTGCCACACGCATAACTTCCACAACTTTGATCGGATTTCAATCAAATTTTCAGGAATTGTGTAGGTTATAGCCCTAGATGGTCCCATATCAGTTTCATCACGATTGAATCAGCGGTACGCTCAGCGCATGCTCGAACGTAATTTCCTGGCCACACCCATAACTCCCACAATTTTGATCGGATTTCAATCAAAATTTCAGGAATTGTGTGGGTATAGGTATCATACCTATGGAAATCAAAATTTCAGGAATTGTTTGGGTATAGGTATCATACCATAATGGTCCCCTATCAGTTTCATTAAGATTGAATCAGCGGTACGCTCAGCGCATGCGCGAACGTAATTTCCTTGCCACAGCCATAACTCCCACAATTTTGATCGGATTTTAATCAAATTTTCAGGAATTGTGTGGGTTTAGCCCTAGATGGTCCCATATCAGTTTCATCACGATTGCATCAGTGGTACTCCCTGCGCATGCGCGAACGTAAGTTGTAGTTCTACGTTCATTTTGAACCTGGCACGAAGAAGCTCATGTGCCATCATTGGCAGTGTATTTTCACAACCCTTCGAGTTTTTCGTCCAAGCTTTTTCCCATAGTTTCAGGAACTTTTTGTCATTAATTTCAGCAAATAACAACAGTTAATTATTTGCATGGATCTTGTGGTAGAGGACAGGGTGGAAGACCTTAGTGTGGAGCACCGAACAACACCCTAACTTGGGAAGAACGAACCAGGGCTCTACAAAGTGCACATGAAATTTTCATGATGAAAACTGGGCGATGAAGTGAACACTATTGAGGTTCCTCTCCGTAATACCAACCAAACAAATTCATTTTTCTCCCCAATCACTCGTTTAGCGCCAACTTCTAAACTCAGCAGGTAACGGGACTGGGTTTTGAAACAAAAGTAAGTTACAGAAATTTAATCCCCCATATTTCGTGGATGATGAAGATTAATTCAATTCACTTGAAAATATTATTGATACCCTAACTCCGATGACCAGGAAGCCTTCACGTCCTACTTAGGAAGAAAGATCTTGAACCATGCAACTGAAACCTGCGCTCATTTTACATTTGCTTTCAAAGTAATTAGGAGAAAAGCTGCGCTCTTTTTACATAGGCACCTGCCCAACTTTTCGTCCCTGCGCTAAATTTACAATCGCCCGGTAAACCGAGATTTTGTCAAAATTTAAAAAAATCCTACAGCCCAAAACGGCTCGTACAGCGGACGGACATTTCGGTTTTTGGAACCTAGGCATCTTAATATTGACCTCCGACAGGAGTAAGTATTATTCCAAGAATAATAAACCAAAATTAAATTGCTGTTTTTTAGAGCTATATTTAAATAAACCTTCGAGCAAAGTCATCGCCTTGGAGTCGTCATTGGTCTCTACCCAAACGCTTCCAGATCTCTTCAGATTTGATTAGAACGGGATGTTTCATTGGTGTCTACAAGTGGATTTTCGGCCTAAATCATCACTCAGTTACAGCATTCAGTGAGGATGGTAAAATTTCCTGCCTTCACTCAGTCCTTAGCAAATTTTCATAACTGGGACACTTTTTTGAACTGATGGAACATGGAATGCAAGATTCATCTTCTATCGTGGACATTTCAATTTTCCTGCAGGTACGATCCAGTCTAAGTACCACAACGATCATCGCCGAAGTACCCAAGTCAACGGACACGTTTTTACTGCAGTGCAGTTAATTCGTTGCTTCCTCATCTAGCATCAAAAGCCAGTATCATTTAATATCAATCAATGCGGTTATTCAAGCCATTAAAATAGTCCAGGCGATTTAGGAAGATTTTATACGCCAGTGGCTGGTGAAGGGCGATATGACAGATGAACTCAAGAGAAAGGAACGTCTACTCACCAGACAACTGCTTTTATTGAGGTTTGTCCTTCGACAGCGTGACGAAGCCTCATACAAGGGTATCGTAATCAGGCAACAAAATAAAAAGTGTTCGCTCGGAGCAACAAAATACAAAGATCGCGACGTTGAAACGGGCGAAAACGAGGAAATGAAAAAAACCCGTCCCGACGACGAAAGAAACACAACGGCAAGCGCTTACACACTGAAGTAATACAAACAGGAGGGATTCTCTGAATTGGTGGGAGGAGGAAAGTGGCGCCCTCAGACGGTGGCGGGAAATTGAACTATGCTCCCCACCCCGCTCTTTACCAACGGAGGGCAGAAGAAGTTGATGACCGCCATCCGACCCATCAAAGGAGGCTGCGAGGACCCCCAAGGCAGATATGAAGTAACCAGACGCCGAGACCGCTGACCAGGATGGATGCACGCTAAATAATATAATATCCTGATACGGTCGCGCGAAAGCGCAGCAATTGAGAAGTTTGTACCAAGTTCGCCATTTTCCTGATCTCTGAGGAGGCCTGCCGGAGCGGTCGGCCGATCTATGTAGGGGGCGTATGTACGAGCGTTCCCGCACTGAGCAGGCGTAGATGTATGAGCGGCCCCAAGACCAGGAACGTGAAGTGCACAGAAAGTACGTGGATGTAAAAAATGGATGATTCATTGAAGAATCTCAATTTGGTACTCCCCTCGTAAGTATGTTAATTACCGTCCGTCCGATCCCTTGATTTTTTGACGATCAGACTTCACCGTGGGGATCTATGGGGCTTTCATGGGGCTACAAATGGGAGTTTTGAAGGATCCCAGGAGGTCAAATAAGTTTTCGTTTTCCGAGTAATTTTGGACTCATAATCCATTTTTCCAGGTCCCACATCTGTCGAAACATTGTACAGATTTTTTCTTAACATTTTTCCAACACTTGTCTTAATGCCAAAGAATTAACTTATATCAAACTATTCTAAGAAACCATTATGTAAATTTGCATCGTTTTTCCGTTTAAATTACCTTTCTGTAGAATTTAACGGTGTTTTCCGAGCACATGTGGTTATTTTATCGAGCATATCAATCCGAGCCCTACTTATAAAAGACCTCATCACAAAAACATCCCTCACCTGCCCGAAAACCCGCTCCGCAATAACTGATGGAAAGAGATAACAACACCTTAAAAATAACAATACCATTTATTTAGTCCATATATATGTATATATACATACACAATAACATATGTACACACACATATATACTATAATATATGTATAAATACAAATCTACTGTGCAAGGTCTTCAACGTAAGCCTAAATTACTATTAATTAAAATCATATTTTTTCTTTCTCCATCCCTTCTCGTAGAAATGTTAATTAGCTTTCTCCCCAGCGTCAAAAATATAATACACCTGGGCCGAAATTCACTTTTTTTTTTTTTTCATTTCGATTTTCAAGTTATTTTTTTAACCCTCTAGTTTACAAGCAAAAAAATTAATTTAGATGACAAATTGTGTGAATATAGCAATGGCACATTGAAAAAGGATAGTTGTACAATGTGGGATACCTTTAAGTATAATTTGTTTAATAGTACATTAAAAAGGAGCTTTTTATTTTACTTTTTTACATAAAAATCTGATTTTTTTTTCTTCTAGCGCAACAACAAGAGATTCTTTTTTCAATTTTTTCGAAGGTACATTAGAATTTGAGTCAGAATACCGTAGGCCACCAGGAATGGACAATTTAATTTTGGTCTAAATTGAGCCCCTTCTAAGCTTTGTTCAACTAAGCGCAAACCCTTTTACAGATCATACAACTTATCAATTGGAAAAAAGGATCAACTAAACAAGCAGTCCACGAAATTGCGTTCTAGATACACTTAATTTGTTCAATTTTCCAACTGGTCTCGTTGAGCCCCCCTAAATTGTCAAATGCGCCAGTGACCTACGTTTACGAGAGCTAAATACAGAAATTTTATCAGAAAAAAGCGGAACAATTTTTTTTTCTCGTTATTTTTGGATTCATAAAAATAAATTAGGTATATAATATCAAATATCTCTCTTTTTTCCTCTATTTATAATATTTACAAAATAATTTACAGTTTAGTAAAACCATAGTTTATTACTATTACTCACACTTTTCCGTTCCTTGACTTCAGGCAGATAAAATTTTCAAACAATTCAATAAAGAGAACCTGTACAAACATACAACATAATCGAAATTCTGTACAAACTAGAAAGAAAATTAAAATCCGTTATCCCCAAAAATTTAATAACAATATTTGATTTTGTGGAATTCAACAAACAGCAGTCGGATTTGCATTAAATATAATTTTCTACTAAAATAAAACAATTTTTTAATTTGCAAAGTTTCAGGTGGAATGATTGAATTTGAGTTTGGCTTTTTTTCGAGGAAAGAACGGGTCGTTTTTTCGTCGATTGATGATATAAGAAATTATTCATTCGCTCACTGAAATAGAAGAGCGGACGAGGCACATTTTAACGAAGGTACAAGAAAAACACAGTGAAAATCTTGTAATTGTGAAGAAAATTGAAACAAGTCGGCAATGTGGGTTCAAGTGATGGAAATCGTGAGTTGAAAGTGTGGTTGAGTAAGATGTTTAAGGCTGTATAAACCGGAACGTTGAAAACCGAACTCGGAAACTGTTTTCCTGGCCAAGTACTTATTTAGATCAGTGTTTTTCAAACGGGGGGGGGGGGGGGGGGGAGCGTTTTCCCAATAAATTTTTGGGTTCAAGGTGACAGGGTTTTTCATCAGTCACAGGTAGGCCAGTCGCCAGAGAACTGAAAGGGGGGTGACTCGTGCAAGAAATGGTGTAGAAGCTTTTATAGCGTCGTAATGGGTCTGAACAAGAAAATATCAAAAACGGTGGCAAACGTTTTTCTAGGAGAACTTTTGGCGGCCTACAAACCTCGATTTTTTCGGGCATTTTCGAGTTTTTCCCTGATAACTCGAAAACTAATCATCCCAGAGAAAACATTCCAAATTCATAGTCAAAGAGCATAAAATACTGCGTCGAATGACCTTCTTACACATTAGAATCGGTTCAGCCGTTTAGCCACAATCAAGCGTAAAAAAATAAGCAGTTTTTCCCTATTTCTGAACCGGGTGGGGGGCTTGGTAGGGGGGCGCGGAGTCCCCCGAGTCTTGCTTGGGAGGGCCAGGCGTATAAAAGTTTGGGAAACACTGATTTAGATTGATTTGCAGAATTAGGGCACGAAAAAGTTCATAACGGTATGAACAGCCAGCCTTAAGTGAGGATTTGAAAATATGGCCCAATTCAAAACGACAGTGAACTTGTAAAACCGTGTAGGTCCAATTCTTTTCGAAAATAGTCATGAGCTTTCCTGATAGAATCTCTTGAGCCATCAAATTTCCGGGAAAAAAATCCATCAAAATTCAGAAAAGATCTATCAAACTTCGGGAAAATATCCATCAAACTTCCAGAAAAGATTCATCAAACGTCTGGAGAAGATTCATCAAATATCTGGAAAAGATCCATCAAGCTTCCAGGCAAAATCCATCAAATATCTGGAAAAGATCTATCAAACTTCCGGAAAAAGACTTACACGGATTTGCAAATTCACTCTCTAAAAACAAACCTTAAAAACTTCCACAATCCGACGAGCTTTTGACCTGAATGGAACCTTCGAGTATAAACGAGTCAACACCTTTTAATTCCGTACAATAAAGAAACAATGAACAAACAAACAAAAAACACAAAATCGTACAAAGTATATCACAACCCAAATTTTTACGCTTAAAATAATTACGAAAATACGTGACACGCATTGTGTGGACTCTTGAACGAGGTTCCTCTTGGAAATCGTGAATTTGAAGTAAACGAGTATGTGAAATAGGTAACTTGAGGATTTTTAAAGGTAAAAACGAGTGATGTTTTTTGAATAAATAACTTATAGTTTTAGCTCCGGAGAGTCGGAGAAAATAAATAATCTGATTGCACCACGTATATACATTAAATAATAATACGGAAAAAGACTAGCAAACGAGAGAAGAAAGTCGATCTGGGACTGCCAAGGTTGGTAGCACTGCACGTGAATGATACACTAGATTTTGGCGGTAACGTTCTGAAATATGAGGTTGCGATTAATAGGAGGATGTGATTGTACAGTCATGTAACAAAGAGGAAAACAAAGTGATGAAGAGTTTTAAGGAAAATGCGAAATAAATTTAATCGACTTAACCTAACAAGGGATTTCCAAGAGGAGCCACATGAAAACAGCACATTCAACAAGAGTGAACTTTGTGGATATTATGGTTGTTGGCAGTGTTGCCACGTCTGTTGTGAGGAGTGTGTCGGCTGTGGCTAAAGTATGGTAGTTGATGTAAAGTTGGCTGGAGTGAGACGATGTTACGAGGAGGAAGAGAGGGGTTGTACTAAGTGATCCCAGGAGCGGACCCATGGAACATCAACTACCAAGGCATATTGAGATGCCGGAAGAGGTTTAATTGGATCAACTGGACTTCAGGTGAAAGAGATGACGAAAAGAGTTGTCAACTGGAGGGTCGCGATCTGTCTCTGGCAGTCCAGAAGGCTGAGATCGTACTGCTTACACCTGTTGCAATTCAACAGAACTATTGGGGGTCAGAACATCTTGGTATTGCTGCTGTCACATATCTGAGGATTATAATGGATGGGAAAATGAGTTCATGCACCCAAACAGATCAGCGCGATGAATTCTTGCGATAAGGACGCGCCTCTCAGCCAATCAGGTTGCACTTGTAATCGATGTCTACAGGGACAGTTCCAAATCTATTCCAACCACGCTGTGTCCAGAACTGGTATGATACAAGTCCTATCCGCGCATGCGCGGTACTCTGTTATCCGTAACATGTTCTGGACAGGGAGGTTGGAAAATACCTTCTAGCAATATAGGACTCGTGACGTAGTCTTGGATGCCTTAATGGGAGGGGGTAAAAATAGACCGGTGCGCACGCTCCAGACCCATCTACTCCACGCGTGAACTGGAGGAATCAACTTTGTATCGCCGGAAGGCCTTTACAAATAAACCTTCCCATTCTCATTCTCAACTGGAGGAATCTCGGAAGGTCCTGGACTGCCCTGAATTCACCATCCTTGCTCTCTCCGAACTCGTGGGCAACTCGTCCGGGATCGTCCCTGGTGTTCTCCTAATGGCCAAAATTGGAGAGGGGGCAATCCTGTACATCCCTGACGTTATCTGGACTAATCAGTTCTGAAAGCCCTAAGGAAATTGAACTTCACAAAACGATTCAGAATGATCTTAAAATTCTACATTCGCAGAGCGTTCAGCCTTGAGGGCTTCATCTGGAAGACTTTTCATTTATCACTTTCTTGTAGACGTGATAATATCATCTCCACGCAACAGACCGTGTCAACACTATCTCCCAAGCTGACAGTTTCAGACATCGTTCCAACACTATCCACCGACAAATTCACGCATTTATCAACTACATGAGCAAATAAGAACTGTACAGCATAAGCCAAAATAAAACACAGGATTTGTACAAACAATAACAATAAAATTTTTCTATAAAAATTTCAAAAAATAGAAATAAATATAAGTATTAACGTAAGGTAGGTACTCTTGAATGCATAACAAGAAGAAAAAAAGGCCACCTCACTTCGAGGTCAATCAACTAGTTGACATTTTTAAATCAACTGTACAATTGAAAATGTTAATGCATCAATGAGAGTATTTTATGTACATTTGTGAGTGGGATGTCAACGGGAAATTTGGCTTGATGCAGCAGCGAGTTATTTCATCACAGATTAGCGCCGCTTTTGAAGTTGGGAAAAAATGTGTGAGAGTCAAAATGAATGTTCTCTACTGGAAGATCTAAATGCTTCGAAAGGAAAAATAAATAACAAGAACACACTCAAAACTCAAAAGGAGGGCAGGCTTACCAGCTTCTTTGCTGCTGCTTCGAAATACTTCTTCAGAATTTAAATGCTTAAAAGAGCGTTGACGCCTGGGGGTGTATCGCCGCTTGTGATTGATATAGCATGGTCGATGTATTATTATCTGACTGAGGGGCACTCCCAGATCCCCGAATTTGTTAAGATGGAGGATCGGGAGGCTTATAATTCCATCCCGGAATTACGCAGCGTGCTTTTGTGCGAACTCAATAATTAACAATAGTAATCTAGTGGCCGAATATTACTATTGTTGTATTGCTAGATTATTATTGTTTGTGAGTCTTATGCACTCAAGTTAGAATATACCCTTTTTGACTTTTGCTACTGTGTGATAAATAAAAACATTGAGCTTGAGATTAAATCCACCCCAAAGTAACTTGGAGGGAGTTCTATACTTTCCTCAAGCCAAACGGCCGCGGCCGGGAGGGAGTCCTATATTTTCGTTAAGACGCTCAAAGCTTTTTAATGAGCACACGGGACGGCGTCCTGGTCCCCCCGAAGGATCAAAGCGAAGAGCAAACTTTTCCGAATTTTAGACGTAGTTTTCGAATTAGGGTTGAATCTACGAGGACGAGAGTGACCCAAATTCAGTCAGCTGTATTATGACTAATAATTTATGAGGTAAAGGCTCCGCAGGGGGTCGAACAGTGGGGGAGGCGGCCATAAACTGATCCCCCCTCATGATCGGTTGTTACTATTATAATAATTATCAGAGGAGATCAGAGGTCATTAAAAAAAAAAAAAGTTCTACGCCTTTATACAGATCAGAAGCTACTGACTTTTATTCCAAATCTAATGGAGTTCTACGAAGTGAATAGTGTTACCATCAATAAGTTGCAAAAAAAAAAAAAAACCAACGCACAGTGGTGCAAAATGACCATATTTTGGAGAAAAAAAAAAAAACCATGAAAACCCCGTACTTATAGGATATTTGACGCTGATCTCAAATACACCCCATGTCCCTACACCTAGAATTGCTTCTTAGCCTTATTTTTTCCCACAAAAACACGTTTTTCCGTATCTTTTCCAGTGTGGATGCCAAGTAAGGATTCTCACGAAGTTTTAACAAAAAGAAAAGTGGTAGAGCAATAAATTTTGCGTCGATTGAACACCCTAAAATTGAAAATGCTATAAAAATAAGAGCGAAGTAGATGATTTCGATCGAAAATTCTTATGATTTGTGATGAAACCCCGTTACATTGATGAACTCGATAGAACAACCAAAAATTGAAATTTTCTACCTCGGAAAGTTCTAGTCGGAAAATTGCAGAGTCGGTCCGGAGGAACTGATTAGTTATCATCATGACTTAGTTATCATTGATTATCATCATGTCAGATTAAACAATCTGGCCTTTTATATTTGTTTTAAAGGTTCGAACCAGAAATATCTTGCACGCTGTAACTTATTAATCTTTATCCACTTATCGAATTAATTTATCCACCTCAAAGACCCGATGTTTTCTCGATTTCACTGAACGAGCACTATCGCAGGTTTTCTGAAAGGTCTATCTAGGTCGAGTTTGAAGATGAGATTTTAACGTAATTCAACGGCAGGGATACATACTGATGAAGTTTGGTACCTCATCGGCGTCTTTTCGGCGACAAAAGGAATTCTCACCATTTCATGCACTTGCCGTGAATTCTGCGTTTATATATATATTAATGATTACAAAATACATAAGGAACTTAAAATTATTAATGTCGTTTTTGAATGAATAGTAATGAACAGGGAATTGGAGTGATTTTAATTAATCGGAATCGCTCAATATCAGATATAGGGTTATATTATTTCGTTCCCCGAGTTGAGATTCATTTACAGAGCTTAAATTTTTCGCTCAGAAAATAAACCTCTACTTTTGAGCGAACGAATTTATTTTCACGTTTATTTCATGTGATATTTTTTTCGCTCAAAATAAACTTCAACCACGTTAAAATCCTTTATTTAGCAATCAAAAATCAAATCTGACCATTTCAGGCAGTGACAAATAAATCGTACCCTACTGATGATTGATCGTACCCTACTGATTATTAGACAATAAGCGGAAACTCATTCATTATCGTGGAAATGGACTTGGTACTTCATCCACCATCAGCTGGCTCAGAAAATGAAACTCACTTACTGGGCTTTTTTTCACTCAGAAATTCAGCTCAGCTAGCAAATTCCTCAATGAAAATTCTGATCAACGCTAATGTAGTTCATTACAGGTAAAGGAATTTATTTTCACGTTTATTTCATCATTTCGTACTAGGGAGAAAGAACATCGAAAACAAATATCGCTCAATAGTTGTTTTATTTTCTGAGCAAAAAAATACCGCTCTGAAAATGAATCTCAACCCAAGGGGTTGAAAAATAAAACTCAAAATCTGATATTGAGTGATTTCGAATAATAAAAATCACTCCATTTCCCTCCCTGTTCATTAGATTTCATTCAAAAACGTCATAAATAATTTTAATTTCCTTATTTATTTTGTAATCACCTATATATTCAGAAAGAAAACTATATATATAAATCCTGTTTATGCTGTTTAACCTGAGTGTAACTTACGATAAGCCTGAATTCCCCAACTTCAAGATTTGAAGGGGAAAGAATCGATTATTATAATTCAACAAATTTTCTCAATTTGAAATGGAAAATTCTCAAATTAAAAATGAATAATTCTCAAATTGAAATGAAAAAAGGCCACCTCCAGCTGTTTTCTCCCGCTTCACCTGCCTCAACACAGTTTTGTTTTTCATCGTTTTCGTCGGTTAGGTATCGTTAGGAAAAAATTAAGAAGTGTAAAAATGCACCAAAAAAAGTCAAATCCCTTCGTCGAAGGAAACGCTTGCAGACGAGTCTGCAACGCATTGGGACATTTTATGTCTTTAGAGTCAATACAGTGTACGAATTTGATTTGAGGATGAACATTATGGTATCAACACGTTTATTGAAATATTGCGCATGAATATTCTTCGAGGATGAACTGAATGTCGGTGTTTGATTGGAATACCTTGGCGATCCAAGGATGAAAGTTGTTCATCATCTTTTCTCGTATAGTGCGCTTCACATAGAGACGAGCCTCGTCTGACGAGGTCGAGTGATTCCCGCGCGAATTACGTTAAAGTAATGTTCTTTATCTCGTATGTGATACTGACGCCAGAGGGCGTCCAGCGATTCGAAATCTCCAAATTCTAAACCGCGATGCATGTCGGCATACACTTTACGCAGCTGCTCACGTCGACCATCCTCCATTGACATTGGGAGTAAAACTCTTGTTTCTTCCATCGGCCAGAATGGAGCGCCAAAACGACATACCTTGTTCTCCTCATCCGTGCACTTTTTGTAGCAAGTAAAAGTGTGATTGTGTTCCTGACGGTACGGTCGTTCGAGCTTGCTGTCATCAACGCTACACAATGCGTCCACCAAAGCTATTGTTTGAGGCATATCTTCGCTTATGGGCTCTTGTGGATCATTGTTCAACCACAAGAGAATGTGACAGTGTGGACTGCCTCGCTGTTGGAATTCGATTCTCTTGAACCAGTCAACAACATAATATTGACCGAAGGGACTGTAGGACGAATTGGACAGGAGGTACTTGATCGTATCCACGAGCTTGTTAAAGTACACACAACACGTAACTGGATCCTCGTTGACGAGTGTGGTCCGTAGGTCACTGCCCATTGACGTTTCTGGGGTACCTTCGCCCACCCATTTGCGACCCCTGTTCTGAAGTCGATACAACAAGCAAAGTAAATCGTTCCATTCATATTCTGACGCACTCACAGTGAGAAAGATCGTCGGTTTGCCATCCATTACTGGTTTAGTCTCCATTACTACTCACTGTAACGCTCTTGTTTACCGGTATCGTATAACGCTTTTCGGGTCCATGTGCCAAAGTAAAGACATAAAATGGCAAAATTCTAAATTTGAAATGGCAAATTGAAAATATCTGGGCATTACATTTTTTCGAATTCAAACTTTGATGAAAATCACGTAGGTTTCATCAAAATCATCGTGAAATGTTGACTCATTGTTTTTCCTCGAAAATTTGGCGAGCAAACTTCCTTTTTTCGTCGGATCGTTATAATATAACGAAATATTATTCCTTTTAAGTTACCGTTTCGTAAATATAGGGTACAACCCCCAACTTATTTTGATTCGACTCTTTTCCACAGCCTTTACCGTGTCAGCATTTTCAGCCAGATCCCCCATTGATGTCCCAAATTGAAAAAATTATCTTTCATAATATTTCATTCAGCTAGGAAGGTAGCCCTAACTCAGTCAATCAACGTTACTACGCTAAACAATGAAAAATAAAAACGAAATGTCCCTAAATTAAAAATAATCTATACCATTATTCATCCCAATGAGTTCAAACATTTCGAACCGGTGTTGCCTCGTGAAAATTGTCCATCACATAACATTCCGACTAAGAATACAATGATAAAACCATACTATTGTCTAGGTATTTCGTCTTGGTTGCATACATTTAGTAGATCCCGCAGAGGATCAGTCTGTATGAGGTGAATGTGGGAAAGGATATGCCTCGTGACCAGCCGAAAGACGCGGAAGATGAAAGGAAGAGGCCATTTCGCTCGGGAGCGTCATCTTGAAAGGTCTAATCCGAGTCGTCTTTGTCATCTTTTTCTTTCAACATGTTCTCGCGGAGTTGGCTGAGCGTCGCTCCCGTGTACAGGCGTTTGATTCCTCGGGGCATCCCCCGGCAGGACGAGAGGTTCAGTGAAGTCAACATGGGGCAACGTGCGAGGATCTTTTTGACAGGGTCCAGACTCACAGACGATCCGCACAAGTTGAGTATCCTGCAAGAGAGGAAATTATATGTGAGTACATTACGAATAGTTCAGTCGATGCGTATCAGGACGTGGAAAAAATTTACGGTTGGAATTTTTCGTCTATTTCACGTTGGGGGGGGGGGATATCTTTTATGCGAAAATTTGCAAAAAAACGTCAAAATGTTAGCACTTTTTTCAGTAGTTGGCTATCTGGACCAATAGTTTCCAAATCCAACAAGGTACCGAAAAACGTGGCCCGCCATTCGTACGGTAGGCACTTTTCGACAAGCTTTGGGTGCCTTTCCTATAGGAAATTTAACGCTCTACAAATTGTATTATGTAATATTTTTCGATAGGACCGGCCGTTTTGAAGGTACAGCTGGTTGAAGTACGAAATAATAATTTTTCAAGAAACATGTAAAAAATCGCCCTTTTCCCTTCTCCTGAACGATTGTGTCTACATTCAACTTTGCCAGTGAATTTTATAGAGAATTTAATGTTCTTTCACTTTGATAATAGTGAGCTCTGCCATAGGATGCATAATGTCGGGGTTAAAAGACGTTTTTTGAGAATATCTCAAAACGCATGACAGATATTTGTTGGATCTCTTCAGATTCGGATTCAGCACCCCCAAAAAAACATGGAATAAGACAAAAAAATCCAACCATATATATTTTTTTCATGACGCTATCATTTTCGCTATGGATTGAGTGGACCAGGAGCGTTGAGTGAGTGCGTTGACACTTTTTGTACCTCAAAGGAGATTTTTCCGAGTGATTCGCCAGAGCAGTGACTGCCGCGTCGAGGGGATCTGTAGCAGTGCTCCACCCCAAGTCGACTTCCACCAAACTGTGAGCCCACTTCTGACATATCAGCTCCAACCCCGAGTCGTTTATCCGGGTCACGTAGCAACCTGTTGGACGTAATGCGGTTATGGCCGTCCTACATGGCATGAGCGTCAATACAGGAATAACAAGCAATACCTGACAGAAAAAGGTGCTCAAGGTCCCAAGCAGGGACTCGAACAAGGGAAGAATCCGTCACCCGCGAACATCCCCGGACGTCGAGAAGCCGGAGTTTGTTCGATGTCTTCAGGATCCTCAGAAGGGCGTCGTCGTCGATGACCGGCTGTGCCGACATGTTTTCGACAACACCGGCAACGCTGAGCTCTTCGAGCATGGGGAACCCTTCGGACATGCTCTGCCGAAAGAAAGCAATCATGAAGACATCACACAAACTAAAAAAAGTACTTATGTGTTGCAGGAAAGACAACTCACCTGCTCTTTAAGAGAAGCTGTCGCCAGGATTAGTTCACTGTTGGTTATCCTCAAAACTCGAAGTTTGGGACAACCTGTTTGCAGCTTTTCAATGTGAAGAGGAACCGACGTGTGCGACACTGTCCTGACATTGGAGAGATCCAATACTTGAAGGTTAGGGCAATGCGTCTGAAACACGTACACATCTCTCTGAGTTTGCTTCCAAGGTTTGTGCAACAGAGAAATTCCTATCCAAAACAACCGGTGCATCACGTCGGGGTCACCAGTCGTAGAGTGAAGACACCAGTCATTCCAAATGAATCCTTTTACTTTCATCCGGTATCTCTTTAAGATTTTAAAAAACTATTCATTATGGAAAAGCGAGTAGAAGAGGTCTGAGGCCAGGTCGGAGAGGATGGGGTTGGCTGGCTTAAGCCAGCAGGAGGTGGCTCCCTAGTCCTACTAGATAGATAGAATCTGATAGAAGACAGAAACATGTGTTTATTTAGCAGACACTTAATGACACTTATATTAACGAACATTAAATGTTTAAACTTTTAACAGACTATTAAAGAAAACAAGACACATAAATTTGACAATGGGCTACGCCCGTCTGCCAGAGTTTGAACTTATTGATTCGAAAATTTATTAAACCTCGTGAGGAATAAGGCAATGGCGACAATAACAATAGTAAGGGGGTTCTAATTAAAACGTTCGACCAGCTCCATCCTGTATTTCCACGCAGCCTGGCAGAATCCGGCGAGAGGCAGCCAGTTTTCCCCATTCAAGACCGTGAGCAGGGTGCCCCTCGAGAGCTGGGGCGTCCCAAAGTACGGCACCCGGAACTCCCCCAAAACGGGGCAAACCGCGACAAAGTGCTCCAGGTCCTCCGGCACCCCCATGTTGCAGAGTGAGCAGAGCTCAGTGTAGCATATGAGGTCGGCTGTTGAGCCTCAGCAGATCGACACAAACTCTTAGCACCCAACGCGATGCAAACATTGAGGCCCTCGGAGTTTTAGCAACTCGGATCTGTTTGAGGCCATCGGAGCTTTAGCAGCGGCCACAGCTCGATGCAGACCTCGAAAATCAAGCAAAGGCAGGCCAAATTTGAGGCCAATATCGTGATAACCCACCGAAATCGATACATACTACAAACATGGCCATGGCCGAAAAAACCATGGTGTAGAGTGCACGCCGATTTCCTGAGTCCAGTACGCTCCAACATCAATTGCTTGACGGAAGTTGACGCCACTTCAAAATGGATTGAGAATTTCTTCCTCACGTCGTTCTCAACGCCATTGAAAAACTGTCGGAGGTTTTCGCAGGGTTCGGGGGGTTCCCAGAACCCTCACGTCAGATGGCGCTGCAGGCTTCACAAAAAAATTTGCCAAATTTAGTATCTAGCATTTGACTGGACTCCATTTCATCCACAGTCGAATGGACAAGCAGAATCGGCTGTCAAGATCGTCAAGAGATGTATTTTCAAGGCTTTAGCTGATAAGAACATGCCTGTGGACGTAGCCGTCAGCTGTTTCCTTCATCAGTACCGCAACACCTAACATGCCGCCACTAGGAAAACTCCCGCTGATTTCCTACTCAAAAACTGAGGACGTCGTGAACTAGTTGGCCTCATTCCGTCTTCAGAGGAGAAGATAGTCGATAATCAAACGTCAATGACCCGTCACGGAGGAACACAGATTACAGAACGGTTCAGCCCAAGTGGATCCTCTGTGAAATCACCGAGAAATTGCGCCATCAAATAAGTCGTTCAAACCATAGATGAAAAAATATGGAGGCGATCTGTAAATCAGTTGTGGACATCAGTAGAAGAAACCCCAAAGGATGACTCGGGAAGTCATACAGCTGGTAAACCTCCCCCACTAAACAAAGAGAAACCTGTGGCTTTCTGTGAACCAGCTCCACCACCGCTGCACAAGCCCACAAAGTACCTGCATCATCGCCCTCTCTATCGTCTGCCCCGTATGGCGAATTTCCCCACAATTGATCTGTTCCACCAGCCACTTCATGCTGTCAGGTCCGGCCTATACGACCTTCTCCTAGAGCACCGTCTCCAGCTTTGAATACCCCCCACCAGTAATGTCAATTTCTCATTCCCTTCTTTCCCTCTCATCATCTATGCCAGTCATACTATATTAACTATATTCGTTACATTCTATTTCCTGTTATATTGGGCTCGACCCGTATTGTTTATTAAATAAATAAATAAACCCTAATCTTGAAAAAATAATTAAAACCTGAAAACCTGCTAATGATTCACACTCGATACGACCGTTATTTGGTGTGTAATATTTACGATAATTTAACTAATTTCAGCGTATGCATCAAAAGTTATTGAAAAGGGACCAATAAATATTTTTCTTCCTGTTGAAAGTAAAATGGATGCAGTTGGACGGGGCGACTAACTTCCATGTGCTTATTTCATAGGGCGGTCTTTCCCTATTATTATGACAGGAAGGATCCGTCCGACAAGCACAATGAGCACAATTTCCGACGCGCGCAAATCTGCGCAACTATCAGTATCTCCGTTGTTTACAGTTTGATTGAGTCGGCGTTTCCACTGTATCCTACCCAGCGATCCGAATTTTAATACGAAATCCCGAAAGAACAATTCCGACGATCGGCAAATTTTGATGGCGAGTTTAATTTGAACGATTCTTCCATCACTTAACGTATTATTCAAATGGGCGAGCAAAGCGAGGCCTCCCTCTTGCTGAGAAAATGGTTGGCCGAGCGAAGCGAGCCCCCCCCCCCCCCCCCCCCTCAGAGTGCTAGTTCTCTCTAAATTCAAGTAGGTGTTCAGTAATAACAAAAACGTTGCTCAAAAAGGCTTTTTGTCGTGGGCCAGATGGCGCCCACCGTAGAATACAAATCCACATTGGTGCTCAATTAGTATTCCCTCAGAACCCATAATATGGGTCATATTATGACTCCCAGACGTCCAAGAAGGGGAGCAGAGTACAGTTTGGCGTCGTAATTGACGAAAGAAAGCCCCCAATAATTTGCCGCACTACCAATGTTCTCAAGATTGTGAAATGCGAGAAAGTAAGTTCCCACGAGGGGGAAAACGAAAGAGGGGGAAAACGAAAGAGTGGGAGAAGGCGTGGCCTCAACTCGCAGTATAGACAATAGAGGTAGATGAACGAAGAAAACCCTACCAATTTACATTAGAGGATACAACAACAACACATGTCATGAAAATCAAGTTGCGAGGAGATACTCACGCTAAGAGCCGCTATGACTTGAGGGATTCCAGATAGTTTGTTATCTGAGAGTACAAGTTGAGTAAGTCGGTCACCCATTTCTTGGGCTAGATTGACGAGTGACAACATAGAAACAGCGCTTTTGTTGTTGCCCATCTCAGACTGAAACAATAAACACGGTAATTTAGTAATTTGTGAATCACAATTACTAAACCAATTTGGTATCAACCAATATTCAGGATACACAGTAAAAATGTATTATGGAGCTACTGAGGGGCCCTAACTAGAAATAGCATAGACTGATCTACTTTGAAAACAGGAATCCGCTCTGCCGGAAAACAGGAAACTGCCGCAGACAAACAGCAGCACCTTCTCAAAAGGTTCCCCGAATCCCGCGATTTTCTGTGATAAGTCTCATTGGATCTTCGAGTACACACAGTAAAAATTTCAACATTGCAGCTTCATTTCATTTTAAGAATCGTTAACACGTTTACCCCGTTTACAAAATTACACCACTCCGCCCTTTTGTACCTATTCAATGAGGCAACAAGCATGAAATAGTTTTTCCAATGATTAGCGAGGCTTCAAATTTCTTCTCTTATATCGTTGATCTATTCTTCAGTATAGTTTTCCCATATATTTTTTCTCGCTGAATTCATACTTGAAATTGGATTTCCGAAAAACCGTCAATCCTGTATTTCTTCAAGAAAAAAAAACAACTACCTACTCGTTATCGAAAAGCGAGTAAAAGAGGTCTAAGGCCAGGTGGGAGAGGTCGGGGGTTCGCTGGCTTTAGCCAGCAGGGGTGGCCCCTACTATTAGATGAAACCCCATAAAATAGCAGACCAATACCTGTATTGGAATTAATAGGCAAGAAATTTTCATCAGAGTGGTTAACAATATGCGACTCACATTGATGGCTGACAAGTCCAGCCGTTGGAGTTTCGGGCAGTGGGAGACGAGAAACTTGAGATGCTCACCACTGAGGCCCTGCCATCCAGCTAGGCTGAGCCCTCGGAGTTCCCCGCAGGAGGAAGCCATTTTATCTAAAATACCGGGAATGCCGTCAAACTCCCAGCCACCTGAAATGGAAAAGACAATAGCAATGCTGGTGGAAGTATGCCGTCCGTTCATCACCCGTCTACTCACCGATATTCAAGTCATGGACGAGCGCAAGCCTGTTTTCGCACAGCCACCTAAATTTGAGATCATTTTTGGCCCGGTCTTTGACCCAAAAGCTGGCCAAGTCGACGTGCTGCCAGAGCGCGGGTGAAATGGCCACTTCCCTCCACAACCTGCACACCCTTGAAACCCTAAAAGCAGAATAATAATGAGAAAAAGACAGCAACAGCGATTGGGTGTGTTTTTGAATTGTTTGGGTACCTCGTAAGGAAAGGAACACATCCTTCAGACTTGGTCGCCATTTCAAAGATGCTGTGCAGGATGGTTTGAGGTAACCTGTCTGGGTCTCCCCAACCGCTCTGTTCGGCAGGTTCCACCCATTCGTCCTCTTCTTTGGGCTTTTTCTTCTTCACCTTCTGGGGCACTTCGGTTAACGACTTCCTTATCCTAAGTTTGATCCCGTTTTGATCGGGGGATATTTGTGAATGGTACGTTGTGACGGTTGTGGTGCCGGAAGTGCGTTTTTCTATTTTGGTTTGGCCTTTTCTTTTCCGACCCCGCCGTTTGGGAGGTGGCGGCTCTTCAGCGGAACAGCTCGGCGTCGAAACAGGGGGTTTCGCCGGGAGAGGGCTGTCGCTGGGGCCTTCGCTCGGGGAACACATTGTTTCTGAGCTGACACAGTCGCTGCTGACTGTGCGCTCGCTGGCGCTAGCAGTGAATGCTGCCGGACTCCAACAGTCTCCATTTGTCGTTGGAACCTGCGAAGATAAAAACAAGAAGAAAGTTAAGTTTTGGGATTAACTAAATGAACTGCACTGGAAGAAGGTAGGTAATACCTCTGCCGGCTCAGAAGAAGGCGTGTATGAGTTATGGTTGGGGATGGGGCAGTGCTCCAGCTGTACAGAACATTGCGGCAAACTGATCTGCCCATTGTTCCAAGGTGGCAACTCCTGCTGTATCGGGGGGATGATTGGGATCGACGGTATAGAATGGAGCGACAGGTTGTCTATGGGATCTATATGGCCTGGAATTGACGGAGCGACGCAAGCGTTCTGCCCGACCGGAGGCGCCCCGCACGCTCCGATTGCCCCACAAGCGTTGCTCACTGGAATGGCGCATGCAGTGTGACCAACCGGACCACACAGCGGGTCGGCCAACGAGGGAATCCCCACGTACGGCTGCTGATGTTCAAGCAGGAACTCCTTCAAGCAATCGTTTTCCGCATCCGACACACTCAGCGGGAAGAGATCATCATGATGGTCAAAACGGTCACCGCCGTTCCTTTCGTCCATCATCTAAGTTTGGTTTTTGCATAACATGATTGCAAAACTAGGAGTCATTTCGATCATTTGTATTTCCCATCCAGAACATATATTAACCTGAAACAACACAAATAATTTCTTTTACTCATACAGGCGAATTTAAATCATATTTTTGCTAGATTTTGTTAGCAACCGAAGTCAACTTCAAGCCATCATCAAACTAGCACAATGCCATCATGCCATGTCATGATTCTCTGCAAATTGTCACATTTGAGCCCCAGTTTGATTGTGACTCAACCGTAGGCTACGGGAGGGGTTTTTGAAGGTTTTCGGCTAGGGGGTCGAGTTTGGTGTCGTTTTCGAAGTATTTTTGGCCGCAGAATCCATTTCTGGGGGTCCCAGAACGATCTGATTTCACCGTGGAGATCCATGGGGCTTTCATGGGGCTACAAATGGGATTTTTGAAGGATCCCAGGAGGTCAAAATTTAATAGAGTGACGTATTCCGAGTAATTTTGGACGCAAAATCCGTTTTTCGAGGTCCCACGTCTGTCCAAAAATAAATAAATTCAATTTAAAATAATTCAATAAATACATTTCACAAATTCACTGATATCGAAGCCACTCACTGAAAAAAAAAAAAAAAGCCAAGGACGGGACGCTGCAAGCTCACAAGCGGGTTATCTTAGCACGCACAGGTTAGATTAAGGTTATTCAAGTAGATAACCACCAATCGGCGGAGGACCTCCATTAAATTTTGTTGTGACTTCATTCTTTATTTTTCGCCACGGAATAAAATTTATTCCGGAATATTTAACATTTCTTCCGATTTCGTGATTTTTCGGTAAATGTTGTTGTCAAATGGTCAGTAAATGTTCTAGTGATTCGAACTCGACGGCAACAACCAAAGCAATTTTTTAAAATCATACGGCACTAGCTGCCAATTTATAAGGTTAAGCGATAATAATGGATATAAAAATTAGGAGCTGACAGCTGCATTGTAATAATAGAATAGAGAGAAAATAATAAACTGTCTTACTGTCCGTGACATTGACAATGCAATCCGAACACTAGACCGCACTGCCCGAAGACGGTCATTGGATAAGCGAACCAGGGGTTTTTTTTTTTTTTTTTTTCAGAGAGCAAGTTGGGGGCGAGAGAAGCAAAAGCGCGGAAGGGTAGAGAACAAGTAGCAACATGGAATATGCTAGCTCAGGATCGGTGCCAAAGGAGGAGAAGAATTAGATCCGCAGCGCAGATTTAAGGGAGGCTAGGGAGGAATCAAGGATGTCATTGGGTTACCATTGGGTCATTGGGTCATTGGGGGGTCAACGCTTGGGGCGGTGAACTCATTGGGTTCTCTTGATAAACGACTGTGCAGCGGTAGTTCCGATCGGCGAAGGGCACGTGGAACAGCTGCTGTGATCTTGTGTTACAGGCTGGAGTAAGGAACCCAATGGCTGAAAGCAGGGATGAGCAGGAGATGTCGCCGCAAACAAGCTGGTGCAGAAATATCAAGTCAGCCTGAAGTCTACGACCCTCGAGAGGTTGGAGGCCATAGTTCCTCATCAGTATGCCGCAGTCTATCTGGTCTTGTGCCAGCTTTGTAGGCCAGGAAACGAAGGAACCTTCGGTTCACGCGCTCGAGCTGGTCTTTATGCACCTCGTAGTGTGGAGACCACAGAACACTGTAGTAGTCGAGGATGCGAAGCACCAAAGCCTTGTAAGCAAAGGCAATTGGATTCGGTGAGATCCCGGGTTGACCTCTTCAAAAAGCCAACCAATATGCAGGCACGCGCAAACAGGCCGTCTACATGCAGCTGAAGAGTCGACTATGACACCGAGATCCCTAGTTTCCGAGCGTCGATCCAGCCGGACGCCGTCGATGGTGTAGTGGAGGATACAGAGACTGCGATCGGCTCATCGACATTACAGAGCACTTTGATGGGTTCAGACGCAGGCTGTTAGCAGCGCACCATGCAACCAAAGCATCAAGCCCCTCCCTGCAAGCACTTGCTATTCATCGCCGAACGAACAGGGCGAAAAATCTTGGGATCTAAAGATGAGGAATTAATGAGAGACCACTAAGGGCTGCTTGCCCACATTCAATTAGAGGCTTGCGGCACGCCGGACGATGCAGCTAATGGGCGGGGCACCACGTTCCGGAGACGGACAATTATTGTCAGATTCGCGTCACTCTAAAGTGCAAGTAAGAGAAAGTGTGGAGGTTCGGGACGGGTGAGGTTCAGGACACCTATTGTAACTACAATAATTGTAGTTACAATTATTGGTTGTCCCAAACCACCCCATTTTCACTTTTCATTTCAAGGTCGCCGAAAACCAAGTTGACCAACAGAACAAACCACAAAATCAGGTCTCTTGTCTCATTTCAGTGCTAGTGGGCTCTGGCGGATAAGTTTTCGCCTCACTGGAAAGGTTCCCGGTACAATTTTCTTTTTTTTTTCACTGAAGACGCATTTCCTTTACGTGACCAACCCGTGCCTTTCATTTCGGGTCACTGGAAAGAATTTCAGCCGAACTTGTTTATTTTTCCGACATAGGATCAGACCCCATTGTCCCCTGCCCTCTGCCATTTTTCCAGAGGATAGGAGACTGTTCTGGGACCGACATATTATTATTAATACATACTTGCAGCTCGCAATATTAAATATTGTTGTTCTACATTTTGTACGCATTTACTGCTGTAGATGTGGATTGAATAATTTAATTCATAACAACTACTAATAATTTTTCAGCCCCTGTCACATCAGAATTTTTGAAATTCTGTAACTTGGAAACGAAGAATTTCTATGAAGAGGAATTCTGGGGGATTCATTCTTGGAGTACATAATTATATTTATTTAAATATGAGGATAATAGAAAAAAAGCGATACTGAGACAATTTTCATGGAAAAAATGATGGGGTCAAATGTGGCAATTTGCAGAGAATCGCCCACATATGTATTTATCGCAATATCAACTGGGCCCCATTCCGATCGCCGTAACTGACATGACATTGTGTTGGATGAAGTCACGTCAGGTTGGTGCCGTCAGGTTCTTTCAAGTCACACAAGGCAGGTTTGTTTATGAGGGGTATAATTTACACGACAGTAGACCTGTTGGAGGCAACTGAGGGCTCAGGTCACGGTAGGTTTTGTATCACTGCCTTCACGGTTGTTTTTTACTGGTTTGTTAAGTGTACTGGAAGAAACTGGTCTTCCGAAGAAATGTGAAACATACGGACACATGTGGAAGATTTAGAGCAGTAACAAGTTTAATTTCATTCAATTTATTATTTAATAAGCTTTCGTGGGAAGGGCAACAATTTTGATAAGCCGTAAAATTTGTCCCTATACGTTACAAAGTATGTAGATTCCAAAAATCAAAAGTCCGTCCGCCATCCGAGGCGGTTTGGGTATGTAGTCGGAATTCTTGTTTGAAATTTTGACGATTTAATTAGTTCTCTATCTAGTTGTGCCCTCAAGCTTTTTCAGCCCGATCGCCATACCCGTGGGGCGCTATGGGGAAAAATATAACTACGGGAGGGTTTTTTGGAGGTTTTCCGCCATATAGTCGAGTTAGGGGTCCTTTTTTTAGTATTGCGGACGTGAAATACATTTTTTGGGGTCCCTCATGTCTATATTTTTTACCATAAAAAATGTATTGACATGGAATTAATATACATATGTATATTATGTACTATTAATACCAAAGAGTTATAAACCCTTGTGCAAAATGTTTTTTATTTATTTTTTATTATTATTGTGGTGTAATCGAATTCTGATCGGCCTCAATGTTTCATTCTTTTCAAGATGTGAAAATTCCAAAAACAAATGTCCGTACGGCGTTTTGGGTAGAATTCTTTTTTAAAATAAATCTGACATATTTACTTCATACCCGGTTTACTATCTAGTTGTGCCAGTAAGGTTTTCAGCCCGATCGCCCAAACCCGAGGGGCTTCATGGGACTAACGAAGGGGTTTTAGGAGGGGGGGGGGGGGGGGTGTTGATGGTTTCCGGCTATGGGGTCGAGATAGGTATCGTTTTCGAAGTATGTTTGGACGTATAGTTTCGGGGGTCCCAGAACGATCCGATTCCACCGTATGTATGAGGCTTTCATGGGGCTACAAATGGAATTTTTGAAGGATCCCTGGAGGTCAAATAAGATGTTGTGAAAAATAAGATAAAAATTCAATTTACAATGTTTGGCCAGATGTGGGATCTCGAAAAATGTATTATCCTCCAAAATTACCCGGAAAACGACACCTCATTTCACTTTCTGTGATTCCATAAAGTCCCACGTTGAAATCGGATCGTTCTGGGACCCCCAAAAATCTACGCCCAAAAATACTTTGAAAACGACACCTAACCCGACCCCGGGGCCGCAACCCTTCAAAAACCCCTGCCGTAGCCCCGTTATAGCCCCTCAGAGCCCCAAGGGTTTGGGCGATCGGGCTGAAATCTTTGCGGACACAACTAGGCGGTAAACCGGTATTTTGTCAAAATTTCAGATGTTTAGCAAAATTCTTAATGCCCAAAACGGTACGGACGGCGGACGAACTTTTTGATTTTTTGGAAACTTGACATCTTGAAACTTATAATGACAAATTTTGAGGCCGATCAGAATTTTTGACCTCCGGGCTAATAGCACTATTACATAGTAAGTATTGTATTGTATTATTCCAATAATTAAAAATCATAATAAACCAAAATCCCTAATTTCAATCTGAAAAACCCCTGAAAGTTTACACCAGAAAAATTCGTTCATTTTCATCCGACAATTGAGAAGGATGGTACATACCTACCTACCACAACAGGTGGCAAACCCATTATTTTGTCAAAGTTTCAGATTACAAAAAAAAAATCCTACTGCCCAAAACGGCTCGGACGGAAATTTCGTTTTGGAAATTACTCATCTTGAAACGTACAACAACAAATTTGAGACTGATCTAATTGTTTACCATCTTTACGAATCTTACCTACATTATTATTTCGAAAATAGAATTACCTAATCAAAAGAATTAAAATGCTGCGTCAAGCCGATTTAAAATTTGTCGACCAATTCAACAGAAAACGCCATTTGATTTCCTGATAAGGGAATTCCAACGTTTGTTGTTCGCCCCCCTTGTTATTTTCCCCCTCTCAAAGTTACACATTACTTACCAACTAGGTCAACGGAAAACCCCACAAAACTGAATTTGAGCAAAATATAAAAATTATAAGTTCGGCATCACTTGGTCGTGAACATGCAAAACTTTCGACGGTTTTTTGAATTTTGGCGACAAATTTTAGGGAATTGGACTCGTAGTGGGGAAGATATTGGCCGCTCAAGAGGGAACCCAACGCGATGTGTTGGTGGGAAATTGGAAAATCGGTGATCTGGGGAGACAATTCATGGACTGAGGCCAGCGAGTCTCGGAAAACAAAGAAACATGAGTAAAAACACCACTGGCGACAATACGAGTCACAAGTACGATGAGTGTCGATATTTGGGTCACGACATGCTTGTGAGTTTGGTATCGACTGATGTGGAACATTTCAATTTGGGCCAAGTCTCAAGGACCGTACGGTCGTCATTGATTGAAAAATACGGGGAAATTTCAAGGCGGAAACTCACTTTCATCTCGAAGGCTCCGTTGATTACTTATCAAAATCCGTGCGATCGAGCAATGGCCACTGAGAAAAACTCGAGCAACGGGATTTTCCCTCTGAGACGGCGGGCGCCTTGCGACGGGCGACGGACGACGACTGGGAATCACCGACGTTCGGGCGGGCTCAGAAAATCGCACGACGGGCCAGCAGATGGAACGAAAAGGGGAACATCATGGGGCGAAAACGCATAAATCTGGCGGAGCACCCGCGGGACACCTGAGGAGGCCCCTCGAACGGCTAAACCCGGAAAACCCCTCGACGGCTTTTTTCCACTTTACGAACCCCGGCACCGGCTACGCGATTCCACTGACAATTGTCGGAAAATCCCCGGAAAATGCTCGCATTTTCGATCACTTTACATCATTTCAAAATATTTACTTATGACCGTGCCACTGACCTTCGATCAACAAACAGCACAACAGGAAACATATGCGGCTTTTACAAAGCAGTGTTGCCAACCTGACTAGTAGTAAATTGTACAAAACCACTTTCAACTCGACGTCGCTTTGTTGAAATTTCACAATCGTGTTACGCATCAAAATTATTTTCATTTTTAGGTACAAACTGAATTTCCTAGTCAACGACGTAAAAAGTTTAAGTAGATAGTAATTATCAAGCAATTATAACAACGTTGTCGATTTGAATAATTACGCTTTACCGCTGTTATTTCAGGATATTCAAATGTGACTGTTTGATTAAAATCAATTGTTGGTAATTTCAAATAATGGAGATGTACATCATCTCCTACTGGGTTCATTGATTTTATGTCCATTTATTGTGATATATTTCTGGTAGTCCTTCGATGGTGATTATCGTATGTTTCGTTGCAAATTGAAATAATTACAGTTTTGTTGAGAATAGTTTCACCAAAATGAAGGAAACTGTTCGTACAGCGCGATTGTTTATTAAATGTTCGAATGTTGAGAATAATAATTATTGTGGTGGTGGAGAGAGGCAGCGCTAGTGTTCCAAGGGAGGTCGAGGAGGTTGGAGTGACGCCAAGGACGGCAGGTGGGTGTTGAGTCCGCTGACCAGGTCTCACCATCTCAGCTAATTAAATAATAATAAGCTTATAATAAATTTTATTATGCAGATAATAAACGAAGATAAGTTAATAAATTCAGAGTAGGCTTGTGACATACCCACATAGATCTATAGTTAGTTAGTTAGCCACAGACAGGGTCTGAATTATTAGTGACGGTATAGATTCGGGGAATCATCAAAACCTCCCCAGGCGGCCAAAAAACCATCAAAACCTCCCCTTTAAAGAACCACCAAAACCTCCCCGTGTATCAAAACCTCCCCACACAACACAAAAAATTTAAAATAGGTACCTACTAGGAAAGATTAATAACCTTGTCAAATGGGTCCATTTTTAAAATTACCTCTGACATTCTCACCCCTAATTTTCCTTGTCACTACTCACATATCGAGTACCTACCTATTTGTATTGCCACTAGAATAATAAACAATTCTCATTTCAGTAGTGTAGTATTATACTATAGGCTATAATTTAATTAGGCTATAATAGCCTAACTGGTTTTCAAATGGTTCATTGGCCATCAGTCATGGAGCCAAAATTAACAGTCCATATTCCAAAACGCTGCAAATTCTACACATCGGTTTATTATTCTTTGATACAGGTTACTTGTGCAAAAATTTAATTCTGTGTCAATAAGGAAAATGTTTTTTTGGATTTTTTTTTCACAAATTCTTTATTTTCTACTCGAAAAATATTAAATATTTAGTTAAATTTTAACCTCCTGGGATCCTTCATAAATACCACTGTTAGCCCCATGAAAGCCCTGTAGCCTTAAAAAACCCTCCTATAGCCCCATTTTAGCCCCATAGCGCCCCACGGGTTTGGGCGATCGGACTGAAAACCTTGCGGGCACAACTAGATGGTAAACCAAGTATTTTGTCAAAATTTCAGATTAAAAAAAAATTCCTACTGCCCAAAACGGCCCGGACGGCGGACGGACATTTCGGATTTAGAATGGAGACCTTTTGAAACGGATAATGTCAAATTTTGAGGCCGATCGGAGTCGTCGACCTCCGTCGCGAAAACATAGGTGTATTATTCCAAGAATAATAAACCAAAATACTATTGTCAAGTTACCACCATTCTGGACCAATTTCATCAGTTAGACTAAAGTAATAAATATGTAGTGTAAATACTACATATTTGTAGGTACTTGTTCATATACCTTCAGTATAAATTATATCATTTTATCATAAATATCATTTTATGGTTTTCGATGATGGTAATGACAAATGGTTTTCTTGTCAGGGCTGTAGATGAGATTAGTTGCTCGAAACCGGTCACCACGCTATACCTTTTACCTTACCTATACCTATACTGTTTACCTAAATAATTTAGGTTGTTAATTATTAACAATTAAATTGTTTAACAGTTAAACAATTTAATTGTTAATAATTAACAACTAGTTACTAAACTACTACTAAATTTTAGTATTCAAACCAGCAGAGGAGTCGTTCTCTCTCCCTAACCAACTCAAAGGATGAATAATTTCAACTAGGCCAATCATATACGACACAAAAAACGGCTTAGGACGGAAAAAATCGACAGGTTCTGCTTTAAGTATTGGCAGATAAGTTGTTATGGATGGTACCAGTAGTGTATGAACTCTGGACGTGGGAAGGAAATTTTGGCGTAACGTAAATTTTGTAGGGGTGCATATCGTAGCACCGGGTGCGTAAGGTGCTTTTTCGACGGTTGCGTATTATCGAAGTTTTTGGGCTGGGGTGCGTAGGTAACGTTGAACTCCCCCATTGTCCCACATCCGTCCACAAAATTCACGAAAAAACTTATTGATATAGAATTTCGGGTAATTTATAACACAGATCTATTATAATAAACCCTTGTGTACAATTTGCAGCGTTTTTCTCCTTTTCAACTGCCGCTCATGGCCGGGCGACATTTAATTCTCCTCTTTTCTTACCTATATATAGGTGGGTTTCAGTTCCGTCTCTGCTATTTTTTTGGCTCATCTGCACAAACTGCCACGTCTGGGTCTGACAGCATTTTCAGGGCAGCTTCCACGATCCTCCAGCTTCTTGACGCCACAGTTTTAAAACAATTGTCGCTGGAAAAGTGTCCTAGCGCTTAAAAAAAAAAACAAAAAAAAAACTGGGGTGTGGTTTTATGAAACCACGGTAAAAGTGAAACTTTTTTCCCACTAATCTCTCCGGCTCGCTTCGCTCGCTCCCCTAGTGGGGTACGTAGCATCGATGGACACGTTTTTTGTGTCTAGTCCCCCCCCCCCCCCCATTTCCTACTCATTCACCTACCCTTGTATCTCTACCCACGGCTTCATTTTGGCGTTTTCTCAAATTGATTTCTAACGTGGCACCTGATAACAACAAAACAAGCGGCATTGTTTACTGCATCCATTAATAACATCAATAAATATAAAATGGGGACATAATGACAAAGAACAAGTACGAAAGAAATGTGTGATAAATCGAGAGCTTTCCTACGAATGGTGAACGATTTTTGTACGATTATAACTGGCGAAGATGAAGTTCCGTAGCAACGAATCGGTTGTAAGCGAAAATCAACGGTAGCGTGACGGGACAAGAAACGACACACAGACCAAAAAATTTGGGACGATGTAATAAAAGTTTTACTTTAAAAAAAAGTTTCTATGGCCAGGATTTGAATCTCGCCGTTTATTTGCCGCTTTCCCACATGAAACTTCGAAGTCGGAAGAATATTAGGTTTGTTCCAGGTTTGACGGGCTGTTAACAGAAATCGACGGAGACATGCGCAGTTTAAAAACTGCTGTTCCAGGCCGATCGTAGGTTGACAGCAGATTGACGGAAACCGACAGCTAGAGCATGTGCGGTCGGGATCTGTCGACAGCTGTCCAACTTCTGTCGACAGACGCCGTCAGACCTGGAACAAACCTATTATCGTGGTCCTTACCCAACACCAAAATTTCGGTTTGAGTCACTTTTCCAGTGGGGCTTGTAAGGGGCTGCAGGAGGGGTTTTGAAGGGCTTTGGCCTACCCGAATCAATTGTCGGTTTTGAAGTATTGTTGGAACGTTTTGTGCCTAACAAATGGTCGAGTATTTCGAGTTGAATGACCTATTCTCCCGGCATCAGTTTGGTTTGCGCACCAGACGTTGCGATAAAGGATGCTATCCTGTCACTTACCAAGAGGATCCTCGCAAGTTTTGAGAGGGGTGAATATGCCTCTGCACTTTTTGCAGACGTCTCGAAGGCTTTCGACCGTGTCCCTCATCAGCGATTGATTGCTAAGCTGAAAAAATACAACTTGGGAGAGAGGGCCATTGCTCTCGTATCCTCGTATCTGTCGGGTCGAACGCAGGTGGTTCGTGCTGGTGGCCAGCCTACAGGCTCTTTGCCAGTCTCCATTGGGGTACCGCAGGGTTCGGTCTCTTATTCATCATTTATGTGAATGATCTTCCTGGGAGCATCAACGCGCTTTCCGTCATTTTTGCTGATGACTCCACCTTCGTTCAGTCGGCAGTTTGCACCGATGCTCTTCAAGGTGTGACCGTCGGAACTGGGGAAGCTGTGTGTCGATGGTTCAATAGCAACGGTATGTCTATGAATGAGTCGGTCTGTCGCTATGTATTTTTGCCTGCGTTCATTGACAACGGTTTCCTCGAATCCGTCAAGTGCCAAATTGATGGGAGTGCATCTCGATGCTACATTGAATTGGAGGAGCCATTGTGAGGCCAACGTCAGTGCTCTCAACAGTGCCACTTTTTTTCTGCGTCAATTGTCCAATACCTAAGCTGTGGAGGGAGGCTGTCCTAGCGGCCTGCTATGCCTGCTTTCATTCCAAGGCTACATACGCGATCATATGCTGGGGGCATGCCCCTTTAGCATCACTGGTGTTTGGGGCTCAGAGGAGAGCTATTCGCGTAGTCGGAGGCATATCGTTCCGTGAGAAATGTCGTCAGGCTTTCAGGGATCTAAATGTCCTTACTATCCCAGCCTCGTACATTCTTGAATGCTTGTTGTACGCATATGAAAATTCGGGGCATTCGTCATCGCATCCCACAATTACAACACACGGAATGCCTCCAAGTTTGTGCCTGATTTCGTTCGGGTGGATGCAAAGCGTGAGGCTACGAACTGGTGGGCGATGTGTACCACTTAGTGTTCGCATGATGAATAAACGCTCCTTCAAAGCTCATGCTGGTCGGTTTCTCGGAGCATTGGCACCGTACTCCCTGGAGGACTTTTTCGTGGCAGCGGATTGTTGGACTCATAATCTATTTAATCAAATCAAATCAAATCAAATCAAGGTTTTTTATTTGCAGAGACCAATATGACACAGCAAACGTCAAAAATGAGTTGGTACAAACACGAAATACATCAGGCAATTGCATGGTACAAGGCAAAAGAAAGCAATGGTACATGATAGGTGTGGTCATATAAACAAACTAAAACAACTCAGGACGTAAGTAGAAACATGACAACAGATGAGACAAGGCTTCCCCATCCACGATCCACTCAACTCAAGACACATCGCTCCATGAAATACCGAAAAACTCCTCCAAAGAGTAGAGTTCGGCTTTGAGAAGATGTGATTTTATTACGTTATTAAAGGATCTATCAGGGAGCTGTTGTATATGATTTGGCATTTATTTATTTACGGGTTGAGCCCAATATAACAGAAATACATTTAAATGTCTGACAGCAAGAAGAGTCACTAAAAAAAAAAAAAAAAAAACACCATATACAGTAGGTACATACTAATAGACGGTAATAAATTGTGCTGTTTCGGAGGAAAGAAATTAAAGCTGAAGGAGAACGATGTGCAGGGCTGACTTGATAGCATGAAGCGGCTGATGAAATAGGTCGGTTGAGGGGTAGTTCAATGCGAGGAAATTTGCGAAGCGGGGCAGACGAGAGCGAGGGCGATGCCGCAGGTAATTTGTGGCCGAGAAAGGCACAGCGAACGGCTCGGCACAGCGGGAACCCAGACGAGGCGGGTGCAGGCCAACCTTGCGCAGGAGAAGAGGAGCATGCAGACGGCCAGCCAGGAGACCATGAGGAAAGAGATGTCCGCGATGAAGCGCCGATCGGAAGGCCGCAAGAGCTCAAGTCGAGCGCCCAGCCCAGCACAATCCAGCCCCTCCCTTGGGATACGAAGTTTGAAGGCCATGAACCGCAGGAAGGCACGGTGCACACGCTCCAGGCGGTCGATATGACATTGGTAGAAGGGGCTCCACACCACTGCCGAGAACTCCATGACAGGTAGGACGAGCGTTTTATAAAGGGTTATCAAGGCAGGGACACTGTCGAACTCCCGGGCGCTGCGCTTCACAAAACCGAGAGCCCGGAATGCACGGCCCGCCACCTCGACTATATGGTCGCTGAAGGTGAGCTGACAATCCAGGAGGACACCAAGATCACGAACACTTCCCAACCTAGCCAGCCGCACACCCCCAATCAGGTAGTCAACGAACACGAGGCAACAGGGCACGAGCAAATGTTATGGTGGAGCACTTTGACGGGTTAACCTCTAGACCGCTTCCAGCACACCAAGCCATCGAGACTCTCCTGAAGGAGCCGGCTGTGAGACGGGAACTTGTTGGTGGTTAGGCAACGAAATGATGAACAGTTGTGATCATTCCTAGTTTAGTTCAGTTATGAATTTGTATGAGACGTGAGTTTTGATGCTCGGAAATATACAGTTCTAACAGGACTCTATACGACGAAACGGCTTGAGGTCATCAGCAAATAGGTATCAAGAAGTCGACCCGCGAGAGAACCGTCGTGACACCGTTCATCATGAGAAGGAATAGTAGAGGGCCCAGATGAGAGCCCTGAGGAACACCTGGTGTGGTAGTGAAAGGCCCAGAGACAACCTCCCGTACTCGTACGCAGTGTGCGGTTCATCAAATAGCCACCTGCGGGATGAACTCAGTCGTCGGGTTAATGGTGGTGAGCCAAAATTTGGCTTTAATCTAACTATTAAATTAATGACTTAATAAAGCATGCCTTACTACTTTTGAATTGTGACGATTGTCCAATACGATTTGTATGTTGACAATAAAAAACGATCTCTCTCTCTCAGGAAGGGGGCGCAGTCTACGGTGGGAGACCCCCTGGGGAAAACCCATGTCTCCAAGTGTCGCGCGACGTACTTATGTTTTCCTCCTCTCTGCTTTCCTTTCTTTATTTGCTATCAAGTTATTACTATTATAGTTTTGTGGAGCCCCACATCTCTATATATATAAGACGCATTTGTTGTCTGTCTGTTACCTTATAACTCAAGATCCAGACATCCAAATAACGTGAAATTTGGACATGACATGGGGAAGGTTTTAAAATCATACCCGGGCGAAGCCGGGTATTTGCCCACTAGTTTATAATAAATGTGGGGCTCCACAGAACGGTTAACCGATTTATGGGGGCTCAGATGGTGCAGCGTATTCGACCAGGAAACAAAACCACGCTTTGTTGTAAAAAATATATTTTCAATTAGTGAAGTATAAATAGCCATTAAAAAAAAAATATCATTATACTTAAAAAAAAAAAAAAAAAATGATGCATCCTTATGTGATAAAAATTCGATTCAATAGAAAAATCGAGACTATTACAAAACTGTGATGTACACGGTAAACTACCTGGCTGCTGAAAATTTACGCGAAGACTCACCAAAGAAAGCAAATTTGTAACCTTTTAAAAAAGAAGAAGGGCAGCGAAAGTTTTCGTAAAAATTAAATGCAAAACTTTTTAAGTACATGTTAGTAACTTTAGTTAAGATAAAAACAAAATATACAAACATACAAATACTGCCCACAATTAATTAAAAATGACGATATCTAGAAATCTAAACCTATGAGTATTTTCAAGAACTAAAAAATGTAGCGAGATGTACACTTAGGTATATTCATTTTTTTTTAATTTGTAAGAAAAATAACAATTAACATTTTTTACGATGAAATAAAAAGATTAGTTGGCTCCAAACGACACAATTCTGAATTTAACAGTAATCAGGTACATTAAACGTGGTCTGTCTTTCAAACAAGTTCCTTCGGGGGGGAGCGACTGAAAGTGGGAAATCCCTTTTCAAAAGTAAATTTAAAAACACGTGACTTGTCATGCCCTGTTTTCAAGGAAATAGGAAACGAAGTGAGGAGGGGGAACTGAACACCACCGGCGAATATTTACAGTCATGAATGTGAAATTGAAAACGGACACATTGCGGTGTGGCGCCCATTTTCTTGACGGTTTTCTGATTCCAAAAGTGTGTTCGACGCCCCACTGAGGGGATGGAAGTGTGTTGGGGAGGGGGGGGGGGACGAAAAATCGATACTTAAAAGCGTAAAATATCACTAGGCCCATCATGGTAGTTGAAGCGATTAAAACAGCTACGGCCGTGCTTGATTAAACGATGAGATTGCAAGACGAGGGCGTTAATTGCGTAACGTGATAAGACATAAATATTTCCTAAATTAAATGGAGGAGTGATGTTTGCGTTGCAGCGCGTGATGTGGCAACACGGGCGAATTGCGACCAAAACTATCTGCCGCGAGGCGAACATTTTTTGACGGCCTCGTTTATCGCTTGAGAGACGTCGTCAAAGACTAGTACTGCATTTCGGGCGGCTAAATCCCTCAGGTAGACGCGTCCCCGGTTGTAATCGTTGCGAGCGAGGGCTGAGAGCTGAAACGGAAAAATACGGTAAATTACGTTTACGCCAGAAGAGTGAAAATAAGGCAAAACCTTCCTCTACGATTGCACCAATACATTTTTCAAAACTAAGTTTGCGCCAATCCAAAACCGTCATTTGTGCCAGGGCTTCGTTCTGCAAGAAGCGTCAGAAAATAGAAGGGTTTTTCTTATAAATTCGATTTACTTACCAAGTAGGGTACCGCTCCAATATGCTGCCTACCGCAGAAACTCAACGTTACAGTTATTCACTTCTGTTATATTAAAATAGAGAGTGTAGTTCTGTGATAATGAGTAATATTACATATTCTGTGATGGAGTTTTATTGGAAAGAACAGTGACGGGGAGCCGATCAAAACTAAAATTTAGCCAATGAAGGTTCTAGTGCAACGCTGAAGTGACTTCATTTTTTCAAGGTATGTAAAAGGGAGTAGAAGGGGTCAAAAACCAGGAGGGAGAGGTCGGGGGTTGGCTGGCATTATCCAGCAGGGGATGGCCCCCAAGTATACCATGTTGGAGCTGCAGCCCGAGGAGGAGGACGACAACCATCTCTATTCTGGGGGACTTCTACAAGTCGGAAAAATTTGAAATGTGTTTTAAAAATTCAGCTCGGTGAGTAGATAACTAGAAAAGTCTTAAAACACCAAAACGTTGCCTCATTGTGGTCCATTTGACCCCAAGTGTTCAAAAATTGGTTTAAGGCCAGTTTTAAATAAAGTTGAGAAGGTGTGAGGGAGTGCAGGTTTGGTCAAACAAGGTAAAAAAAGTAGATTTCACCTTCCAAATGAATCGTTTCACTTTCATCCTGTATTAAAAGACAAAACTATTCATTGTTGAAACGCATACAGAAGGTATCTGAGGACAGGTATAAGTTGGCTTAGCCAGCAAAACCTCCGTATGATCTACTTCGCTTTTGTACACAGTATACAAAGTTATGGAATAATTACATGAGGAGGAGCGCACGCGAGTAATTGTAGTAAGTAATGTAGTGGCTAATTCAGTGGTAAGAATAGCATCCAAATCGCCAAGAAGATCCTCTAAAACAAACCTCTATGAGGTATATGGTGTTCTTCCTCAACGAATGATGCATGTCTGTAGTATAGCATTGCATGTTCACAAATACCTCGAATCCTATGGAAAGTCCCAAATGGTCAGACCCAACAGAGCAAATCTCACGAGTATACTAACAATAATTCGCCCTAAAAAACGACTTCTACATGAGGGAGCAACCCTGGCTGGGACCGTCCGAATTTGAATATTTACCAACCTAAATAAAAACGATAACTTATCCGAAACTTAAAAAAAGGAAATTTATAGATACTTGATGGGCAACAGGAATGCGAATATTATAAGTAATAGATTGCAAGTAATTTATAGTTGTAGTATGTAAGACACTTTTGCTTAATGTTAACAACTGATGTCATCTTACTTCTGAACCCTCTCACAAAGTGTCATGAAGGAATAAGAGAGACACGGGCCTGGACGAGTCTTCGACCTTTAGGTCCCGATTACCTAATCTCAAGACTAGGAATCTACAATTACACATTATGCACGAGGATACATAAACATTGTGAAATATTATTTCATAATTTAATAAATAAATGAAAAATGAAGGCGGGAGAGGTCGGGGGTTGGCTGGCTTTAGCTAGCAGGGGGTGGCTCCCTAGTTGTTCTAGAACTGGTGCAAATGTTGGGACATTTTCCCAATTTGACTGGACCTGACTCTTCCCCTACCACGGGCAGTAGCCCATATTGGGGAATAATTTCTTATGTACCATTGTATTGTACATTGTATTGTACATTGCATCCACCAAACGATGTTTTATGGAAATAAATAATAATCAAAAATAAAAATTTCCCTTAATTTCCATTGGCGCAAACGTATGCCTCTTGCCTTCCCAAACTGATGCAAACATAATATGTTTCTTATAAGCATATTATCGTTTCTTAAAATGACTGGCGCAAACGTATAGTAACCAAAAAAATACTGGGTGATTAAAAATGCAGCAGATGACTTTAGGTGAGTTCGTAGAGCGATTCAGGCAGTACGCAAGCTCATTCAGTTTCCAGAAATCAATCCCGAAGACCACGCTGCTCTGAAAACGCAGGTATTCATTCAGACATTTGGAATCGTTCAGAATCGAGAGAACTTCCGAGAGACCCAATTCCGACTGCCTCCTCGATCAAGAAAAGTCGCAACATCAGAAGTTCTGGAATTGTTGATTTCTGGTTCGAGTTCCGAACGACCAGAACTTGCTGTACGAACCCACCTTATAATAGAGTGAAAATCAACTTACGGTTTCTCCAGAAACTACACTCGTTTCGGTGACGTCTTGGATGCACAGAACCATGGGTTTTCTTCTGCCAATGAAATAAGACGCCTGAAACAGGAGAAAATCTTGTTGAGCTCCTCAATTTGTTTTATAGATCTTCAAACATGTGATCGCTCCTTCAACGAGTTTTGTACGACTTCATAACAATATTATAGTACTTTAGATTCTACGAAACTCGGGTGTTCTATTATAGTTTTGATCCCATTTTCAACATGGGATTCCTTTTTAGGATCATGTGTAGATTCCTAATAGCGCAAAGGTGAAAATGATCCTAATCCACTTAGGGCGTCCCAAAATTTTAATAGGAGTAATATGAGTTTGAGACGGTTGCTGAGTACCGGATAACTAGTGGGAGCCGAAAAACCGCTCATTCAGGCAATATGTTGGCAACTTTTCCAGTTTATGGCTAATAACTCAAAATTGGTTCATTCTAAGGCTTCACTACAAACCAATATCAAGAGCACTGAATTTCCCCTCAAATAACCTCTAGAACGTCAAATTCAGCCGAGGGGTTTAGTCACAGTCGAACGAATCGTAAATTTTTTCCAACTTCGCCAAAATGTGGGTTATGCTCATGTTCAAACGACATTGATCAGGAAACGGCTAGGTACTCTATTAAAAATCAATGATAGTTGAAGAGCATGAAATTCCGCTTAACGGGAGCTCTCAAATATTCAAATTTGCTCTTCCTACGTATAGATCTAAACCACTAATTCTCACCGTGTCTGTATCTAACAAGAGCTCTTGTTAGATAAAGACACGGTGAGAATACTAGTATGTCACAAGCCTCCTCCTTTGACATGATAAGCGATAAAAATACGACGATTCTTTCTAACGTTTCGGCTTCCCGTTTCCCTACGAATAGGGGGTTTAGATCACCAAATGCGCGCAACTTTATTATTTTAAATGGGAACCCCTAAATGTTTTTGCAAATTTCGATTCCCCGGCCAATTTTACGTCCGATAAGCCCGTTGGGCGCAATTTTAGACGCGCACAAAATTTAATCAGCGCAACTGTTCCTATCTTCGTTGTTTACAGTCTGATTGAGTCGGCATTTCCTCTGGATCCTACCTAGCGATCCGATTTTTAATACTAAGGGTCCATTCACACTGCCCGCGATTTGGGCGAAGCGAAGAGAAGCGAAGCGAAAGCGGTTACGCGCAAAAAAGACAAACCACCGCGCGAGTAAGGTTTTTGAATGGGAGGGTGGGACGGGCGTTCACACCCCGAGCGGGCGGGAGCGGGAGGAAGAGGTTTGTCGCGAGTTGTCTGATGCAATCGCAAGGAACCTTGCGATTTAAAGCGAGTGATCGGGAGGACGTAATGAGGGCTCCTCGTTGGGAGGGGGGAAGGAGGCCAAAAGGGGGAGGCTATCACGAGAATTTAACCCATCCCACTGCCGTTGGGGCGGCTCGGGGTCCATCACTTGCCTCCCCGAGCCGAAAAAACGTACATCCGAAAGGGGTTCATTTCGAACGACATGTTCGTGAGACGGCAATCATTCGACTAACCTACTCGCCTGTAATCGCTAGCAATGTGAAAACTTCATCGCTTCGCTTCGCTTCGGAATTTGCGCCCTCTTTTGCTTCGCTTCGCATCGCGGGCAGTGTGAATCAACACTAAATCCCGAAAGAACGATTTCTGACGATCGGCAAATTTAGACAGCGAGTTTAATTTGAGTGATTCTAGGAGATGGCGTGTGAGTATGCTGTCTGTCTTATAGACTATATAGGGGCCAGCCACTGCGCGGTCTGAGAGGTCTGTGGGGGACCTTGGAAGGTAGGAGAGGCTGCCGCTCAGGTTGAGAAATCGTTTTCCTACTCCATCCCGCCATTCTGGAGAACATTTTTTAAAGATTTGGGAGACGGTTCATTTCACACTAATTTCGGATAATGTTAAGAATAGGTATATTATATTCTGGTGTGTGTGTTCGACTTTATAGGAGCCGACCATTCTTCAGGGGGAATATTTTTCCCTCAGGGCTGTAAGATAGATAATGAGTTGGCGTTCCACTGTATCCTTCCCATCACTTGATCTATTATTCAAATGGGCCAGCAAAGCAAGGATCCCCTGTCCGAGAAAGTGGTCCGCGCCCCGCGTCATAGTGCTAGTACACATAAAAGCCCAAAGTTAGTCTGTAACACTGGACTTTGGCTTCGTGGCTCTTTTTGAGATAACATGACTGTTGAACCCAAAAATCATAAATATTCGAATTTAGCGGCAACATCGTCATATTGCTAAGACAGAAGACGATTACACCTGTAACCGTACCAATGAGCAGTTTGCCTCTATCATCGAAAAGTATGTGAACTATGCCAAAAATACTTGATTCCAATAATTTTTTATGGATTCGCCGAGGATTGTATGAGGAAAAGTATCAAATCAGCCGAACGGACCTGAAGAGCCTGACCATGTAATCAGCATCAGTATTAGTTTAGGAGGCTATGATGGTAACAAGGTCAAAAGAACGATTTCTTTCAATCGAACAAAACAAAAACGCCTGATATCAATTCTGACAGGAACGTTGAAAGAAGAAAGTTTCCAAGTCCTAAACTTCAAAAATGACGATGTGGCCCACATCATGTGGGGTGTTGCTGTGAGACCCCCGATTTACAAGTGCAGCTATGGAGGAGCTCCTCGATCCGCAACAGTAGGGAATCTCTACTAGGGATGACAGACCACCAACAACGGCCCGACTGGTCGCGACCCCCAGAATCCCTAGAACTACGGAACAACACATCCCACACATGTCAAAGAGGATACCAAACCGCTTGCTCCTGTCCAAAAGCTGGGATCAAGTGTTCTGTATTATGTGCCTACTGCAATGCTCAGACTTGCTCTGAAGATGACGTTCAACTTCTCGAGGTTATCCACAGTAAACCCTACCGAACGAGACCAAGAACGTGGAAATCCATTGATTAGGTGCGCAGTTATTTGAAGAAGAGTGGGGGTCCTTTTTTAATGAAATTGATCCTACATGCCACTGTATATACCTAAATAACTGGAAATTTTTTTTCTGTAAATTCCTCTTTTGGTTTATTATTCTTGGAATAATACACCTATGTTTTCGCGACGGAGGTCGACAAATCCGATCGGCCTCAAAATTTGACATTATCCGTTTCAAGAGGTCTAGATTCTAAATCCGAAATGTCCGTCCGCCGTACGCCGTCCGGGCCGTTTTGGGCAGTAGGAATTTTTTCTAAAATCTGAAATTTTGACAAAATACTTGGTTTACCATCTAGGCGTGCCCGCAAGGTTTTCGCCCCGATCGCCCAAACCCGTGGGGGTACAGGAGGGTTTTTTTTGAAGGCTTTTAGCTATGGAATCGAGTTAGGTGTCGTTTTCGAAGTATTATTGGACGTACAATCCATTTTTGGGGGTCCCGGAACGATCCGATTTCACTGTGGCGATCTACAGGGCTTTCATGGGGCTACAAATGGGATTTTTGAAGGATCCCAGGAGGTTAAATACTTTTCGAGTAAAAAAGTTTGAAAAAAATCCCAAAAAACTTTTTTTGTTGGAATATAAAAACCAAAAAAAATTTTTTTAAAATTTTTTTCACTGACAGAATTAAATTTCTGCACAAGTAACGTATATCAAAGAATAATAAACCCTTGTGTAAAATTTGCAGCATTTTAATGAGGAGTCAGAAAAAATTATTTGGGAACCCTTATTTTAACTAAGAAAAATTTCGAGATTTTGGTATCCCCTTAAGAGCATTTCCAGTTTTGCGCTCTTTTATTGGAGACGAGGTCTTTTTTTCGTCTGATTTGCCTAGGCGGTCTAATAGGCCAGTCGCCGGAGGGTTTGATTCGTACAAGAGATGGTGTAAAAGCTTGCTTTTTTCTAATTTTTGTTATGTGTCTTAACTACAAAGTATAAAAAATGGTAGCAAAATTTTTGCTGGGAGAACTTTTGGCGGACCAAAAACCGCGATGTTTCACCAATAACTCGAAAACTAAGCATCGCAGAGAAAACTTTACGTACAAAGTCTAAGAGCACAAAATCCTGCGACGAATGACTTCCTTACACATTGGAAACGGTTCAGCCGTTCAGCCACAATGAAGCGTCAAAATGGGCAATGTTTTTCAACTTGGCTGAACAATAGGATTCGCTCATGTTTCAACCCCTGTAACTTATGAACGGCTAATGCAAATGAATTGGCTCAGTATCTATGTTGTCAAATTGTCATCAATTTACGAGTTAAGGGAGCACCTGAAATTCAAAGTTCTCCCACTCCAATTATTATGTTGACATAATGGGGCAGCACGAGAAACCGCTAACCAGGATTTTAGCGCTACTACTTTCGGGTATTTATTTTATTTCAGCATAGGAGAGGGAGAATTTTTAATTTCGGGTGCTCCCTTAAATCGTGATTTGAGGGAGCTCCTGAGCCAATTCATTAAATAAATGCAAATTTTGCATTAGCCGTTCAAAGTTCCAGTTCAGGGGATGAAACACGCGCGAATCCTATTTTTCAGCCAAGATGGAAAACATTGCCAATTCTTGATGCTTCATTGTGGCTGAACCGCTGAACTGGTTTTAATGTTAAAGGAGGTCATTCGACGCAGAATTTTATGCTCTTCAACTTTATACTTGATACATTTTCTCTGCGATGCTTAGTAGGTATATTTCAGACTGTTTCGTTCTGTCTGCACCTTCAGCCTGCATATCTGGGGAAATTCAGCTGACAAAGTGGTTGTTTGCCGATGGTGCAGAGGTCTAATCCAATGAGTTTGGTTAGGGAGAGAGAACGACTCCTCTGCTGAATATTCAGCAGAGGAGTCGTTCTCTCTCCCTAACCAAACTCAAATTCAGCTGAGATTGAAAAGGTTCTAAAAAAGCAAAAACAGGCACTCAGGATACTATGTAAGGCGAACTACCGAGCCCACTGTAAGCCCCTGTTCATAAACCAGCGAATAATGACGGTCATTAACCACTACATCTTTGAAGCTTGCCTGTTTGCTAAAGGCGTAGGGGACCAAGACCGAGATCTTCCTCATGACTACGGGACAAGAAGATAGCAGGAAATTCGACCCCCCTACTATCGTCTCTCCACCTCACAGAGACAGTTCCACTTCAGCTAATAAAGCTGTTCAGTAGACTTCCAGAAGCAAAAAGAGTCCTCACTATGAAGAAATTTAAAAACTGTATCAAGGATTTACTCCTAGCCAACCCTTTCTCCAGCGTGTGCGAGTTCTACGAGTCTGGAACGGTTCCTATACTATGCCCGGACGTGTAGGTGTGCCTAGTGCCCCACTCATGAAGCGTGTGTTTTCGATGTAAAGCTGTATTGATTTATATGAATTTATACGTCTCTTGACGCATTCGCTCCTTCCCGAAGGATAATGAATAAAGATCTGTTTGATTGATAGTTTAGATAGAGTAGGTAATAGAGAGAAAAGAAAAAAAAAAAAAAAAAAAACGCGGCAAATTTTACACAAGGGATATTATTTTTTGATATAGGTTACGTGCGCAAAAATTAGTTCTGTGTCGATGAAAAAAAAAAAATTTTTTTTACTCGGAACATATTTGACTTCCTGGGCTCCTTCAAAAATCCCATTAGGAGCTCCATGAAAACCCTATAGATCCCCACAGTGAAATAGGACCGTTCCGGGACCCCCAAAAATGGATTCTACGTCCAAAAATGCTTCGAACACGACACCTAACTCGATCCCATAGCCAAAAACCTTCAAAAATCCCCTCCCGTAGTCCCATTTTAGCCCCATAGCGCCCCACGAGTTTGGGCGATCGGGCTGAAAACCTTACGGGCACAACTAGATGGTAAACCACGTATTTTGTCAAAATTTCAGATTAAAAAAAAAAAAAAAAAAAAAAAAAAATCCTACTGCCCAAGGACATTTCGGTTTTGGAATCTAGATTTCTTGAAACGGATAATGTCAAATTTTGAAGCCGATCTGAGTCGCCGACATCCTTCGCGATTACATACGTGTATTATTCCAAGAACAATAAATCAAAACTGGAAAATATCGGAAACATTCGAGGTATTTTGACCGCCAAAAGTTCTCCCAGCAAAAGGTTTGCTACCATTTTTGATATTTTGTTATTCAGACCCATAACAAATAAATAAAAAAACACCTTCTACCCCCCCCCCCCCCCCCTTCCGTTTTTTTAATAATCCGGCGACTGGGTATTGGTTTTGCGATAGTACTAACCCAGCTTCATTGCCATTCAGCTCCTCAACCAGCTGAATAACACTTCGAACCGGTTCAATATACCTACTACTCACCAGTGCCATAGTTTCCAGGCCCCTCGTGTTGGCAGTAATGACGAACACCAACAGTTTACATTTCTCCATGAGGTCCAACTCTTTACTGCAAGCCCGGCTGCACTTCACTTCCCGACAATCGTTCATTTTATATTTCAACCCACTCCGCCTGCAAGAAACCAAACCATCAGCAACGTCCACAGTGTAAATCAACTCCTGTTAGGTCACCCCGAAACTCACTTTAGAAGTGGAAGAGCGATGTTTCGTTTCCACGCAACATCGTAACACGAGCCACCGACGTAAACGTCAGTCAAATTTGAGTTATCCCTTCGGCTCCTTTTGAACCCTAAAATGATCAGCGCTTGTTCAGAAAATGGAGGAATAGGACAATGAGAAAGGCAAGCAGAGATGTGAGAAAAGATTGGGGAATATATAATGTTACGGCAAAATAGAATGAACGCACGGTAACTTTTCTTGAAATCACGGTAGGAAAAAACATTGCACAGTGAACAAAACATTAAGCGGTTGATAAATATATTTAACCCCCAAAAAATACATATTACAGTTGAAGAATTCATAGCACGTCAAATAAAAACTTTTAACCGGAGGACGGTTCAAGTCGAAATAGGTTGTCCGCACTGCAGAATTAATTCATCAAGAGGACTTTTTTGACTTAGATGGGCGACCTCGCTTGCGTTTCTGCCCCAATGGCACCGACTTGGCCTCTGGTGGGACAGGCACCAATTTTTTCCTAATTTGCAGGCCCAAAACATGTTCACAGGAATAAAATTTGAAAAAACTGGGACACGAGCACTTTGAATTTGCCAAGCAAGTTTCGTCAATATAGATGATCCAGACGCCGTAATTCTATTTCTTGTTTTCCATTAAATGTTCGTCCATTAAATTTTTTAAAGGCGTCATGCAAAATTCTTGAGCGTTTTCATGGAAATGGTTTCATCAGATGCTGCAGAGGAAGTATAAAACACGTCCTCTTGTTGTAGGACCTGCTTGTTCTCACAAGCCCACTGATAGGCTTTTGTCCATTCTCGCAGTGGAATCGAAGCGGTCGAGGAAAATGGTATGAAGGTAGCTGCGCAGCGGTACTCAACTTTATGACCTTCAAGTGTGTGACTACTTGAGCATTTTCTCCAAATTTTCTCCGCTTGTACAGCTTCTTCTGCCGCATGAGGTGACACAACGCTATCGTTCCAAGATATCAATCAACCTCACTAATCTCACCGTTATCATGGACTATTCGGCCGTTTACATAACAAATAAACACCGTGACGAAAGCACATTGGACCTAAAATAATTTACCGTGTTTTTCTTTCTTTTGTACCTCTCTGATGTGCTGAATTGCCTAGAACAATGCCTACCGTTCCGAAGTTCTATTTTGCCGTAACGATAAATGTAACCCGAAAAGATTGGATAGGATATAAAAGGAATTGCAATTGAAAAGGTTGGACAGATTAGTATAAATCGTACGCTACCAGTTATGACAAACTGGTTACATGCAGTAGTCAAATTTCAACCTGTCGAAGGAAAGATTGCCAAACTCGCTTTGTGAAAAGTGGTGTGAAAGAAGAGAGCTTTCCATTATTGACCATTCAGCATTGCTTTGCGACAACCTGGCGACAAATACGAAGCTGATGGCAGAGGAACGTTCTACGACGCGACAATCTATTCTGAGCTACTGGCAGAACTTGAGCCTAGCGACATCGCAACTAATCATCAATCACTTGTTTTTGCATAAATAAACTAACTTGTCTTCACACTCGTTAATTTCTTATTTTCAAGCTTTCGGCCACAGGTGCCATCTTCAGGATGAATTTGTTAAATGTATTATGGTTGACATCTCCTCGCTCTGCACTCTCCAGACGGCCGTCGCCGGCTATCCTGTCTTCTCCTACACATAAGGTGTCCTGGGGTGGTCTTTGCGGGTTGTTTTATTTTTTTGAGTGTGAGTCTTTCTATTGCCATGAATGTTCGCCGGTGGTGGTATTGGTGGTATGAAGATCGAGGCGACGGTAATTGGATGTGAAATTTGACAAAATTAGGCGAATTAAAATAGGAGGAATTTGGCACTTCTAGTCACGCCACCTCCCACAACTAACGCCAAATTCCTCCTATTTTAATTCGCCTAATTTTGTCAAATTTCACATCCAATTACCATCGCCTCGATCTTCATACCACCAATACCACCACCGGTGAACATTCATGGCAATAGAAAGACTCACACTCAAAAAAATAAAACAACCCGCAAAGACCACCCCAGGACACCTTATGTGTAGCAGAAGACAGGATAGCCGGCGACGGCCGTCTGGAGAGTGCAGAGCGAGGAGATGTCAACCATAATACATTTAACAAATTCATCCTGAAGATGGCACCTGTGGCCGAAAGCTTGAAAATAAGAAATAAACGAGTGTGAAGACACGTTCAACCTTCTATCGCCCCACACGCACCCGGCTGAAACATGCCTAGAAGGTATCCCCAACAAACCAGTATAAATAAACTAAAGAAAACCCTGCAAATTTTACTCAAGGGATTACTATTTTATTACCTACATAGAAAAATGGGCTCCGTGAAAAGGTCAGAACTCATCGTTTCTAACAACATATTCAGATTCAGAACCCTTTAAAACCCCCTTACACAAATTTTTAGTTCGAAAATTGTTACGCGCAGAACTGTTTTGGAAATTTTGAAGATTTTGAACTGAAAGTGAAGGGCACGTGACGTCACCTCGCCTAGCTGGGCGTAAAGTCGCCGTCAGAGCGCTGAATAATAAAACTGAACGGAATCGGAATAAAAACATTCGGGCCGGGTCGATTATGGAATAACCTTCTCTGATGATAACCTCGATGCTAGACTTTTGAATGACCTTCTCTGATGACTTCTGGATCAGCTTTCCGCTTAGCAAAGTTTGCTAACTTGCATAGATGCGAGAGGGGGAGAGAGATCTCTCGGCCAATCAAAAGATGATTAAGCAATCATGTACCTCCTCCGGACCTCGGAATTCAAATATTATGTTTTTCCTATGATCTATAAACAATACAGACGGGTTTTCTGCAACGGAATCCTATTTTTGTAACTTTTGAAGGCTTTCCAGGAATTGCAGGAGCTAATGTGCAAAAATCAATTTTGTATCATTAAGGCCTATGATATTTTTGAAGAAATGGGAAAAAAACATTCTGTACAATGTTTGGACAGATGAGGGACGCCGGAAAATTGATTATGCGTCCAAAATTACTCGGAAAACGACACCACACTCGACTTTCTGGCATCCTTTAAAAGCCCCACTTGTATGCTCATGAAATATTAATATTCGAATCACCTTGAGGATCTATGAGCCTACAATTGTAGGCTCATAGATCCTCAAGGTGATTCGATAGTTCTGGGACCCCCGAAAATGGGCCGAAAAGTAGGTACTTGGAGAGCGACACCTAACTCGACCCCATAGCTGAAAACCTTCAAAAACTTCTCCCGTAGCCTTTTTAGCGCAACCTTTCCTCAAAAAATGGAAAGGTGCGCTCATCTCTTCGACGTTTTTTTTTTGTGTGTGTATCACAGCATCACGCCCGAGCGGCTGAACAGATTTTCATGAGGGTGGTCTCATTGTGATCAGCGAGTTCTGGGGGTGGGTATAGGCTAGCAAAATCACCTCCGTCGTCGACGATTCGTCCGATCCCGAGAAGATGACGAATTGTCAAGTTACGAATTCTTAGTTACGGTTTTGGTTTCAATAAAGATGCGGTAATATTTCGTAGTAACAGAAAGGTTGCGCTATTCAATTCTCCCGTAGCCTTTTTTTTTAAGCCCACAGAGCCCCACGAGTTAGGGCGATCGAGGTTTCCAGCGGTCACAACCAGATGGTAAATTTTGTCAAAACTTCAGATTTAAAAAAAATTCCTACTGCCCATACGGCTTGGACGGCGAAAGGACATTTGATTTTTGGAATCTACGTTTCTTGAAACGGATAATGTCAAATTTTGAGGAGGATCAGAATTTTCGCACGTAGGTGTATTATTCCAAGAATAATACACCAAAAGTTGTTTTCTGATTGTACAATCGATGGTAAAATAGAATATTGCTCGTCAATGTTACGTCCCTAAATGTGACTCAACAGCAAAAGCAGAATGATAACACGGTGCGGCCCAGAGTGGAAAATTTTCTTTAACCCGAATACATCAAAACCCCACCGGGAGCTCCTTTTAAGCCTTACAACGCCGCATTCAAGACTGAAAACCATGCAAAATCTTTTGTCAAAATTTCAGCCAATTAGCAGCCAACGGCGAGGAAGGCGGACAAACAGCATAACAAGCGTATTGCGTGGACCGCATGTTATAAAATCTGAACATGATGGACACAAAAGGAATATTTTTGAGCCAATGCAAATAGTAGACCATTCTTGTCAATCAAGATCCTCCAGTAACAGAGTTGATCTTGGAGGTTATGTGACTAGAATCGTCGGTACCAGTTCAATATGCTATCTACCGATCGCACAGTGGTCTAATGTGCTGCCTACCGTTATTTGTGATATCTACCTGATGGGTGTAGGAATAGGACACTGTCTACTATGAGAAGACTGGAAGGAGAGCGCCGTAGATAAAGGCCAGGCACGGTACGTGTAGGTTTACCCAATAAAGCGGATGTCATTGGTGTACCTACATGTAAATATTGTTTTCCTAATTGATTATTAAGATTAGCAATATTTGTGTTATGTGTTTGAGGAAGGCCTCCGGCGTAACTGGGATTTCGACTCCGATGTCTTTGGAGGATAAGGAAGGGAGTTGAATAATATTATCCCTTCCCAGGGCATAACGCGAGATGTCGCGATCTACTGGCCTGGGAGGCGGTATGTAAGCAAGTTTGGGAAACTCGCGAGCTTCAGGTTGGCACGAACTGCCGTGTTGACCTGACGTGGTTTTCGGAAATGAGTTCAGGATAGTCCACCATTGAGGTTGAAGTGTCAACTACAATGCAGTCTTCCCCCGAATCCACAGCTATTATGGAAATCAGAGGCTGGCTTCCCCAGACGGAGAGGCCGCGCTCGCTGAGCCCATCGGAAGTCAGATCTCCCGGCAACCATAGTAGAATGGTCGACAATGGGGGCCAGGGCAACAGACTCACGCAAATTAAATATTGGTCCGCTGACCTGGCTTTCCCAGACGAAATGTCGCCCCGTACTCAGTTCTGATCAAAAATGTGCTGCGTGACGTCATAATAATAATGACGTGGTCACCCGCGTAATTAGCAGGTGTATCATTAACGAGGGAATTTAAATTTCCCCCAACTACCCCGCCGACAGTGGCGCTTCCCGTGTACCGCGACTGGACCACGAACAGGGGCGGTCGAGCGAATTTAAAGCAGAGTTCGGCCCATCGGCCACAGTAGGCAATGTCACACTGGTAGGTAGATAGCGTATTGAACCGGTACCGAATCGTCGGCACAGTGCTTGACAATCAGCAGTCGCACTGTTTGTATGCCCATTTTGTATTGTTGAATCAGGCTGATCGTAATCAAGATAATCATCAAACTTGAGGCAACAACATTGACGACTATCTACATGAAGCACGAATTTTATTCGAAGTGTAGGTATGCGTGAAACATGATGGTGAAACGACATTAGATCAAAGCCGCACAGTAGGTATTGAAAAGTGAGGATGCACAGTGTCGAAGCTGGTGAAACTTTCAGCCATATCTGATCAGTAAAGGGTTAGTATGTACCTAAAAAGGAGGAGATCTGACGGAAAATCCGAGTAAAAAATGAAAACGTTTGCTCACTTTCACTACTCGACCTCTGAACGGCCGCAGAGTCTTCTCTGTGCTGCATCACCATCGAGCAGATATTCTCGAAATTAATTTTGATGTTCGCACCTGGGAAAAGTGAAATATTTACTTAGATCAAAATCAATAACTTAGGCATGCAGGTATGTAGAAGAAACAAACTTAGTAAGACATTGGTAGCTCACTTTTCTCAGGTGAGATTTTCTCCCTCAGATCTCCATTAGACTTCATGGTGAGCCGTTGGGAAGCGACCAAGGCCTAACAGAAAAAAAAAAAAAACGTGAATTTATAATAAATTCGACGATACTTGATTAACTGCGAAATTTACGTACAAACATGTCCGCTCAAGGAAAAAACGTTACAGAAAAACGCTACAAATATTACACAAGGAATTCTGTTGAATAAATTGTCCAAAAATAATTCTACGTCAGTACAGTGTTTGGACAAATAAGGGACTCCCAAAAAATGGATTCTACGTCCGAAATTGCCTATCACGGAAACGCCACTTCAATCGACCTTCTGGCCAAAACCAAGATTTGCACACCCATAACATCCCCTCAATGAGTTCGGATGGGCCTGAGGAGACCTCTACAAATCACGTCCAAAAATATTGCGAACACGGCAGGTCACTTGAGCTTGAACCCTAAGTCCTCAAATAATCTCACATAAGGCCGGTTTTTAACATGGTACATGTTTTTACGGGCGTGATCTGGATTGGAATGCGAGAGTGAAGTCCCCCCGTAAACCCTTCGCTCATCTGCTGTTTCCTCTTCTCCTCCTAAACGGTAAGCGATAAAAATACGGCGATTTTTTCTATTGGTTTGGTGGACCGTTTAAGTCTGCTTAGGGGGGGTCGAGCCCCCCTTGAGATGCGCGCAAGTAGGCGAATTTGCGCTCAACTTTCTTATTTTAAATGGGAGCCCCTAATTTTTCTCGAATTCGGATTCCTCGCCCAATTTTACGTCCAATAAGCAAGTTGCGCGAATTTTTTGGCGCGCGCAAATTGGCGAAACTACTTTCTTTCGAATTATTGGTCGTTAATAGAAGGATTTTTTTTGCCGTTTTCACGTTATCCATCCTAGAGATCCGAATTTTAATAAGAAACCCTGAAACAACTCATTCCGAAATTGAGCGAATTCAGCCGGCGAGTTTTATTTGAACGGGCGTGGAATGCAGACCGTGAAGGCCAGGAGGACGGACGGAGGCTGCCCCCCCTCAACCTTCACCGTCCTAACATTCTCCCCCCCCCCCCCCCCCCCGTAAACCCTTCGCCCATCTAGCTACCAAAAGCCCATTTTGTCGATTAATGAATAACTTTAAATTGCCGTGAAATGTACATACTCTAAATACTGGAAATATAATATATTATATGATGTTTAAATATACCAATCCGAAAAAGTTGTACCATGTTTCCTTGCTATGATCCTTGATCAAAACTTAGATAATCCGGGGGTCTGGGGGGTGTCTCACAGGTAAGTCATAAGACAATCATTATCTACACTTATGTAGATACGGTTCCCATTAGGTTCAGACACCACCCCGACGAAGAGTCCACCCCATTCAACGATAATATATCCCTGAGGGAACGGATAAATGAAAAGGAACGAGCCTGGCAAACGATATGGGCCAAAGTACAGGAAAAGGCCGGGAAAGCCAAGGCGAGACACGCGTTCTATTATAATAAACACCGGCCAGGCTGGACAAAACTTCACGTTACATGTTGACAGACCAACAACTTGGCTAATGTCGCCAAAATATCACGGTGGGAAAGTGTTAACTCATCTCCACCACCCGAGCAGCCACTCGCCGGGGGCCTAGAGACAACAAATACTCCATCAAATATCGGCAAAACGATCATTGGTCTCACCAAAACGAAACCTCAGGTTCACCCGTCGCGTTCAGCACGCGGTGACACGGAAAACGCCGGAGGCAAAACACCAATACCGTCAGGGGCAACTTTCCACCTGACCAGAGCTTTGGAAGTGGAAACTTCGAAAAACGCACTTGATAGTGCAAATCTGACAAATGTCGACATGGAACAGCGTAAACTCCTTTCCTCTAGTTGAGTAATCACTCACAAATCTTAAGGCGAACAGATCGGAGTCCTCGGAAACTTCGACAGGCAAATTAGAGTAAAAATGAAAAAATAATAACTTAAGCACGAGCGGTCCTTCACAGCAAAGGATCCCAAACTCGTATATTAAAACCAGGCCCTAAATAAACCCCCCTAGGATTACTCACTCAGTGGACAGCCTATCCCCACTCTGGGGAATAACAGAGGGGCATAGGTGCCACTGAGGAGGGGTGTCTGAACCTGGAGGGGTATAATATATTATAGTAGAATCTATAATCATTGTCTCACAGGTAAGTCATAAGACAATCATTATCTAGATTCTACACAAATCACGAGCGGCAATACACCCACAGGCGGCAATGGTTTTTTTTTCTTCTCCAAAGCGCACAGTGCCATATATCGAAAAAAAAAAACAACTCTGAAACCCCCATACTTATAGGAAATTTAACGACGATTACGAATATACCCCATGTCCCTATACCTGAAATTCCTCTTTACCTATACTTTGCCAAAAAAAAAAAAAACAACAAAAAAAAAAACACGTTTTTCATCATATTATGAAATATGTTACATATGTTTCATTGTGGAAGCCAAACAAGGATTCCCACGAGGTTAAAAATAAATTTTGCGTCGACTGAACACCCTGAAATTGAAAATTGCTACAAAAATAAGAGCTTAGTTGATGATTTCGAACGAAACCCGACCTAAGATTTCTGGTTGAACACCGTACCATTGATGAATTCGACTAAACACCCAAAAATTGAAAATTTCTAAAAAAATAAGAGAGTCCCAACAGATGATTTGAGTCGAAAAACAACATTTCTGACCAGCAATCCATCGCCCAACTACAAAAAACGATTCATGTTCGAACAAACCCACTAGTTAAGGGCACTGAAAAAATGAAAATCGCGCGAGTTTGAAAAGGCACTGGCACCGGGGTTGGAGCTGAAATTTTCGCAGGAGTTTCACATTGTTGCATAAAGTCGGAAAATTGCTGAACCGGACCGGAAGAAAGCGGAGGAATTTTTAAAAGCTTCAGAAACAATAAAATCTTTCAATTGTAAAACTGTCACAAGTGAAATGTCATTTCCCTGAGATAAAGGTACATAAACAAAAGCGTAGTGGCGTTTACATTGCACCCACAGAATCATGCCAAAGAAGATCAAACTTTTACAGGGCATCAAACAGTACGGGCCATTTCCTTCCTCTCGGAAGCAAATGGCAAACCACCGAGAGTATCTTGCTTAGGAAAGCCTCTCACATTTGCCGTTCGGAGCCGGCGTTAAACAGAAGGTCCCTACTACTTCCGTAATAATTTGTTCCACACGCTCAACAGAAGTTAGTAGCGAGAGGTAGCCAACGCCCGTTAGCGGGTATGGCACTCAAAGAAGAAAGTAAAATTTTCCCTTGGCTAGCCCCCTTTTGGTTTATTATTCTTGGAATAATATACCTATGTTTTCGCGACGGAGGTCGACGAATCCGATCGGGCTCAAAGTTTGACATTATCCTTTTCAAGAGGTCTAGAGATCTATAGATTCCAAAACCGAAATGACCGTCCGCCGTCCGCCGTCCGGGCCGTTTTGGGCAGTAGGAATTTTTTAGTTTATTCTGAAATTTTGACAAAATACTTACCATCTAGTTGTGCCCGCAAGGTTTTGAGTCCGATCGCCCAAACCCGTGGGGCACTATGGGCCTAAAATGGCGCTAAGGGAGTGTTTTTTTGAAGGCTTTTGGCTATGGGATCGAGTTAGGTGTCGTTTTCCGAATATTTTTGGACGTAGAATCCATTTTATGGGGTCCCGGAACGATCCGATCCGAAGAGTTTAAATATTTTTCGAGTAAAAAATATAGAATTTTAGAAAAAAAATATAAAAAAAATTTCCAAATTTTTTTTCTTTTGACAAAGAAATAATTTTTGCACAAGTAACCTGTATCAAAAGAATAATAAACCCTTGTATAAAATTTGCAGCGTTTTTTACACCCCCGCCCTCCCACCACAAATGGCCCTCCTCATTCTTGTTGGTGGTTACGTGGTTTTGACAAGTCTATGTCTAAGGCGAGGAGGTAAGGAAAAATTTGTGTAATCAATGTGTAATCACGGAAAACATGCAACTTTTTAGCGCAACCTTTTTCCAAAAAATGGAAAGGTGCGCTCACCTCTTCGACATGTTTGTTTGTTTGTGTGTGTGTCACGGCATCACCCCCGAGCGGCTGAACAGATTTTCATGAGGGTGGTCTCATTGTGATCAGCGAGTTCTGGGGGTAAAATGTAAATGTAAATGTGTCGGGAGATCGGAACACTGCGGGCAATACTTTTGGGGAAATCCCCAGTACGGAAGCCTTCTGGCTTATTGTACTCCCGAGCCTCCGTTTATGACTCTATTTGCCTCCTGAGTGGTCGAGGTCCAATTCCTAATTACCTAATATACGTCTTATCACTGCGTCTTCTTGGTTGGTAGCGATGAGGGGGGGGGGGGGGGGTGACAGTCCCACCGCCCCGTCAGGGACCCAGTGATTGGGGGGGGGGGGGGGGACACTTCCCCCCTCCCGTCCTTAGCCCCCAAGAGATCACAGATAGCATAGCTAGCTTAACGTTCTCAGCAAACGGAGACAATGTTTTTTTTTACCGGTCCACCAGAAAATTTTTATCCCGGTTCGAGGTCCCAAGAGAGGTTGTTTACGATGTAAACTTTTGTTCCTCAGATCTTGTGTGTTGAAGACGGATGTCTCGGCCGCCTTCGCCACGGGAGCCTCTGCTAGGATTCACATAAACGTTCCAACGTTCAGAGGTGAATTGTCAACCGACAAGACAGGTATTACAACACATAATTGACTTTTGGTCAAACATTGGTGTTCTTCCCCGGATTCGAACCAGGCTGATCAGCGCTCCGATTGATTGTAAACAGGCGTCTCGCTGACGCCTTAGTCCACGGGGCTACCCTGTCCCCCGAGTTCTGGGGGTGGTTATAGGTTATAGTTGTCGTTAGATACCTAGTGTGTCAAGTTACGAATTCTTAGTTACGGTTTTGGTTTACATAAAGACGCGGTAATATTTCGTAGTAACAGAAAGGTTGCGCTCTTCTATTCAATTCAATTGATGGCTTGTTTGGTTACTACCCTGTTACTACTTCTGTTGGTAGTAATAGGCGTTGTTTTGTTGTCATGACATAGACATGATCTAAAAGGTCTCCCCATAAGGGAGATTTGTGGTTTTTTTAAAATGAATTAGCATCGCAGATAATGGTGACAACCGATCCACTGATCCTTCATGAGAGGGGTTGGGATCACCTTTTCTCCGCCTTCACCACCATTTGACCCCCCCCCCCCCCCCCCCAGGAACCACCCTCTGACATCCCCTTCCTACGCACCATCCCAACATCCTTTCAACTGGTATTAATCCAATTTTTTGAACACTAATAATTAGTGTTCAAAAAATTTTATTATAATTATTAGAGTAGACTAATAAACCAAAACGGATTCAGTTCTAAGTCGATGGACACTTACATCGAGATCAATTTCTCCTCTTTTATTGGCATCTATGGAATCGAACGAGTCCCCCAATAACCTGAAATGACGAGAAAAACATGTTGAAAGTCGTAGTGAAGTATATATAGCGATATGACGAATGCGTTATCTATGCACTTACTTCATCCTATTTTCTTCATTGCGGATAGTTGTGGTACAGGTGATCTTCTCCTGCAATACCTAAAAATAGGAGGACGTCATAGAATATAATATTTTCTATATTACACAATTTTTACCCAACAATTTTAGAAGATTGATTCGAGGTAAATTGCTGTTAGTGAAATATCGTGAGAGTAAAACGATACCTCACTAGGAGCAATTTAACGAAGGAGAAACAGTAAGTCAGTTTTATCATCAACAACACTTCGAGCCCAATTCTTACCCTCTTTTGATTCGAGGCGATGAATAATTCGTCGAATTAATGTTTATGAAGGTTGGGAAAAGTATCAATACTTTATCATACGATACATAAAAAAATCGAGATTGAAATCGATTAATCAATTTTTTCGATTCTAAGAGATCCCGCGTGGGTATGCTGTACGTCTTATAGGGGCTGACCGTAAGGTCTGCCAGGGACCAGGGAAGGGTGGGGAGGCTGCCGCTCAGGCGATTCTGGAGAACGTTTTTTTTAAGATTCGGGAGATGGTTTTTTCCACACTAATTTCGGATATATTCTGGAGTGTGGGAAGACTATTTCTCTATCTATTCCAAAGATCGGGAGGTTTTTAGACATTTAAAATTTACATAACCTATCACCTGACCTATTATTCAAATGGGCGAGCTGTCCCAAAAAGTGGTCGGCCGAGCGAAGCAAGGCCCTCCTGTCAGAGGGTTAGTATGAGGCAAATGCTGGACACCGGTATGTCGGCCCAAGGCCACGACCGGGTCCCCCTAAAATAGGGGGAAACTCCACCCTGGACCTATTTAGTCAGGTCCAGGGCCGCCAGCACTTGCCTCAGGGACTCTGAGGTCCACGGGCCTGGGGGCAGCAGGCCGCCTTATCTGGGTGGCCGCCCCCTGCGAGAAGTGGGCAAACTCCGCCAGTGCCTTGAAGGCCCTGGCTGTGCCCACATAGCGGGACCAATCTGCCCGCCCCCCATCGCGGAAGACAGTATGCTCGAGGACCAGCCTCTCGGACGAGAACTGCGGGCAATCCCTAAGGATAATATGCTCTGCTGAGCATATTATGCTCAGCAGAGCCCGGGGAGGCGCACCAAAAACACCGACCGGACGCCTCCAATCCCAGGGAGGAGAGCTTAGCCGGGAAGTCCCTGTGCCCAGCAAGGAGCTGGGTCACGAGGAACCCCGGCCTGACCCAACTGGCCGCAAGCCTCCTCCCAATGTCAGGGAAGAATGCCAGTGCTGGACGCATCCCACTCCCCCTGCCACCGCCGGGCTAGCAGCTCGCCCACCCGACGGCCCACCTCAGCAGGGCGGAGGAGCTCCTCGGCCGAGAAACAGGTCCCGAACAATTCGAAGGGGAGCCTCTTCCTCGTGCGGTAGGCCGCGTACCATCGCGCCGCCTCCAGCTCGACCGGCAAGACCCCCGAGGGGTTAGTAGTTAGGGTTAGTATGAATATCACTTTCAAGATACATGGCCTTTTGAGGAAAAATCAGCAAATTTTTTGTTTCAGTCAGGAGGAAGGGTCACGGACTGAACTGATATTCGTAAAGTTGTTACCCACCCTCAGAGTGGGTAACAACTTTACGAATATCAGTTCAGTCGTCATTATCAAATTTTAGGTTGGTTAAAAAATGTTTAGATTTTTGTGCAATCTTCCCCGTTGTCTGGCAGGAGGCGGCTCCGTCGACTTTGGATGGTATATCCAGTCGAGCTGAAAATCATCATTTTTCGAAACCTTTACATATATTGAAAGGTTTTTATGTTTTTGGTTTTTTAAGCGATTAATCAATTTGTTGCCAAAAATAATATTAAAAAACCGGAAAGTCGGAAAAATCGGTTTTTTGCAGAACCGATAAATATCGATACTTTAAGTTCGATACTATCGAATTGCGATATAGCGATGCTTTGGTTACCGATGCCCACCCCTAAAGTAAAGTGCAGCTAGATCTCCTTCCAATCCCCCCCCCCCCCCCCCCCGACACAATCGCTTAATGATCATGCTGACCCCCAGAAAGAGCTACTCACATTTGCTGTATATTCGAGGGCGTTGATGATCTTGTCGAAGGCGGCGTAGTTTTGATGCTCCACGAGATCTTTTAAGGTGGACAAACCGCACACCAGGTCTTCGTACTCCCTGAAAAATTACGGAATTCGAGTTGTATTAGACGTGATTGTAAACCTCGAAATTTGGGTGAATTAAAAAAATAGGTAGACTAACTAGTTAATGCGAGATAAACACCATAGCAGGTGGCTCACCGGTCAATCTTCGTAAATATTTTGGTCCAATTTCCGGATCATTTGGCTGGCATTACCGAAAGGTCCCCTAAGAGTATTTTAAATAGGTTACTTTTTTTCTGTCCGTGTCAAGGAGATTCCTAGTGAACCGCGCCAACTGGCCCGAAATAATGAAAATAATAGGGCATTTGTTATTGACCTCCAACCAAATGGCAAGTGCAATGCCAAGATTCCTATCAAAAGCCATTTATATTGATTCCCGGATGTGTTTGTTTTATGAGAAAAATTACTAACTGGCCAGAAGACCATCTAGTTATTCGCTTGGGCAAAACCATCGCCTGTCACAGAGAAGGTTTACGGGGAAAACGGGTTCCTTCGTCAAAAATCACAGAGCGCTCAAATCGGTAGGATAACTACTGAATAACTGAACATCCATAGTGTGAAAGAATGCACGCTTCAAATTAGGATTAGTAAATTGATTCGAAATGCCGGGCTACAAGTCACCACACAGCAGTAATGCGTATAACTTCGCAGTGAGGAGTCATTGTAGGTTTGTCCTAGGTTTGACGGACAGAAATCGACGGAGACATGCTCAGTTGAGATAACTGCTGTCGGACGGGAACCGACAGGCTGTCGCATTACGACAGCACGAATGCGTTGTTGGGAGCTGTCGACTATGATAACCCTACCCCGTTGAAACCTCTCTCTTGGGATGTTGAAAAAGTGAAATATCGATACTTTTTGTCCCTGATTAATATCGTAGTATCGGTAGCAGTATCGGCGCCGATACTCCTTTTTATCCCTCACATTTCATCAGATTCAAACAAGCTGAATCCTGAAATCTGTAGATGAAGTAAAAACGTGAGATGTGATACACACATCATCACGCTGACGGAGAAAACAAAAATGACATTTCCACCCTTTTGGTTTATTATTCTTGGAATACAACACCTATGTAATGGCGACGGGGGTCGAAAATTCTGATCGGCCTCGAAATTTGACATTATTTGTTTCAAGAGGTCTTGATTCCAAAAACGAAATGTCCGTACGCCATCCAGGCCGTTTTGGGTAGTAAGTAGGATTTTTTTATTTTTTTTATCAGAAATGTTGACAAAATACTTGGTTTACCATCTTGGAAACACTGTATTTGTTACCTTGTTATTCTAGGATATACCTATAGTACATACCTAGTTGGAAACTCACTTTTGAGTGATGGTTTCCCCAGCGACGAGCTCCTCCTGCCGGTACGAGTCCAACACCAAGACGAGATTCCTTTTTGAGCCGGCGAAATGGGCGGCTTCGACGATCCCGACGACGTTCCTCGTTCTCCGGTCGAGAACGTATAATAGGACGCTCGCTTTTTCCTTCGCGTTGTGCTCCACTTCCACCAGATCCGGGCTCCACTCGGTGACTTGCTGGGGTAAAAAAAAAACCAAAGGGACGTCAATACAATTCGGAATAGGTATTCAATTCTTCGGCGTCTAAAATGCTGAAAGACTTACAGGGTTGAAGTAAGAAATGCCTCGGGTATCAAAATATGGTATAGCAACGTCTTGGCGCCACGTGGTGGGGTTGCAGGATCCACCGAGGAACACTTCATGCTTGCCATAGGATTCTTGGAAAACAACACAGATTCATTCTACTTTTTTTAACTTTACTTTTTACTTACTAACATTTGATTTCAGGAAAAAGTGGATGCGCAGTACTCACTTGACATTTTCCTTCTCTTGTCGTCACCATTTTGTTTTAGTTGTCGAGTTCTGAAACAAGACCAGTCAAAATGAAAGCCAACAGTTCTTTCGAGTTGTTTGAGTAGGTAGTATAGTTGTTCTTCCAAGAAGTGCTACCACCAGGGTAGTCGACTGTGCTACCAATATATTTACAGCAGGGGTAACTACCCGAACGTTTGGGCTTGCAGATCCCTTTCACGGAACACTTTATACTGCGGGCCCCTCTCACTCAAGTGTTTAGATTAAATCTAAATTATAGATAGAAGACACTATCAAATTTGTAGATTGTAGTAAAATTTACTTTTATTTAATAAAAGTTTAGTAAATTAGCCAGGCCATGCCTTATAATTATTAGTGGTGGAGGGAAAACTAACAAACGTACACACACACACACCCTCACACTATCACTATGAAAACAAACTTCGAGCTTTAAACTGCTCCTGTCTCGTTTACACTCGCAGAGCTTGGAGGAGATTGCTCTCCTCAGTTTTGACCTTCCCGGCTCCTTACAGAATCTGTAAGGAGCCGGGAAGGTCAAAACTGATGGTCCATTATGGGGAAGGGATGACGGACCGCCGTCCGGGGGATGGTGTTGAGCAAAATTTATATTTAATACCTAGCACCTACTCTTCTATGTCTATGGAGTGGTGTCGTTACATTTCACTGCAAGCGTACAACTCTTAAACCCAGTTTACGCCACATGCTAAAAATTCCTGCCGTAAATGGAGTTGGCAGAGGATGGACTTCCAGGAATTAACATTCAAGTTCTGATGCTCTGAAAACTTTTTTGGGGGGAAAAACAATCGGTACATTGTTCGAACAGAAGTGGGACCTCGAGAAATGGATTATGCTAGGAAAATATTTGACCTCCTGGGATCCTTGAAAAATCCCATTTGTAGCCCCGTGAGAGCCCAATAGATCCCCACGGTGAATTCGAATCGTTTTGGGACCCCCGAAAATGGATTCCACGTCCGAAAATACTTCGAAAACTACACCTTACTCGATCCTATAGCCACAACCCTTCAAAAAAGCCCTCCCGTGGCCCTTTTTTACCCCCACGCCAGCCCGTCAGCAGAGCCAGAACCGCCCGGCATAAAAGAAGTCTTTTCCCCTCAGACTAATAGGAAATAGTAATTATTACCTAGTAATTATTAATCATAATAATAATTATTAGTACAAATATGTTGTAATAATTAATAGTAACAATTATTGTTAGCCTGATTATTATTTCGCAATCCTCCCTTTTTGGCAGTTTTCCGCTTGAACAGGCAGCTGTGTACCTATGTTAACCAAGTCTAAGTAGAACGCGATGCTAACCAAAGGAAGTGAGGATTCTCAAGTCCACGCGCATGCGCAGTACAGGTCCTCAAACTCCATGACCCAGACACTCCTTTAAAATTCGCAGCGTTTTTTGTTATGGTAACCAGGGTGGTTTCCATAGTGAAGCAGGAGCCGACGCCGTACTTGGAAGTACCTACTTCAGAAATGACTCGCTCCAATACCGTGGAATAGAACCCAGGCCTCCATACACTACAAGCGCGCCTGGCTGGCTTGAGCTAGGGAGTTCCCTTAAAAGTTATAAAGTTTGCTCACTTAAAATTTAGTTAGCATTCAATGTAAACTATTGTACACAACAATTCCTCTTTTTTTTTAACTAAAAACAAAACTTACGCTCTTTTAACAGGTGGTGCGTAGTGGGTGATGAGGGGGCCCCGAGGTACAGTCTCTTTGGCATACTGCAGCATTTCTCCACCTGTAGAATATAAATCACGGGGATGCAACGAAATGAACAAAAAAGTAGAATGTCTTCGATAAACTTGGTATTGAGTGAACGAGACGACAAGACATCGGTTGGCATACGAACTTGTAAACAACTGTACAGGCCAAATCGGTAACATCTTGATACACATCTTCATGACGAATTAGAGAGGGATTGGCACTCGAAGTAAAATTTCGGTAAAATAGAGAAACTAGATTTTTTTTTTAGAATTCGCCCTCTACTCGGCAGAGAATAATAAGTCCACCTGGGAGTATCAGGGTGATTTTTTGTTGGCCGTGGGAACAGTTGAGAGTTTAGTGCACTAGGATGGCACATTGTGGGAGTAACTGGAGAGCAAATTTGAACAAGAGCTGAGAGGGATTTCGTCTATAAGACGTGATACAGCGGCATAATAAAGATACAAGAAGGGAGGTAACATGTGTTCCCAGGTAGTCTTGAGAAGGTCATTACAGCCTCACTAGCGCTTCTACCGGCTAACTGTGGTTTAATTTTGCTATCACCGTAAGGCGGAGAAGAAAAATAAAAGGTGAGAGCGAAACGTTGCAACACCACTTGGAAATAACTGCAAGTTTTACATGTGTTAAAAATTCTCATTTTAAGTTAATTGTGCAAAATGAAAATTTTGACAAATATAGGCGTTGTTGCCCGGGTCAAATGCATGTGGGTGGTGAATTTGGTATTTATACCAATATATACTCTTATAAGAGTATGCTGAACAGGCCGACGTTTCAGAAGATGATGGGATTCGTTAATTCAAATCAGTTTCTAATGATTCCTCTTTTCTTAACTAAAATGGACGAAAACGTAACTAAGCCTAAACTGAACTAGAAACCTACCTCCCCGCCAAGCACAATCCCTATTGCTAACGTTATGAACGTTCGGGTAAGTATAATATAAAGGCTAAGGGAGAAAGTTTGACTTGTAAGTTGGACAATTCCATTAAATGGAAACGCCTGTAGATTTTGATTTATTAGTCTTGGAAAAATACACCTACGTATTCGTGTCAGATGTAGAAAATTTTTATCGGCCACAAAATTTGTCATTATACGTTTCAAGATGTCTAGATTCCAAAAACGAAAACAGGGCCGCTTTGGGTTTGGACGTAGAATCGATTTTTGGGGGTCCCTTACCTGTGTAAACATTGTACCTACAGGAAAATGTTTTTCTTGAAATGATTTTTTAATGACAAATTAATTTTTGCACAATTCTTCTAAATCAAAGAATAATAAACCTTTGCGTAAAATTTGCAGCGATTTATAAGAACACGACCCAGGATGTTTTAACCCGATATTCAGGTGCACGTCCATTCGTAAGTGAGCACTGATTGAAACTTCTTACCAATTCCACCAAACAGCTTTCACATTCGGAAGCTAATGATGGGAAATGGCGATGAGTAACGAAGTAGGTAATAAGGGGTTTAGTCAACATGAACTTGTTCGAGGTGACGAAAAGCCTAAGGGAATTTCCAAAACACCCTGACGAGTTAGTCATAGTTGTGAAGGATTCCGCGGAAGTTCCCTCCATAGAGGAACAGTCGAGTAGGTCCGCTGACCAGGTGACACACCCAAGAATCAACAATGTTTCAGCCCGATCGCACACCAACGACGATTTTTGAAGCGTTTTGGCCAAGGAATCGTTTACGAAAAATTTGGACCAAGAAGTGACATGGTTCAAATCTTCAAAAATCGATTTTTGGGGAATTGTTACAAAAACGCTGCAAAATTTTAAACAAGGGTTTATTATTCTCTGTTACCTATAGGTTACTTCTGCAAAAATTAATTCAGCGTCAATAAAAAAAAAATGGAAACTTTTTTTTTTTTTTGCTCGGAAAATACGAGACGTACAAACGAAAAAATGTCTTAAACAAAATGCGTATTTGACCTCCCGGATCCTTAAAAAAAAACCATTTGTAGCCCCATGAAAGCCCTAAAGATCCCCACAGCGAAATCGGATCGTTCCGGGGCCCCAAATAAGATAATGTCACATTTTGAGGCTGATCAGAATTTTCGACCTTCGACACGAATACACAAGACCTCGGTTCGGATTCAGCACATCAAAAACGAAAGAAACCGACAAGCTCCGGCCGGATGCAAGATCCCCCTAAATTTAGTCTGCAGTGTTTTGCCTCATGACAAAATGGTCGTTTTCACCGTTCGGCGTTATCCATATTTTCGGAATCGAAAAGAGCCATCACGTTGCGATGGGAAGCCTGTAAGTTCGCAAAAACATTTTACAAAATTTTGAAAACCCACCCTGAGCATCCTGCTGTTTCGATCAAAAAACCACGCAATAATCTATATCATAGGTAATACGATCCAAATCAAACGCCAGGTCGAAATTTCAGCATGATTGGTCCAAAATTGGCCAAAAGATGAGCCTGTCACGATTTTTTTTTTTTTTTTTTTAATCCACCCTGAACGTTGGTGACACAATCAGAAAAGGATTGGATGCGTCTTGATGTACCTACGTCAAATAGTGAACGTGTGGTCGCAATTTCAGCTCGATCGGTCGAAAATTGAATTGGAGGTAGGCCGAAATACAGGAATGTCTCCCGCTGCGACTCATAAGTGTCCCAGACTCGTCCGACCGCTCTAAATTAACAACGAGCCCATGTCTGATCAAATTTGCGTTGTTTTCATTTTTTTTTTTTTTTTTTCTGCCTTCATCAATCGTAAATTCTGGGGTTCGCTTCCACCCCTACTCCCTTCCTACTACCAAACATAAACGGCCTTATTCGAAGCTATCAGAGACGCGGAAGGAGGCGGGCGTTTCACCTTGAGAGGCCACCAGCGATACGATTGTTTCCTACCAGCTCGGTTCCTACCGGTATTCCTACAGATTTTGCTCCGTTTGTGCTCGTGATCACGATTGTTGTCTAGTCTGTGGTTTAATATTCTTGGAATAATCGACCTATGCCATCGAGACGGGGGTCAAAAATTTCGATCCGCTTTAAATTTAGTCTTTTTATGTTTCAGTAGATTTCAAAAATGAAAATTTCAAAGTAGAGAATGAAAATAATATAAAATTTTGACTATTGACAATTCGACTACTTAATTGCCTATTTTCAATATTTCGGCTATTGACTAAGGAAGTTTTCAACTTTGGATGAGGTTTTGATTGTTTTCGATTCGGAGAGACCTAATCTCTCACCAGGAACCATCAAACGTGTGATTTTTTACAAAAATCTATCTCAACATGTTTTTGCCGTTTTTCTGGAAATGGACCAAAGAGGAATTGACCAGTTTTGCAACATAGCTGCTCAAATGTCCGCATGCCGTTTTGAGCAGTAGACAGTATGATTTGATGATTCACACCACACACGATGAACTCGATTAACTCAACTAAATTGAACCTCTGATAGGTCGTAGGGCAGACTAACATAATTACCTGTCCAGTTAAATGAAACGAAAGTTACGTTTTTTAACGGCGCACAAATATTCGTAAAAACGGTTACGTCTTGGTTTATATTTCACAGAATAACCAATCTGTCTTTGCAACGGGAATAAACCTTGGTAGGGCTAACAATAATTGTTACAAATTTGTCACTAGGTACATCACACGTCCAGATTCGGTGAACTCAGCTTTGTATCGAATTGTGCCCTCAAGCTTTCCAGCCTGATCGATCAAACCCGTGGGGCTCTATGGAGCTAAAAAAGGGGCCACGGGAGGGGATTTTGACAGGTTTCGACCAGGCGCGACTCGTGAGGGAGGCAGCGTCGCAACTGCACCCCCTCGATGCAGAAGGGCGAGAGGGGGGCTACGTATTACCTACCTAATTAGTTACCTACCTAAAAATGAATCAAAACTCGGCTCGAAAATCTACGTAAGTTCTTGTAGACCTTACATAGTTCGCGGAACGTCTGAAAAGCCTGTGTTGATAGTGCAATGATAACGGGAGCACTGCCCTTCTTGAGAAGATTTTTTTGCATGGACCTTATGGAACAACGAACTAAGTGTGAAGCCAGAAATGTCGAAATGTGGGGCAGTTCTGGGCACTGCGCACACCCTTCCTTCTCACCGTTCACCAGATGTTAAATCACCTCCACAATCAGTGTTGGCAGTCTTCGTTCATGGGCAGGGAATTTTCGTTTGTAATGAGGGACTTATTCAGGATCTAATCTGTCCCAAATCATGGAAAAAATAGGGGCTTACTTTTGAAATATTTCGAAAACTTTTTGGTGTTGCTATATTACTTTGTACGGTATGAAATCATAAAATTTCGATCGACCAAGGTTTCTGATTTTTTCAGTTTTCCCACAAAGGTATTTTTTACCAGAAGCTTCAGCAGTTGAGGGGATGGCATCCGGGGTTTAGTGTGCTTCCATGTTTTCTGGGAAGTGTTTTCTGAACTCGGTGATCTGCGTTTGTCTCATTTATAAGTTTTTTATTCGTTCGTTTCATTCGATCGTTTCATTGTTCATTTCATAAAGCGTTTGTTGGATAACTCTATTGATTTCATCTTGAGGGAGTTTTCCCGTTTAGGCGTGAGTGATAAGTGTGACATTCGCGACATGGGACGGCCAACCTCACCTTTACCAGGTTTGCAGCGTGTACCCAGGAAATGAAAGGAAACTGGTAATAGTTAATTGGAATTTTTAAACAAACAAATAAATAAATAATGAACTATAGCAAATCTTAATAGTAGGTACTTTTTATCTGTGTTGGGTGCAATAATATTTTCATAAAATATTATCACGAATCCGTGACTGCACCCCCTTGTTCTGCCATCACCAGTCGCGCCTGGTTTCGACTATGGGGTTTATTGAAGTGTCGTTGTCGAAGAACCTTTGGACGTCTAATCAATTTTTAGGCCCAGATTCATCCGATGTCACAGTGGGGATTTATGGGGCTACAAATGGAGCATTTTAGGGATGTGATGAGTTCAAGTAAGGTATCGTTTTCAGTAGGTATAATTTTTGACGCATAATTCGTTTATCGGGATCCCGAATCTGTCCAAACATTGTAATGAAAAATTGCTTTTTTATATTTTGAAAAAAGAATATTTTATTGCAAAAATTAATTTTTGCACAACATGTATATATATATTTTGAATAATATTTTATTGAAATTCATTTTACTACTTATAAATACCTATTACCTACTTTGAGGAATAATAATGATTTAAAAAAATTGAAAATGACAAAAAACGCGGCAAATTTTACACAAGGGTTGATTACTTACCCGTGTGTAAAATTTTCAGCGATTTTTTGTCATTTTTAATTTTTTTAAAATTTCCGGTTACAGTAAGATTTGTTTTGGGCACAATTTACAACAAAGAATAATAAGCCTTGAGTAAAATTTGCAGCGTTATGTTCCAGTAAGTATGTCCAGTGTGAATGACCTCAGGATGACCAAATCCACCTCCGGTCAAACCAGCCCTCAGTGAAAACAGTGCAGCTAAGCCAAATTCTAAAGCTAGAGCTAATGTTTCGATACAAATTAAATATACCAAAATATCAATTTTCATTACCTGGTGCCGGTGATGTGTAGATGTGCATGTCTCTAAGTAACGCTGGGACATTTTCCGGTGGAATGTTTCTGTCTATGGAGCCAACTCTTCGGATCCATCCTGCGAACACGTCCCTGGGAACGAAAACCATCTCGTTACACGTACCGTCACACTAGAAATTGGAAGTGGGTGTCGAAGGTTTACGAGGTTGCGTTGTTCGTTCAAATTTGCCAGCTAGTCTAAAATTTTCACTTGAAATTGACAACAACGTCTGGTTCATAGCCAATTCTGAGGAATTTTATTAAGACTAAGAAAATGGCGCGATTTTTTATTTTATTTTTTATTTTTATTTTTTCAGTACACACAGTCACTACACATTTCACGAATTCGTATTCACGTTTCAGATGGGATCGCGCGCGGGTCCAGACGGGGACGCGGATCGTCGGGAGCTTAGCAGACGACTAGTCGGCCACATGAGAGGGAGGCGGATGTTGTTAGACGGGGCGAAAGGGGAGCGGGCCAAAGGTGGGCCGGGGGGGGGGGGGGTGCTCTAAAATCGGGTGTCGTCCAGGGATCTGTTATACCTACTGGATTGCCGGCTAGTGAGCTCGGAAGCGGTCCGACTCGAGGAACCAAGGCCCCCCACCCTTTACCGGCAAGAAACCCTCTCGCCGCATATACCCCACGTTTAGTTCACTCCAAAAATCAATTATTTCTCCTTACCGTGGAGAATATGGAGATTTTGTTCGATTTAAATGATCTTCTAGTGCATTATGAGCGTCTGTATGTATAACTAAAAGGAAGGTGAAAGGCGTTGAAAGAATGAAATAGGTAGGTAGGTACAGAGTAGTTTATTTACGTAGGTAAGTAACTATTTACAAATTAATATGAACAAAAAAAAAAAAAATATATATAGGTACAGAGTTTAGGGGATAGAATTTTTACTCATTGGTTATTAAACAATATAAGTTTCGTCAGCTTTTGACGTAAACCATGTTTCTTGGCGTTTATTTCAATTTTTATTTCGTTGGCCAAGTGAAAGCGTACTATGGGTGAATAAAAATAAAGGGTCAAGGCAAATTCTTTCACGTCATCACTGTACTCACGTTTGAATTTGGACTTATTCTTGTTTTTGACGGTGTTCATTATTAAATCCAATGGAAATCCAGAAAAGTTCTCTTCCATCAGTTCGATTAGCTTAATATAGGAGCTTTTAGTTTTTCCTTGAGACAGGTGATGAGGCTCTTCATGGTTTCAATTTTGCTCTCTCTTCTTTTCAGTCTCTGTTGCAGAACTTTGACTTTTCGGCGAAGAGATAGCTTCCTGGGCGAGGGTGTCCGCTATAAGCAAATAAATGAATACCTATATAGCATGCGTATGAAAAATTTAAACGAGTAGTAGTTGCGAGGAATTATTGTACTAGTAATAGTTTTTAAATAGACCTTGAGGAACCTGGTAAGCAAACTCACTAGCAACAAACTAGGTAGGTAGGTACCTACTATAACTTACTTTTCTTTTTGGAGGTCTTCTTGTACGAATTTCTGTCCCTTGGGATGTTGGATTCTCGGTTTCTTTGTCATATTCTTTGCTTGGCAGTGTTATCTCTTCTGTTGATATGGGCTGTGAATATAAAGAACGTTTCGTTGTTTTGAAAATAGTACCTACCTACTGATTCAAAGCCTCTAATTGCGGCCTGCAGCGCCCGCCACAGACAGATTTGCAAAATAAGTGAAATTAAATGATAGATAACATTTTTGATAAACAATACCTCAATTCTCTTCAAAGTTCTTCTCTTCTTCCTCGGCGGTGGTTGTAAATGTGCAGGGAAATCAAAAACAGATGGTACAGCTCCCTGCTTCAACAATTTGTACGATGCATTCGGTCGAATTTGGTAATCGTCTTCGGTGAAGTGGTCCCCACAAATTCGAGAGTGTTTTGACGGGTTATAATTGTCCCATTTCATCGATATGATCCATTTTTTCAAAAGATCTGGTTCTTTCGGAAAACTGAAATAAATTGGAATGAATAACAGTCAGCGAATGAACAACAATCAATTTACCAGTGAAAAGTGCATCGTTGCAAGGCATTTATCATAATATGACACATATTAGATATAACACATATTATGTGTTATATCAATTAAATAATGTTAAATTACTGACTCACCTGTGAAATGGTAGTCCTCCACCTTTAGCCTGCCGTTTGGTACAATTCACAGCGTCACACGACTTCACCATTGCACTGTAAAATGTTTCAAATGAGCCGAACTGCACACACTCATTAAGCCAGTAGCTGAGGAGTGCCGTCTTCTTGCCGGTGAAGAGTGGGGGGAAGAGAAAGGTCGGCGGACCGAAAGCTGGCTACGTTAGGAGGGGCCGGTTAGCGATCCAGGTAGTATAACAGATCCCTGGTGTCGTCGGGGGACAACGCGACTAGCTGAGGAACAGACGGCTCTCACATAGGGATGGGAAATCGGACCCTCGTTATCGATTTCACCATCGATTAATATCGAAAGTCAACTGTCGATTTCACCGATTAATCGTCCCTCCACAATCGATAATCGTCGATTTTAATAAATTCTTTGTCCAATCAACTTAATTTTCGTACAACAATGGTTAGAAGGTAAATTTCCTTTTCGTCCTGAATTTTCAAGGTCCTTTGCGTGTTTGACTGCTAAAGGTTTATAATGCATTCTGTATGCGTTCGTTCTAACCATTGTTGTACAAAAATTAACTTCATTCAAGTTACTTGAATGTTTAATGACGAAAAATTTATTAATATCGACGATTATCGATTGTGGAGGGACGAGATTAATCGGTGAAATCAATTTCTATAAACAGACTACAAAATTTATTTTTAAATTTATTTAATAAAATTGGGCTTTGACTTTGCACTCTCATCACACCCCACTGACTTTGCTAAAACTCGACAATCCGTCGATGCCTATTGTTATTGGTTCTCGTTATTCAATTAGTAGTGTTGTGTGTTCAACACTGGCAATCAAAATTGACCCCACTTAGCAACATGATAACTTAGAATAATTCTAAAATTATTTAAGTTATCATGTTTAATAATATTAACATATTATGTTACATAAGATTATATGTATAATATACACATGTAACATATTATGTTACATGTTAAAGCTTGTGTGCTCGACTGTAGTCAGAAATAGACTTGATAATAATAATATTACCTATTATATCGGATCCCTAACCTCACATTCGATGATCGGAATAAATCGGAGCGGACCAATCGATTTTAAAACATCGATAATTGGAAAAGAAACCTTTTTAGCATCGATTGTCGATTCCCATCTCTGGAGAATCTCACAGTATTCTAAATAAAAGCAAATTTTACACAGAGGTTCATTATTCTTAGATATACCTAGGTTAATTGTGCAAAAATTAATAATGAATTTATTATTAGTTATTCTGGGTAGGTAATTAAGAAAATATTTTTGCAAAATTTGCAAAATTTAATAGGTACCTAAGTACTAAAAAAAAACTAGAATGTTCGGACAGATGTGGCACATCGATTTTACGTTCAAAATTACTCGGAAAACGTCACCTTACATGACCTCCTGGGATCATTAAAAAAAACCAGAGTCAGCAGACCACAACAGATTGTGCAATGCCTCAGGCCAATATGTTAGCGCACTCGCTTCATCTTCCACCAAAAACACCGGGGGCGAAATCCTAGATATGACGCTAGAGGCTTTCCCCCACACACAAAAACCTAAATGTTGACAACTTAAATTTAGGTACCTACACAAAATTTGCACGTAGGTACATCTCCCACATCCGTTCAACCGGGAATACCTACAGAGTATTTTGTCAAAATTTCAGATTTTAAAACAAATTCCTACTGCCCAGAACGGCTCGGACATTTCAGTTTGGAATGTAAACATCTTCAAACGCATATTGTCAAGAATCAGAATTTTCTACCTTCGCCGCAATAACATGGGTGGATTATTCCGAGAATGATAAACCCAAAGCACAATTAACTGGGTTTATGGGATGTACACACTATGAAACGTGCGAGGACTACATTTGAGAGCGATAAAAAGAGAACGCAGAGGATTGTAACGATGAGGAACCAAAGAGGAAAAGAAAAGGGGATAGTGGTGGGAGATCGGAACTGATGATTCACAGACAAATCAATGAATTAACTACTTCTAATTCGAGATTATCACAATCTAGGACGATGAATGATTAAGGACCCGGTGACGTCGGAGTAGTGCTATCGCCCAGTAACACGATGGATAATTATTATATCTCGGCCACTTTGTTTGGTAAACGGCCTTGAAATAATCGGAATTCTACCACGGATCACTATCAAACCCTAACGACAACGTAACACACAACGAAAAGCTTAACCAGGAGAAGACGCCGAGGGAAGCAACGTGCTGGAAATTAAATTTCTCACAAAATGTTCGACAATTTTATCCTGTGCCTTGAATTCTTTGAGCAGAAGCTCATTTTTTGGCATCCTGAAATCAAGTTCTTTTAACAAAGTTACATCGGCCAGGTCTAATTTTGTCAAGTTCTTCAGTGACAAGGACAATGCTTCATAGCATCTCGTAAAATGTTCTTCATTCTTCATCTTCATAAAGTGTCCTTCCTAACATCCAAATTTGATCAAGCAACTCCGTCTAGAATAAACAGAACTTTGAAGATCAGGTTGAGAATCGACAAAAATGATTTTGTTTTCGATATTTTTGTCGATTCTCAACCTGCTCTTCAAAATTCTCTTTCTGTTCTGTGTTTTAGTTTCGTCGTGAAAACGTCGGTCTGAGGAAGGAAGGACCAAGCTGCGCCTGTACAAAACCCTAATTAGACCTGTCCTCACCAATGGTTCTGAGACGTGGACTTTGACCAAGGCAGTAGAAAAAGTTTTACGCCACTTTGAAAGAAAAGTGCTGAGGAGAATCCTGGGTGGAACCTGTGATCCAGAGGAATTCGCCTGGAGACGTCGGAGGGAAAAGTCGGACAACATCACTGACGCTTGTTTCTCGTTTTTTTTTTTTTTTTCTTTCTTTTTTTTCGGCTTGATCTTCCGCTATGTATGTTCGTATAAATATCTTTTCCAACTGCAGAAACAGGCAATTTTCAGAGTCCGGAACAACCGTGAAGATACTGACGGGCCGTCGAGAGAAAAATTTACATCCGTTCAACTTCCACACGGATATACAGCGCTCAAATAACGTTCGTATTCCCGCATAAAAACATCTCAACTCGACTCTCGGCCTGACCCAATATTTCCTGAGTCTATTAGCGAGTGTCCGACCCTAATGTTACCTTTCCCTTTCCCCGCCGGCTCGGGATCCGCATTTAAACGGCATGGACCTCAAACTATTTGAACGCCTCCACCCACTTTATAAAGCTCCCCAAAATATCCGGGCAAAGGAAAACCAGATAACATATACCCGAGGCCGAGGACAGGGCGATAAGGGGGCTCTACAAAGCACAACGCGGCTCACTTGGACGTGGTAAAAGGCCTTGTGATTGCATTAAGCTCGGAAATAGAAATACCCGCGGCATGAACCCCATTTGTTTTGTCGGTGATAACAACTAAGTGCTCTCCTTCTAAGAAATGGAGAAAAAGTGCCCCAAACAGCAACGCAAAGAAATGTCTTTGCACACAATTCGACAAGTATATTCACAAAATAACCACAATATTTGAAAATCAGGGTGACCCCAATAGGAATGATGATACGCAGTGGGAACTCTGCCTGTGACTAGGAGTTTGAGAAGTGACCTCTGGATACACAATTGGTACGCTGATGAAAGCTGGATAAAGTAAGGGCCTGGTTTGATCTCTTGTGAAAGGAGGGTTCGAGAGGCAATAGCCCCAGAAATCGTCAAAAGATTTTTGATCAGAAAGGTTGGTACGTGAGTACACCCAGCAAGGTGAAAGTAAGGTCGGCAGTACACCCAAGAAGAATCGGTCTGCGACTCGACGTATGACGCGAGTACACCTGAACAATTCTGAGTGGTAAATCCCCCAATGCAACCCCCATTAAATCATCTCTCTCCTGCTCGAGGCGGCGCTGGAGTAAGTTAGGGGTCCCTCCAGAGGGCCGTGAATTCTGTTGTTATTTATTTATTTATTTATTTATTTATTGAAAATACGGGTCGAGCCCAATAACAAGAAATATATGAGTAAAATAATAATTACACTGCGACTGGTGGTGAGCAAAAGAAAGGACAAAATGAAGAAAAAAAGCAATACGACGGTGGTGAGGGGGGGGGGGGGGAGAAGGAGTTCAAAGCTGGAGGCGGCGATTCAAAAGAAGGTCGTGGAGGCTGGACTTGACAGAATGAAGTGACTGGTGAAACAAGTCGATGGACGGGAAACTCGACGCGAGCAAATTCGCCATACGGGGCAAACGAGAGAGAGGTCGATGCTGTAGGTAATTGGTGGCCGAGAAAGGTACGGCAAACGGCTCGGCACAGCGGGAACCCAGACGAGGCGGGTGCAGGCCAATGCAGCACAGGAGATGGGGAGCATCCAGACGGCGGATTATCTGGCTAGGACCAGTCAGACACTAGTCACGAGACCAGCCTGAGACCAGAAACCAAACCAGACCAGTCAGACACAAGTCAAGAGACCAGTCAGAGACCAGAAACCAGACCAGTCAAAACCTAACGTTTCAGAATAGTACGCATACACTTCCTTTTACGACGAATGTTGACTTTTGCAAAATTTGTTAGGTATGTACCTAATATAGATGACGAATAAAATGTATTTAGCCATATGGCTGGAATTGAAGTTATCTTTCAAGGGTGTACTCATGTACTACGGGCGTACTCAGGTGCTTTCTTATTGGGGGTACTGAAGTCGTGTGGGTGCACTCATGCAGATTCTATCTGGGTGTACTCACGGTGTACTTACTGCCTTTCGCCGCTTGGGATTACTCCTGAGCTGGAGGAAGAAGCAGCGACTGTGTTCGGCGGCCTAAACGCGCAAGCGGTCAGTGGAAAAAGGTTCTTGGGAGGAGTGATTGGATCGGGCTATGACAAGAGAGAGTTTGTTCAATCCAAGATCGAGGAATGGACCCTTGGCCTTGAAATTAGTCGTAATATAGAAATTATTTTTCTATAGAAAAACTATTCATGATTTAAATTAATTTAGTATACTAAAGAAATGCGGAACGAAAGTGACAGGATTTATTCGGAAGGTGAAATCTATTTTTAGTCGCTCATGCCCCCCACCCCCCACCCCACCACGTCAACCCCGTGAGGAGCCGTCTTCTGCGGCCCTTCAATACTGTGCTTCAGTTCTGCCCCCTTCAATACTGCTTCCCACCACCCTGTCAACTGGTCCGGCCCACATTTGTCCAACACTTTAGGGTTCAAGTGCAATTTGGACCACTTTAACCCAAATTTTTGGTGGGCTGCATACAGCTCCAATATAGTAAGAAATCCTACCGAAAGTCCGGCTGCACACACAACCTTACAGCTTGGTCCAGCCAATAAAAGCAGAAACAGTCTGGGCCGGATCATAGGGGGCTCGGCGGGAGTTCGACAGTTGCGCGCTAATTGGACATAAATGTACCAATTGCGCTCAAAGTTGAATTCCGTCATGTTGGAGAGAAAATCGATGTACCAGTTACGCGCAAGATTTTTTTGGATTTCTCCATCGTGACCTACACTGTGCTACAAGACATGGTCCCACCCAAGGCAATGTCTGTTTGGGGCGGCCACCAACCCTCCGCTATGACCAGTAAAACTACACCTTGTCGCACTCCCTATGCTGGGGGCATTTAGTATAGTAGTCGCACCTCCCGTGGCTGCTGCAGCCGCTTTTAGGAGTCGTTTCAGGGCCAGCTGGTGAATAGTGTCTTATCTTCCTCGGCACGGCTGAGGTACCTCCTTCAAATCAGCGTCACTGTCAGTTCCTGCCCAAAAGTCATCATAGCAGGGGACAAGCGAGTGATTGTATGTTAAGTGGCCAGGTAGGCAAGCAATGCTCGAGGAAGTTGGCGATCCCACCGCTCCTGGCCTTGGTCCAGCATCTTTGCGAGCAGTTACCAAAGGGTCCTAATGAACCTCAGCAAAAGATATGGCCAACCCCTACAGCACTGCCCGAGGGGTGTGATGGGAGTGGGGCAATATTTACTGCCTCACATGCCCTACATGCCCTGAACTGAACGAAGGGGGGGTTCGTCAAACGAGGCCATGACGAGACAGCAATCCTGGTACTGCGAGAAGGGACTGACTCGAGCTAGGCATTGGTGGCTGATTTCAAAGTGGAAGAAGTCCAGGAGAGGCTGGCCAAGAATGGAAGACGTAGCAGGAGGATGGAGAAACCCTCCCATGGATTGAGGAGTGAAGTCATTGATCATCAGGTCCAACCAATCCTGGAGGCTGATTCTGGAGAGGAAAAATAAAATGGTTTTGTGGAAAATTGATTTAAAACGGGGTTTAGCGAATCCAGGGACAAGTCGGGCGTTGCCGCACAATTATGTTCCTTCGTACATCCCTCTTCCGTTCTATAGACTCGCTCTCCTGAGAACAAGTTGGGATTCTTACTAAGAGGACAACCGAAAGTCCTTGATAGTCTCTCTCTAAATTGAGACTTACACATGTGATAACACAATAAAACCTCGTGTCAACAAGGAGAAAGATAAAAAAAATTATACGGCCCGAAATTCCTCACATAGGATTTTGTTGGATTTAAAGTGAAAATACCCTTCGCAAGTAAATCTTGGTGACTTTGAACATACCTGGTATCCGGCTTTGGGCAAACTAACGTAATCATGCATACAATCCAAATAAAACATTCTTTCACTGAATGAAAGTTAAACATTTGCCACATTTTCCAGTCAAACGATAAATATCACGTGAAACACCGTGCGACAGTCTGCACAAACAGATTATTCGCCTTTTGAAGGGGGAGAAACAATTTTTAATTTGATGCTCAACCGAAGAAAATTCCCATCGGCGGGGCTGAATCACTGACTCGAGTGCGACGGTATTTTGAAGAATTCGAGCATTTAGGTGATTTGGGGGACGATATACGTCATTAGATGACCGGGTTATCTCGGATTGATCAATAATTTATCAAATTATTTGAAGAAAAACGGGGCCGGATTTCTTAATGGAATCCCTGCAGCACTTTAGCATACACGGGAATTTCGGTTCCAGCGTAAACTGGTTATCCTGTCCTGACTCTGCTAATGCTGTATCAACTCCCAGGTTACATTGTGTAGAGACACAATAATTAATTATTAATCACAGGTGTGCGTACCTACGTGTGGACCGTAACATGAAACGTCGTAATGTAAGGTGAATGCGGCGAGATAGTGGGAATCCATAATAAAAAAAAACACGATTTAAGAGAAGTAGTCATATGAAGTACATTCATGATGGAAAGAAATCGTCCAACACTATTTTGGTAAACTCTGGGTGCTAAGTACCTACTTACTTCTGTTTTGCATGGCCTCAGGAGTCAGATGCTTCAAAGAAGCGTTCTTTTTTTGTCCTCATATGGTGTCCTTTTTTTGTCCTTCTATTTGAATTGGATGTACTTTATTTGCTAAAATCGACATGGCAACCCTAGCTCACGGGAGAATGAGGGCCCGTCGCGTTCCCGCCAACTCGCTCTGCGCCTGCAGACATGGGCGGCAGCTCGAGGAACTAACACCAGCGGCTTGCAATACCCCATGGGGTGCACACATTGCAATGCCATACGTTATTAGGCCCAAGTTAGATGTGCGATGATGCGTTTTAAGCGATGATATTTTGAAAATAACCAAAATGAACGGATGCTTTTCCCTCACATGCATGGTCAATGAACAAAAAATGTCATTCAAATTACCAGGCAATTGATTGCCGAATGCTGAATCACAATGATCAGATAGGGTGATGAGAGGCACTTATATGACAACAATAAGCCTGAGAGAGTTGAGTGGACATAAATAATTTCAAGTTAAACGAGTTATAATATTATGGTTATAGAGAGTGAGGATTTTTCCAAGATACTCAAGAGCCAAATTTCATCAAATAGGTTGAAAAATGAGTTAGATAAGAGAGCGATTCAACGAAGAAAATGTGAGCGAAAAAAAAGAAACAAAATAGTAAAAATTTCTAAAAAGAAAAAAGAAACATAGTAGAATCATTAACTAACCTGAGTAACTATCCTGAGTTTGACGTAGCTAAAAAAACTAACTAAAAGTGCATTCTGAAATGAGACTCTGCTTTGAATTACTTCAAAAATCGTAGTGGGAATAAAAATTGCAGAATGACGGAAAAATATAATTGATTTTAAACGATGATGACAAGAGATCACCGGAAGAAACATCAAAGAAAATAACAAAAGAAAAACATAGTCAAGATACTCAAGAGCCAAATTTCATCAAATAGTCGAAAAAAGAGTTAGATAAGAGAGCGATTCAACAAAGAAAATGTGTGCAAACAAATAGTATACACAGTACATTACATAGTGCATTTGAAACGAATTTGCCAGCAACATTAAGCAACGTGAATAAATCGGAGGGGGGTTCAAAGGTTTTCCGGCGAAAACAACATTAAGACGTACCTTGCAGTGAAGTAAGGGGTAGTAACCCGAATTTCTAGATTCCATCTGACGAATATAACTCCCATTTTGATGCTCAAAAAGTACTTGAGGCGCACAAAACGTAAAGATCTGAACACCATCGTTGAACAATTTCTACTGGGATCATTCCAGGCGATTTGCACGGGCTAACCTTACAGGTTTATCGTCTCATCACAAGATAACAGAACAATCGGCCGAAAAAGAGAAGAAAAAACGAAATATTTCCGCGGGCGATATTTTTGAGTAATTGGCTTTCATAATGAGAGCTCCGTCAACATCGGAGACGCATTAAGGACATCTTCATTTGATTTCCTCAGAGCGTATCTACTTGTTCATTAACTACCTGTTGATTGAGTTCGTCATCGCTGGCTGGTGGCGAGCTCTTTTGATGTGGAAACAACAACCGGCCGTTTGAGTGATACTGAGGAGGGTGGGTTAAGTTAAGGCTCTTTTTTGTTTTGTATGAAACTTTTGATAATATCGATTGATATTGCTTTTGTGGTTTTTGGGCTCTCCTGAAAAACTTCAAAAATGACGATGTGGGTGTAGCTGTGAGACCCTCGATATGTAGAACAACATATTATTATATTCTACATAATATGTAGAGATATTATCGAGGGTCTCACGGCAACACCCCACATCGTCATTTTTGGCGAAAATGAGTTATGAGTTCGATGCGTCTTCCCGTGGCGAATCGATCAAGCTTGATGGTTTAAAAGAAAATCGGTAGGGAGCATGGTAGTCGTTGCTAAGTAAATACACCCATAATATGAGACGATAATATTATTATCGTCTTGTCATCAGTAACATTGTCATCTCAAGTCCTTTGTTTACTACTCGCTCAGCGAGTCTCGGAGTTAGTTGTGGGGTATTGCTTTTGCGGTTTTTGGGCTCTCCTGAAAAACTTCAAAAATGACGATGTGGGGTGTTGCTGTGAGACCCTCTATATTATCTAGTACTGATTTTTTTGTCCAGTTTGTCCTAAAGCTGGTCGTTGATCAGCTTTCGCCTGGTCTTGGCGGATGAGCAACATGGATTCATAGTATGAATTTCATACGTGGCCGTTCCACTACCACGAATCTCATGGTTTTCCAGGAATTCGCGATGGGTGGATTTCAAAGAACGGACGTGATAGCCACAGATTTTGCGAAGGCTTTTGATAAGCTGTCTCATCGCCACCTGTTGTCATTGTAAGATTTGCTCGGAATTCATGGATCACTCTTGAGCTGGATGGGCAGTTATTTAATGGGGCGTCAGCTCGTTGTTCGCGCTTGAGGAGCTCTCAACACCATTTCTCGCCACCTCGGGTATTCCATCTTGATCTTGATTAGAGCAATGATCTATGCTGATGATCTGAAACTCCTCTGCCACGTTGGTTCTTCATCGCATTGTGAAGATCTTCAGACGGCGATTTCCAGCTTGGAGAATTGGTGAGCTTAACCACCTTTTCCTGAATCCATCCAAATGCTCGGTGGTGACTTCCCATCCGTTCGTTATTTATTGTCATCAGTTGTTATTCGCTTCACTCATAAAGCGCGAGATTTCAATAGATTTATTTGTAACTCCATTCCAATAAATTTGTTTGTCAGACTCTCGAGTGCGCCTGTGCAGAAGGATCAGGCTGTGAATTTCATGGCTGGACGGTGGGGAGGTCTGAAGGGGCGCTGCTCTCGGTTCAACAAGCCTGCTTCGCGAGCAGAGCAAGTAATCCAGTTCATGCAACAAAAACGCGCTCTACGAATTCTCGCCAATCTGACAAGGAAGAAAGTTGGACAGGCTCCTTTGCTATAGCAAAGTATACGTATACGTTGTCTGGGGCTGTTGATGATCGCGGGGTTGTAGGTACGCCATGGCAGTCTTGAACCTTGAGAGGACCAATTTTCCGAGCCTTCCTCTGGTCTCTGGTGTTCACGATCAGAATACTCGGTCCCGGAGCCATCTCGTCGTCCCCTTCACTCGTGGGTGGGTTCTGGTCCGTTCAAAGCTCTTCCCAGGGACTTTAGTTCTTTGCCGCTTCTCGTCATTCACATGGCTTTCTCCAAATCACGATGGAAGGTATCGTCCTCGGCATCAGGCTTGTTGGCCGTCGGTCCATAAATTTGGATGAGGTCCAAGACATGTCATGCATCAAAGGGCTTCGCAGCAATCTGCACCACCAGAACTCTTTCTGAGATCGGCTGAAAAATTCTCACTGATTTGTCCATTACTTTAGAGACAATCACAGGCAACCCCGTTCCAACGATGAGTATCCTCGTTGCTGAAGGAGTAGGTATACACCTAGTATGTATACGCATCAACTGGCCGTAAGACACCAGCACCCTTCCAACTCATCTCCCTGATGCCCATAATGGATACGTTCAAACGATCCATCTCCTTTACATTACCAAGCTTACCCGCCTGATCTCGTCCATGGTGCAACTCTGCAAGTCTCATCACACACTTCGGGCTAGGAGATTCTGCGCACCCTGTGGCTTTGCGCCGGCCCAGGACTCAGGACCGGTTCGTTATTCAATAATTTTGTTTCCTCCATATAGAAGAGACGTACAGGATTGCCTTCCTGGGGAACAATAAACCCACCATCTAAACAAACTCGCAGCGTTTTGTTGTTGACGACTGCCAACAAGCTCGCACAGGAATCCCAAAAACCAAAACATGTGGAGTATTATGTTTGTTTTGATTTCAGAAGCCGAGTTTGTTTTCACCTTCTTTCGTCAACATCAATTCGGAGGGGTTTCGTCCAAAATTACCCCGCTTTTTGAGGTCATTTGTTTTTTAGCGCCGTGAAACGTGAAAAACGCGCCGGTGAACGGGGGCACACTGAATTTTTGTTTTTTGATTTTTCAAGCAGTAGGGATGCCATACCTACTAAAAAAAGCTGCAAAGTACATTGTACTTACAGTGAAGTTGGCCCTTCACCTACTTTGCTATCGCTGGTTGACGTTATTTCTTAAAATTCTATGTTGTTACAAGAAAAGGTCGGTCTGAGAGAGGTTAAGGTTCGTGATTACACGATGCAGCCGTCTTTATGCGCTCATCCAGTCGTAAAAACGAGCTGGTCTATCTGGGATCGTTCAACCGAACCTTTTTTTCTATACTCTTCAATAGCATTGAATCAGCGCTATTTTCGTTCCAAACAAGCCCCCTCATACCCCACCAACTTCTACATTTCTTTAGCTTGTTGCACCAGGATAAGTTAGCACGAACGAAACCCCGAAAATGACCTAATTAAGTTCGCCAGAATAAAATTCGAATTCACGGTGGCACATCCAAGGTACACTAAGTCTCTCCCATTTTCGGCTTTGTTTCAGCCCCAATATGGAATTAACATGCTTAGAGGTTTCTAAATATGACTGAAAATCGGATCTAAAATCCTAACTCAAGTTCGCATTACCTACCTAGGTACCTTATAATAATATTAAGAACAAGACTTTCGGGTTAATTTCAAGATCACAACTACTGTTTTATTTATTCACGACTACCCTGGTTTCAATGCCGAAACCACTCAACCCAACATCATCCCTCTCCTCTCATGAGTCGGAGACGGTCAGCGTGGACTACTTTCAGCTTCCCATTAGTGGCCCTGATGCGGAATATGACATCGGAAATCTCAGTCACGACCTCACAAGGCCCATCCCACGGCAAATCCAATTTCGGGCAACGCCCAACTATTCTCCGTGGGTTGAAGCACCAGACCTTGTCGCCAACTCGGAATAAGGGTGTCTTGCACTTGACGTCGTACTTCCGCTTCGAACTCTCTGCTGCCTTCAGTAGTCTTTGTCGTGCCAGTTCATGAACTTCTATCAGTCCATCTTCTAACTTGCCAGCATAGCCCGTTTTGCTCTCCCTGTGCGGCGGTGCTCCATATAGCAAATTCAAGGGTAGGTTCAACTCTCTCCCAAACAGAAGGCGAGCAGGAGAAAAGCCTGTCGTTGCTTGTTCGGTTCCCCTATATGCTAACAGAGCCAAGGGTAACTTCATTTCCCACTCTTTCTGTCGATTTTCGGTGAGTTTGGACAACAGGTTCCACAGGGTGCGATTTAACCTTTCAACCTGTCCGTCACTTTGAGGCCGTAGAGGAGTTGTTCGGGTTTTGTGGATGTTGAGGATCTTGACGACTTCGCGAAAGACATTTGACTCGAACGTCCGTCCCTGATCCGAGTGCATCTCTCGCGGGACCCCGAACCTCGAAACCACGTTTTCTATTAGGCCTTGCGCGACTGTTTCTGCTCTGATGTCGGGTACCGCAAAAGCCTCGGGCCACTTGGTGAAGTAGTCTACCACTACCACTATGTAGCGGTTTCCCCGATGGCTCATGGGCAGAGGTCCGATAAAATCCACACCTACTCTTTCGAAGGGCACGCCTACCGTATAGGTCTTCATCGGAGCTTTTTGAATTAATGGCCGTCCCCGTCGGTTACAAATCTCACAACTTTCGCAAAATCGGCGGACATCTTTGTGCATACCTGCCCAGTAGAAGCTCGTTCTTAACGTGTTAATGGTACGCCTATGCCCAAAATGCCCCAGCCGATGTCCTTGCTCCAGCACCAAACCCTTCTTATCTTTTGGGACTAGCGTCTGGAGCGAAAATGACTTCTGGTTTTCTGCTTCCCACTTTCTTTTGAGCACGCCCCCATGTAGGACTATGCAGTTGAACATGGCCCAGTAAGCCTTGATCTCCTGCCCAAGATGGGATATTTCTTCCCACGAGGGACGTCGCTGCTGCTCCACCCACTTGTAGAGTAGGCCCAAGGCAGAGTCTCTTAATTGCTCAGCCTTCCAGTCTACCTCAGGCTCCAGCTTCAGCCCACGCAAGTTGTCCGGCAACCCGTCTTGCTTCTTTTCGGCCCGTGTGCAGTACTTGCAGTCGCTGTCATAGCAGGGCCGCCTAGACATGCCATCAGCGTTCTGATGCTTAGCTCCAGATCTATGCTCCACTTTCATGTTGTATACCTGGATTTTCTCCAGCCACCTGGCGATCTGACCATCGGGCTCCTTGAAAGTCCGTAGCCACTGCAAAGCCGAATGATCCGTACGAACTGTGAATTCAGCCCCAGAATCCAGGCCAAAAGAGCTGTAGTGCCGCAGGGCCTCCACCAAGCTGAGCAGTTCTTTACGGGTGACACAATAGTTTCGCTCTGCTCTGTGTAAGCACCTACTAAAATATGCCAAAACCCTTTCCTCCCCTCCCTGAACCTGGGAAAGGACGGCACCAATCGCTCGTTCACTTGCATCAGTGTCCAGGATATATCTTGCCGAGGGGTCAACGTGTGCCAACAGTGGAGCATTAGTAAGCGCCGTCTTGAGGTTGTCAAAGGCAACTTGGCAAGCAGATGTCCATTCAAATTGAGATCCTTTCTCCTGCAGAGGGTACAAAGCAGAAGCACATCTTGCAAACTGCGGGACAAACCTCCGGTAATAGGAGCAAAACCCCAAGAAAGTTCTCAATTCCTTGACGTTACTTGGTACCGGCCATGACCGAACTTTTTCCACTTTTGCAGGGTCCGTTGCAATGCCCCCTTGGGACACCCTATAGCCAAGGTATGTGGCACTTTGCTTGAACAATTCGCACTTTTTGGGATTCAACTTGACCCGCTCATGGCGAAATCTGGTGAACACTTGCCGCAATTTCTCAATTTGAGAAGACACAGAGGGCGTATGGATAAGCACATCATCGAGGTACACCTTCACATTCCCAGCATCCGTCTCTGGCCTCAACATGTTGTTCATGGCTCGCTGGAAAGTGGCTGGTGCGTTAGTTAGACCAAAAGGCATCACTCGGAACTGCCAGAGACCATGTGGTGTGCAGAATGCAGTTTTCTCTTTGTCACACTCTTCCATGTCGATCTGCCAGTAACCACTTTGAAGGTCCAACGTCGAGAACCACGCACTTCCGGCCAATGCCCCCAACAATTCATCAGCCTTTGGTAATGGATAAGCATCCCTTTTTGTCACTGCATTCAGCTGTCTGTAGTCGATACAAAATCTTGTCGAGCCATCCTTCTTTTTCACTAGGACTATGGGGCTTGCCCATGAACCCTTCGAAAGCTCTATGACCCCGTTTCGCTCCATCTTTTTGATCAGGTCCTCCACCTCAGGCAATCTGTGAGGAGGAAGACGCCTGGGCCCTTGACAAATTGGCCTGTGTGAACCTACATCTATCGAATGCGTAACTCCCTTGATGTGGCCCAAGTCGGATTCATTTTTGGCAAATACATCTTCAAATTCTATGAGAAGATCTCGCAAAAGGCGGGTGCTGTCAGGCTGCAAACAGCCCCTGGACCGACAAAACAGGTCCTGCAGATGGGATGGAACACCCCCTGTGCAGTTATCGCTTGTCTTGCCCAGAGAAACGTCAACTGCAGCCATTATTGAGGACTCAAATTCATGGAATCCCTGGTAACACAATGCATCCACGGTGTCTGGTTGGGTGCAATCTTCAGGTTCTACCACAGGATCGTAAGAGGAGAGAATCTTCCTGTTTCCCACCACTATGCTGCTATCCTCGGCATGGATCTGAACCTTATACTTCTTCAAGAAGTCCATTCCCAAAATGCACTCCTCCCTAATATTTGCCACTTGAACTGTGTGCTTCCTCAAGTGTCCATCACCCAGGTCAATGTCAATGTCTACCTTTCCCATGACAGGGACTACATCTCCTGTCACACTTCTCAACCACCCTTTATCCCGCACATTGATAACTAGCTTTACAGCTTCTACGACGTCTTTACAAACTACTGTACTAGTGGCCCCACTATCAACTATCATGCTACAAGGCAACCCGTTCAACCTACCTACCATTATAATCGAAGGGCAACTTTGAAGGCGATAGACGACCTGTGCTGTTCCCATGCTGTCATAAGTCTGGGTGGCCATTGTGCGGTGGGTGGTCAGACTGCGGCCCCTCAATCTGACCGCTCTTCGTTTCCCGAACTTTTGGGGGCTTCATTACGAGTTGGGCATGAAAACCAGGTGTGCCCGACCTCGTCACAGCGCCAACAGGTCAGCTGGCGCTTCTGCGGTGGACCCCTCGTGAAAGACGAAAGGCGCTTCGACGTACGTGCTGCATTTACCGACGTCTCTCCTTGTTCAGTCGCGCATTGTCTCACCACTGAGCGAGAGGGAACGCTTTCTGCCTTCAAAGCAAGATCTAGCGCCTCCGCCATCGTCTTCGGGCCCACAATTTGCACATGACGTGACACTTCAGGGTCTCGAAGCCCTCTGCAGAACAGCAGAATCACCTGCTCCTCTATGTGCTGAGTATTCCCTGGCCAAGCCTTGCTAGCCAACTCGCGTAGAGCGTAGTGAAACTCCCTGATCCCTTCCTTGGTCTTCTGGGTGCGGTTGTTCACCTGATTGCAATATGCCTGCGTCGATCCTACGTCGCCAAATTTGTCGTTGAGTGCCGCGACTAACTGACTATAGTCATGTGCATTGTTAACCAGCTTCAGTACCGTCGGAGCGTCTCCTTTCAGCGAATTGAGCAGTTTATCCGCTCTGACCTCATCCGACCAAGCGTGCTTTTCTGCAATGCATTCAAATTGCTTCAAGTACGACGGCCAATCAGCCTTCCCATCAAACTTGGGTGGCTTCACATGGCTCTGTTTCAACGACTGCAGGTCAGCTTTGCACCTCTCCAACTCAGATCGCAGGCTCTCGATTTCCTCCCCAGCTATCGCCAACCGCCCCTCAAGATGGAGTTGTATGTTGCTGGCAAATTCATCTAGGAGGGGGCCCATTTCTTGCCTAACATCATTTGAAACGACACTTACGGTCTGCGTCTGTTCGCTTCGGAAGCGCCCCGCGCTTTGCTCTGGAGCAGGATCTACACTTCGACCAGGTATCGGCAGTGGTACTTCGACACTACCTGTAGGCCCCGGGTTTGTCTGCGCCAGCAAAGGCGAACCTCCCGCTGAACGGGATACCCGCGCACGAGAACGTGTGATCATTTTTGAAAGGGCAAATCCCAAAATCTGACACCAATATTAAGAACAAGACTTTCGGGTTAATTTCAAGATCACAACAACTGTTTTATTTATTCACGACTACCCTGGTTTCAATGCCGAAACCACTCAACCCAACAATAATTATAATAAAATCATTACCACACAATCCATTACCAAAACCTAAGGCAAGAGTATGTGTGTCTGTCTGTCAATTGATTCACGCCCGAACGGCTAGACCGATTTTGATGCGGTTTTTTGCAAAATGATCGCTAAGTTCCGGATCATGCTATAGGCTTTAATAGTAGATGTCGTTCGAGGCCTTCCTTCATCGCGAACGGAGCTTTCCTTCGCGACGAGAGACGGGTCAAATAGCGTCGTTACTAGGGATCGCTAGGAAAAAATCGAAACTCCGAATCCCGGTACAACTTTTGTCGTCGGTTTACAACGAAACTACGTCTGTTACAACGAGCTTTTCACTCTGATTTCAAGGAGTACAAAACGATTTCTGTGCGATAACCCGTTCGCGAATTATTCGAAGATCGTCGCTAGGTGGGTACGAGTATTTTTTGCGAGCCTTCGATTTGTTTAATAGGTAGGTACTAGGTAATTTCATTTTGAGTTGATGGGTTGCTATGGGCTGCATATAATTGGTGATAGACGGGAATGTGATACTTCACTACGAGAAACCAACAAGCGTTGTTACTATGAAAAATTAAGTTGACGGGTTGCCAAGGGTGTCCTCATTATAGCGCCCGTTGTATTCTAAACAACGGGCATTCCTGCTAGTTTATAATAATTATTTTAAAAAAATCAGTTATTGGGAGACCGTACTCCCAAGTGGTTGGGTGGGCTCGAGTTCGAGTCCAGTTCGCCGTCATAAGGGCAGTTTCCCTTCGGCTAAGAGGAGCTCGGCGGAAGGTGAGAAGCCTGGGACTGGAGGACGGAGCTGGACTTCCTAATGTGGATTCCACGCTGGACTGAAGCGGGGATTGTTCGCGTAGTTATTGTTGTTGGTTTCGTTGTTGTAGATTTTCACTCTTTTCATTACCTAATAAATAAAAAATAATGATCAAAAAATAAAAAATAAAAATAAAAGCTACGGTTATTGATGGATAAGGCTCAGATAAAAACACCAAATATGCTAGAAAAACATGTGTTTTATGCTCAATAAGTATGACCGAAAACCCCAATATAAGCTCTTAAAATTTAAGATTTTTTATATTTAATATACTCGAGAACACAGTTAAAATCAACACAAAGGAGAGTGAAACGGAAAAATCGACAACTTATGGGGCTATAAATTAGGGTTTGGGGGACTAGGGCCACGGCCTAGGCCATGGTCTGCAGAAAGACGAAGGAGGTATAACTTTCGAAGTAATTTTGGATGTAGACTCAAATTTATTAAGGGCCTCAAACTTATCCAGTACACCGAGGGGCTATGTGATGCTAAAAAGGGGCTGCATGAGGCTTTTTAATGGTCTTTGGCCATGGGGTGGGGTGTCGTTTTTTAAGAAT